>CM073122.1:9359447-9756947 GCA_037039145.1 Fundulus diaphanus | reverse complement strand
AAAAGATAGATGGCTTTAATAAAGAAAATTACCAATAATACTAAAAAAAAACTAAATCTTGAACTTCGAAACTCTCAGATGGTGACGTTCAATCCATCATCCATGGTAAGGGTATTGTCTTACAACCTACCAAGACATTTTCATCCACCTAAACTGACTGATGTGGCAAGTAGAGCTTTATTCAGAGAAGAAGCCAAGATATCCACTGACCCTCTGGAGGAGCTGCTGGGATCCACAACTCAGCTCGGAGAAAATCTTGACAGGACACTAGCCTTCTACTAATATGTTCTATGTGGAAGAATGCCAAGAAAAAAAAACTATAGTTGAATGAAAACAAAGTGCTCTGGTCAGATGTGACTCAAGGTGAACTTATTGGCATACATCTATGATATTTGGGTGGTACAAACTAATACTTCACATCACACACCAAAAAAAATCATGATGTGAGAAGTTTTTTCTTCAGCAGGGACAGAAAAAATAGATAATTAAATACAAGACAATCCTGGAAGAAAACCCATTAGACCCTGCAAAAACTTGGTACTTTAAGAAAAGGGAAAAGCTAAGCCTATAAATAAACGACTACCTGTTTATACATATACATTTGGTCATCACTAGACTAAAGTACCTGTAAAATATAAGAAGACATTATGTTACATGTGGCTCTAAATGTATAACATGAATCAATTAAAATAGCCTTTAAAATTTGAATTTGACAAGTTAATTCATATTAATTGAGGCATGAATCCAAGAAAAGCAAATTCGAAAAGGAACTTACTACATCTTTGACAAACAATTAATGTGGAAGATATTTTGACATTGCCCTGGATGTCCTAACAACTGGCTGCTGGCTGACTGTGACAGGTCCCAATTCTAAAGCCAGGCAGATCCCCACTCCAGTTCTCTCAAGCTGTCAAAGGCCTATTTGTTGAGGTGGGTAGGGAAATATTTCGAGCAAATAGCCTGAAGCAGCTGTCATGTATTCAGCAGGTGTTAGATACGGATGGTGGTTTTTGAGCATTATTGAGCCTTGCCTTTCTTGAGCATAATGAGACACAGCCAATGTCTTTTGTTCCAACAGAGAAGAAGAACGTCAGTAGTCCTGCCACTCATGTCAAAATACTCAGCTTTGTCAAACCTCAGCTCAGCTCATTAATAATCAGCTAGGTCAGATTGGAACAAAATGTTCTTTTCTCACACAGACTTTATTGATTTTAAAGAGCAAATGGTTCAGTAATTAATTAATGGATGACTCCAGTGAGTATATTATTTTCGGGATTATAATAAACTCTGTTATCATAATTACATAGTAATGTCACTAAGTAAACATTGAACCTTGTTTAGTTAAACGTGTAAACCTTATATGAATCTTAGTTTCACATCTTATCATTCTTTATGCCCTTTCCTTATTATTCCAAGACATTTTTCCATCAACTTATTATTTGTTGGCATGCCATAATCATCACCGCAGGACAGAGCTGTAATGATGTCCTTTCAAGCTATGATCACACTGTCAAGGAGACTAATGAGAATCGTTATGTCACTGATTACTTTGAGTGTATCTAATATAATACCAGTGACTGGACTAACATTCTAAAAAGCCTGGCTTACTGTGTAAGAAGAAATGCAGGTTTATAATATTTTTAGGTGTTCCAATGCCTTTTTAAAGTGTAATGCAATTACACAAGTTGTGTATCACAGCGGTCCGTGTATCTTTTTGTCATTTGATTTTCGCTTCAGAAACAGGAATTAAAAAAACAAAAACAAATGGCGATTTGAATTTTGTTTTGAAATAAAAAAATTGAAATGGAAATACAAAGAGTTTCTCTTTTTCATTGTCAAAAAGGGAAAAGTAAAATTTGAAAATGATTTCAATTTCATTTTCCATTTCGGGTAACAAAGAACAAAAATGCTTTTAAACAGAAACGACAAAAGGGTTGATTGTTCATATTCCCAGACCGGATGTGGTTACTAATACCTGAGACTACTTTTCAAAATAAAAGCAATGTGTTTGATGCGTATCAACCTATTATATTCTTTGTTTTTTACACATGTCGACTTCAGTTAGTTGATATAGTTTTTTACAACTTTATGTAATATTTTGTATTATTCAGGTCTGCTGGTGAATATGGAAATATATATTTTGGTCAGAGTCACAGTTTAGCCTGAATAACTACTAAAACAGGCTTAAACATGCTTGCTGTTGAGAAGACCCGGATAACTGAGAATTTGCACAGGGATACTAAAACAATTTCACTTCAGCCGGACAGTAGAACACCTCCAGATGATGCTCAAAAAAAATTTCATCCAAATCTGTTGTGCAATTTCAAAATAAAAGCCCGTCAAAATCTCCATATATAGTGACTTTGACCTAAGTTGCTGTCAATGTTGCTATTAACCCTTACGTTTTCAGTGAACATTTTTGATTCAGCACGACATTAGAACACCTCCAGATAATACTCAACAAAGCTCATCAAGATTTGATGTGGAATTTAAAAATAAAAGACTGTTCAAACATTAAGTGTATTGGTCATACACAATATTATTGGGATCAGGTGTTCCAATCACTTCAATGGTCACTGGTGTATAAAATCTAGCACCTGTGCATGCAGACTTTTCACAAACATCTGTGAAAGAATGGGTAGCTTTCAGGAGCTCGGTCCCTTTAGTTCCAGTGAGAGGAAATCTGAATGCTTCAGCATACCAAGACATCTTGGACAATGGGCCCTTTCTCTTCCAACATGACTACACCAGAGCACAAAGCATGGTCCATAAAGACATGGATGGTACAGTTTGGTGTGAATGAACTACACTGGCCTGTACAGAGTCCTGACCTAAACCCAACAGAACACTTTTGGGATGAATTAGAGCGGAGACTGGGAGCAAGGCCTTGTCGTACAACATCAGTATTTGACCTCACAAATGCTTTTCTGGAAGAATGGTCAAAAATTCCCATAAACACACTCAAAAACATTGTGAAAAGCCTTCCTAGAAGAGTTGAAGGCAAGTGAGTGAATAGTTTTGGCAATATAGTGTATATTAGGTTTCTCAATGTATTGAAAGCTAAATATTTTTTGTTATTCACAGAGAAATATAATCATTAATATGAATAATGTTTTTTTAGCCAGACTAGGACGAAAGCACACAGAACATCCTTGTTGTGATCTTGTTGTGATCACAACAAGGATGTGATGTTGTGATATATATATATATATATATATATATATATATATATATATATATATATATATATATATATATATATATATATATATATATATATATATATATATTGGTTGTTTTATGTTTTTAATCCAGTAACTTCAAAGTAACAAGTCTGTTTTCAAAAGAAAAGTATTTATTGAATCTGAATGTTAAGATGTGTTTTACATTGATCGCATTCTTCTTCAACAATAGCTGCATGCTACTCATTCAGAATATTAACAGTGACAACATCAGATGTGGATGCAATTTGGTGAGCAACATCTGGAGGTGTTCTACTGTCAGGCTGAAGTGACAGTATCCACTGAAAACGTACCGATTAGTAGCAACATTGACAGCAACTCAGGTCAAATTGACTTAACGTAGAGATTTTGGAGGGCTTTAATTTAGAAATTCCACATAATGTAGATGGATTTTGATGAGTAACATCTCGAGATCTTAATTTGTCGTCTGTAAGTGAAAGTAGTCACTTGTAAAAACAAATTGTTTTAGTATCCCTGTGCAAATTCTTAGTTATCCGGGTAATCGAACAGCAAGCATGTATAAGCCTGTTTGCTATTGTTTTAGTAGTTATTCAGGCTAAACAGTAACTCTTGCCAAATATATATATTTCCATATTCACCAGCAGACCTGAATAATAAAAACAAATATTACATAAAGCTGTAAGAAATTATATCAACTAACTGAAGTCGATATGTGTAAAAAAACAAAGAATAAAATAGGTTGATACACGTCAAACACAGTGCTTTTATTTTGAAAAGTAGTTCCAGGCATTAGTAAACACATCCGGTCTCGGAATATGAACAAACAAGCCTTTTTTCGTTTCTGTTTAAAAACATTTTTTGTCTTTTGTTTCCCGAAATGGAAAATTAAATTCAAATCATTTTTAAAATTTTACTTTTCCCTTTTTGACAATGAAAAAAAGAAACGCTTTGTATTACAATTTTCTTTTTTGTATTTTAAAACACAAATCAAATCGCCATTTGTTTTTGTTTTTTTTCAATTCCTGTTTCTGAAACGAAAATCCAATGACCAAAACATACATGGACCCACAACCAACACTCCCGTTTTTTATTTTATGTTTTTGTGTAATCATTTCCTGTTTCTTTAAATCAGACGTTTTTACAAAATCGTTTAGAGGATTCAGGAGCTCAGATTTGTATTCACTCCAGACAAACATCATAGGCTGATTAAGGCAATAAATTATGATTCATTAAAGTCAGATTCATCAGAAAAAACAGGAAAATTTCAAAGAAATATGCCAATAGTGTGAAAAATGTAGTTCTTAACAGCAGAAATGTTTAAGAGGTTGATGTTTGCATTTGCCAGCTACAGGCCTTTGCCAACATAACATTCATCACAAAGCGCACACAGAGCCCACCCATGTCTCCGTAGCCCACACCAATGTCCCAAAAATGCACCCGAAAACTGGGGCCATAAGGTGGATCTACAGAGCACAGGTAATACATTTCAGTGGCCCTACCTCAAAGTGGAATAAAGTGAGAGACCCGTATTCAATTCAATTTTATTTAGTGCCAAGTTACAACACCTCTTCTCAAGGCACTTTTACAAAGTCATTTCAATCACATCATACAGACAGATTAATTAAAAGGTTTTCTATTTAAGGAAACCCAGCAGATTGCATCGCGTCATTGACTAGAATCATTCACTCTTCCTGAAAGAGCGCGTAACCACAATGGACTGTTGTCTGCATTGTTGTTGACTTAGCAGCAATTCCTCATACCTGGCATGCATGTAGAGAGACAGTGGAGAGGAAAAACACCCCTTTAACAGGAAGAAACCTCCAGCAGAACCAGGCTCAGTGTGAACAGCCATCTGCCATGTTGACTGGGGGTTTGAAAAGACAGCAGAGACACAAAAAGAACAAAGGTCCAGGAATACATTCTATGTTAGATAAGGAAATGGCAAAGGATCTTCCGCCAAGGATAGTGTCACAGCTAAACAAAATGCCAGGCCAGATGTAGCTACTAAGAGAAAAAAACACAGAAGTTAAAAGTTGAAATAACACCAAACAATGCAAAATTGGAGAATAGTAGGAAAACTCAACAGAGTGAAAGAAATAGGTCTCGATGTCCTCCAGCAGCCTAAACCTATAGCAGCATAACTACAGAGATAGCTCAGGATGACCTGAGCCACTCTAACGATACGCTTTATCAAACAGGAACATTTTAAGTCTAGTCTTAAAAGTAAACAGGGTGTCAGAAAGACAGGAGGAAATTAAAATGGGGAACAGACTCTGAAATTTGCTACAGCATTCTTTGATAAATATGTATTTTAATGAAGCCTTCTTTTGGAGGTGGAAAACTGGATTATGAGGATGTATTTCTTCGCAATCAATGGCATATGTGAGCACAAGTTCCAAAGTATGAAGGCAAGAATGCATAGGTTAATGCACATTTTGGGCAAAACCAATTGAGTCCAGGATATTATTAAAGTGTCAACATGAATGTTAAAATCCCCCACTATAATGACTTTGTCAGTGTTTAACACTAAATCAGATGAGAAGTCTGAGAACTGGTCTGAGAGTAAGGGCCTGGTGGATGATACAAAACAAGAAATAGAAGAGGTTTTATTGTTTGGCAGTTTGGATGAGGGAAACTAAGAGTTAAATGTTCAGAAGAATAGTAGTTATTAATTGGCTTTGGACTAATTGATAAATCTGACTGAAAGATGGTTGCTACTCCTCGTCCTGTATTTCTGGAAATGTGAAAATTTTAATCATTAGGAATTGACTCATTTACGTTAACTCTCTACTTTAGTGAGTTGACTCACTAATATAGTCCTCTTGCATTCAAGTTTCTGTGAGACAAAATAAATCAATCTGATTATTGCAAATCAAGTAATTAACTAACACCATCTTTGAATAGATATACCTTTGTCATGATTTAGGCTTTTGTTTACTTGTTTTGGACTTTTTCTAGTTTCCACTCCCCTCAGCCAACAGCCATCTGTCACCACCCAATCATTTCAGTCCACTCCTCAGTCACCAGTAAATTAGCCCAGATCAGCTCCACCTGTTGCAATTAATTAGTGACAACTCTGCTCACCTGTTCACATGCCTATTTATACCTGCCTCAGTCATCCACTCAATGCCAGAATGACTTGTCTCGCCTCCTCACACTGCCACCTTGATTCTACCAGAAAGTTGCCTGTGTATGCATGCTGCACAAATCTGCCTGTTTTCCCCTGAGTTGCAGCCGCTAGCTCTGCCCGTTCTGCCTGTTCTGGTGGTTCCTTTGTCCCCATCGCCTGTTCTGGTCAGTCCCTGTCTTCTTCACGAACTATGTTTCTGAATGTTTACAGGCCTCCTAAGTCCACATCAAACTTTTTTAAGGATTTTAGTGACCTGCTGTCTGTGATATGTGTTGATTATGACTGTTTAATTATTGTGGGAGACTTCAACTTTCACATTGACAACCCTGAAGACAGAAGTGCAAAAGAACTGTGTGACACACTTATAAACTTTGGTTTAAGTCAACATGTTAAACAGCCAACACACAAACAGGGACATATTTTAGACTTGATCATCACTAAAGGTCTAAAAATTTCACAGGTCAATTTAACTGATGTTGCCCTATCCGATCACTTTTCTGTTACCTTTGAAAGCATTATTTCCAGTGACTCATTTAGCCAAATGGACATCGTAAGAAAACGTACCTTTAAGGACAATGCCACGGAAACTTTTATTCAAGCTTACTCTGATACTTCAACCTTGGGCTGCAACTCAGTAGATGAGCTAGTAGCTAACTTTCAGTCCAAAGTCTCAGACATCATTGACTGCATTGCTCCAGTTAAAGTGAAAGTTCTTTCCGGGAAGAAAAAATCTCCTTGGAGAAATGCTCCAGCAGTTAGAGGTGAAAAAAGGGAATGTCGGAAAGCTGAACGCAGGTGGAGAAAGAACAGACTGCAGGTTCACTACGACATCTATAAAGAGAGACTTTACAGATATAACTTACAATTGAAAAATGCAAGAGAATCTTTCTTCTCTGAGATCATCAAGAAAAACAGTAATAATGCTCGTGTCTTATTTTCCACAGTCGACAGGCTAACAAATCCTCCTGTGTCCGTGACTTCCGAACTCCACTCCACCAGGGCCTGCAATGAATTTGCTAACTTCTTTACTGAGAAAATCCTAAAAATTAGAGGATCATTTTGTACTACCATATCAACTCCAGAACCAAAGCTGTATTCAGCAGGAACTATTTCTGACAAAATGTCCCATTTCAGCTAAATAAACCACAAAAGCTTAGAGCAGATCATTCAGCAGCTAAGTTCCTCTTCATGCAGCCTTGATGTTCTCCCCACAGCTTTCTTTAAAAAAGTTTTACCTGGCATAGCGTCTGATTTGACCCAGATAATAAACACGTCCTTTCTGTCAGGTGTTTTCCCCCAGTCCCTAAAAACAGCAATTATCAAACCACTGTTAAAAAAGAACAATTTAGACAAACTACTACTCCAGAACTACAGGCCCATCTCAAACCTCCCCTTTATCAGTAAGATTATTGAAAAAGCTGTATTTCAACAATTAAACACCTTCTTAACAGCGACCAGCCGCTTTGACGTTTTCCAGTCTGGCTTCCGTGCTCACCACAGTACAGAGACCGCCCTTATCAAGGTGTTTAATGACATCCATATAAATACAGACTGTGGAAGAACCACCGTGCTGGTTCTGTTGGACCTCAGTGCAGCATTTGATACTGTCGATCACTCTATTCTGTTAGAGCGCCTGGAGAACTGGGTCGGCCTCTCTGGTACAGCTCTCCACTGGTTTAAGTCCTACTTAAAGGACAGGGACTTTTTTGTGTCAGTAGGTAACTTTACATCCCAGACGACAAAAATCACATGTGGGGTTCCCCAAGGGTCCATTCTGGGTCCCCTCCTCTTCAATATCTACATGCTCCCCCTAGCTCAGATAATAAAAAATAACAACATCAGCTACCATAACTATGCAGACGACATACAGCTTTACATCACCATGTCACCAGGTGACTATGAACCAGTTCAGGCACTCAGTAAATGCCTAGAAGAAATCAATGCATGCATGTGCCAAAATTTTCTTCAGTTGAATAAAAACAAAACAGAAGTAATAATTTTTGGACCAATAGAGGAGAGATCAAAAGTTAGCACACAGCTTCAGCAGCTTCAGTTAGGAACCACTGATCAGGCCCGAAACCTGGGTGTAGTGATGGACTCAGACCTGAACCTCCAAAAGCATCTAAAGACAGTTACAAGGTCGGCTTTTTATCACCTGAGGAACATTTCCAGGATTAAAGGACTAATGTCTCAGCAGGATCTGGAAAAACTAATCCATGCGTTTATTTTTAGTAGAATTGATTACTGCAACAGTGTTTTCACAGGTCTGCCTAAAAAGTGGATCAGACAGCTGCAGCTGATCCAGAACGCTGCTGCCCGCGTCCTCACTAAGACTAAGAAAGTAGAACACATAACCCCAGTTCTAAAGTCCTTACACTGGCTCCCTGTATCACAGAGAATAGACTTTAAAATACTTCTGTTAGTCTATAAATCCCTAAATGGCTTAGCACCTAAATACATCGCAGACTTGTTATCAGCGTATAAACCCTCCAGACCACTCAGGTCTTCTGGCTCCAGCCTACTCTGCATACCTAGAACACGAACCAAACACGGAGAAGCAGCATTTAGTTCCTATGCTCCACTTATCTGGAACAAACTTCCAGAAAACTGTAAAAGTGCTGAAAGCCTGAGTTCCTTTAAATCGAGATTAAAAACACATTTGTTTAAAATTGCCTTTAAATGTTCAAGTTAAACTGTTTTAAAATGTTCAATGTTCAAGTTAAACTGTTTTAAAATTACTTTTTTTTCCTACATTCTATCCCTACTTGCTTTTATTCCTATATTTTAATCATGTAAAGCACTTTGCATTGTCTCTGTACTGAATTGTGCTGTATAAATAAATTTGCCTTGCCTTGCCTTGCCTTCACTGGTTTGGTCTGTCACTACGTGCATCTGGTCAAGTCTGGTTCTGCTTGCCTGCCTCACCTGCCACTATTCATTCCTTTCAATAAACCTTTTAAAACGTAACTATGTGTTTTGCTGAATATTGGGTTCACCAGCAACAGTCATTACAACCTTATGTTCAATAAACCACATTTAACTTTTTTTAGTCTTTTGGTTCAATTTGAGTAGCATTCATTTTTATGACATTTTCATGATTTGCTCCTAATCTAGACAAAAAAATAAATTGCCCAGGGTACATAACATTGCAATAAACAGGTGGCTCCCATGATTATGAACATACAAAAATAAATGCATTACTAGAGAGTCACTAGTGTGAAAGATCTTGTGGTGTGATGGATAGAGAACTTATAAATATATAATAATTTATTTCAGCATAAACAGGATCAGTAAAGACTTTAAAGATAACAGAAAGTAGGTTAGCTTAGTTGACACGCTAGGCCAGAGGGTAGCGACTGCAGTTAACAGTTCCAAAAATCCCATATTCAATTCCTGGTGGAGTTAACCCAATCAGGATGTTTTCCCACAATTGTTATTGGAGTTTAAAACGATAAATGTGCTAGTAGAAAATGTCAGACTGTTTCAGATCCTGTGGTTGATTATCAAATATGGTGAATCTCAGAGTATAGAAAGAATAATTGAAAGTCCTGAGTTCAATTCCTATTAAAACTCTGGAGATTTTGGTGACAATTGTCCAATTCAATATACAACAGAAGAAAAAATAGGCTGAAAGAACAGGGCAAACTGTGAAGGGTCTGGTGGTGTAGTGTAACATGGCCAGCCAAATTGATAATGTATAGCACTCTAGTTCTGCACATTATCAATCTGGGCCTGCTCAAAACAAATCCATTTTGAGAATGGAGGGACCTTCAGCAGAACTCTCCGAGCTGATTGGGTGAAGTGACACAGAGTGCCCGCCTATCAAAGGTTGGTTTTAGCCAATCACGGTATCAAATTAAAATATAAGCTGCAAGCGTTATGAGAAACCACAAAAATGTAAGTTAGTTAAGGAACTTTCTTGCTGTTCTTCTTTCAAAGATGAAATTGTGGATTCTTACAAAAAAGATGTGATATCAGCAGCTAGGCGTGTATCTTCCTGCGCTGCCATGTTTGTGTTAGCTCGGCTGTTGGCTTGGCTGCTCTTGCTTTCGTAGCACTAGTATGTCCCACCTTAAACCACAATATTGCAACATGATTGGCCAAAACCGTTTTTTGGTTCGAACACAATCGATTGAAGCCAGAATGGTACAAGATGGATTGTCGTGTGTTTATGAAAGCACAAATACCACAAGAAGTTAGCTTGCAAGCAAGGTTAGGTGTTGTGAATTTGGTTCTGAGTTTGGAGAAGGATGTTCTGAATATCCTGAGTTCAATTCTGTTGAAGCTTACATGGTTTTGTTATAAAACTGATTGTAGAACATGAGACAAATGTACCAGGAGAACAGGTCACAGTATGAAGGCTCTGGTGGTGTAGTGGCATTGTTCCTCACCACAGGTCACCAGTGAAGTGGTGCAGTATCCGGTTTAAATCCTGTGCATTACTGGGCCTGGATCAAACAACACATGTCCCACTGTGGAAGGTAGTGGCCCTGTCTTCCAGAGAGGCAAAATCTAGTGGTTATACAATTGGGAACAATGACCTGTAATTTTGCTTCAATCAAGATAATTCACAAAAAGTGGGCATTTGCCTGCCAGCAGTTGACCACTGCTGGCTTTTTAAAGCTCTTATAACATATCAAATATCAAGTTGGGAGATCAAGTAGAGACAAATTACCCATGTAAGCAGAACATTTGGTGATCAAGAAGATGGTAAAAGAGCAGGATGGAGAGGTTAAGTGCATTTGCAACAACATTTTCTGTGTATGGCGCTAAACAGATGGACGTGCTCAGCACCAATGCTCAGGAAGGCTTTGGTGTGTAAACAATGCTTACATTGTTTGTGCAAAGGAACCCAAAGGGTGCCAAGAAAATACACCCCCACCCTTTTATGCTGCCATCAACAACCTGAATCTTTGATTCAAAACAGGAGGAATCCATGTTGTATGCTGTTTATGCCAAAGTCTGAGCCAACCATCCGATTAGCTCCAATGATATCCAGACTCATCAGACCAAGCTATGATTTCCAATCTGTTGTAATCCTCTTCTTGGAGCCTGTGAAAATTGTGCCCTTAGTTTCCTATTCTGAGCTGACAGGAGAGGCATCTCGTATGGTATTTTTTGTGTTATACTCCAGGATCCTTCTTATTTGATATCTGAAAGCAAGGCCTTTATACCCACACAAATGCACTCACTGGATATTTGTCTTGTTCAGATCATGCTCTGTAACCTGTAAGATACTTTAAAATCCCTGTAAATCAGCAGTTTCTGAATCACTCAGACCACCCCATCTAGCACCAACAACCATGTAACATTTGAAGTCACTTTTTCTGCCATTATGATGCGGATCTGTGAATTTCAGCAAGTCTTCTTCACCGTCTCTTTATGGCTGAAATCATTTGATATGTTTACATGCACACAATTTCACGATCGGATTGAAATATATTCACGTTAAAAATCAAAAATTTATCGGATTGTACCGTTTATATAGGCATGTAATTACTTAATCCGATCATAATGTGCATGTATATATGCACCTGGCTTTATTTAGAATATAACTACTCTGACATGCACAGTTATCAAACCCTCCCCCCCAAAAAAAAACAAAAACAGAAGAAGTACTTCAGTCTTTGCCAAACTACAAAAATAGTAAACAAACCGGTATTATATGAGTTTGGACTTGCACGATGTTGTATTTATGGCTGAAATGTTACTGAATAAATAGCAGTTTTGAGCTCTTTTAATGTTTCAAATAGAAAGGTTGTATCGGGAGCCCCAACAGTTTTGCTTCCCGACGTATTTCCACCACTTGCCAACGTGGAAATGCGTCCCGGTTACGTCAGCCGCACATGCGCATTCTGGTCAGTTTGTCACATTCGGACTACTAACTTGATCCTCACCAGTGTTTACATGCATGTCGATATAATTATCAATCGACATAAACCACCCCTCTCATTCGGAATACAATTTGATTGTATTTGATTGAGCTTAATCTGATCACAATATTCCAATTGCCTTGTTTACATTACGCATTTTTATTCCCATCAGCCCTTTATTCCGATTACTTTTGTCCATGTAAACATAGCTAGTGAGATACTGCTATGTAATATAAAAGCTGTACCTCATAAAATGGCTGGTGAATTTACATCAGTTTCTTTATAACTGATTAATCTGTATGAGATTATTGATGATGTTTTGCGCAATAGTACACACTGAATGGACCTCTGTCCAGTAAAACTACTATACTTTTGATTCCATCAGTTTCTTTTGTATAGATCCCAAGGCTTGCTAGTTTGGCATTACATTCGTTAAACTATTGTTTAGGACAAAAATATATATTAAAATTTTTAATCTTCCCAATTGTGTCTAATCTAGAACACCAAAAAGAGCTTTGTTTTGTCCTGAAGTTTGAAGCTATGTGAAGCTTTAGTTGCTAAGTAGGACAATGGTTCAGGAGGAACTCTGATAAAAAACAAAAAGAAAAAAATATGAGATACTAGAGGAATTTTTGACTTATCTCCGTGCAGTGGAGCGATTTTATGCGTTTGCACTACCGTGTGAGTTGGAAGCTCAATGACTAAAAGCAGACAAACCAGATAGATTTTTTTTCCCTATAAAAGCAAGGTCTCAGGAAATGGCGCATGACTGCCAAGCATGGTAGGTGGACATGCTTCACGGCAAACGCAATTACGTTCTCAAGACAATCAACGCTCACTGGCTGTTTCTGCAATTTTAGAAACACATGTTCTCCTTTTTTTTCATGTTGCTTCACTGCAGCAGAAAATAAAAAAGGAGTCTCCAGCAGATACATCATGCTCAAGTAGAGCATACATTGTCTGTCCCCGTGACAAGCTCACAGCACAGTCAGCATCATGCCAGAGGAATTATTTTTTGTTCCTGCTGTTGTGGGGGTTATTCACTGTTCAAAAGCTACATGTAATCACATCACTATTGAAGATTCTCTCCAGATGGTAGAAATAATTGTACCTAAATCAAAGCTGTTCCTGTAAATGCCCTGCACTTTAGGACATATATATTTCAAACACAAACTTAAATGAGTTTTGGGCAAATTATACTTTGTTTGTATGAGGGGTCCTATTACGTTGGGGCAGCTGGAAATACAATTGTCCAAACATCTTTGAATCATGCCTGGGAAAAGAAATATACCAAAGTTGTTGTTATGTCACTGGGCCACAGAGTGGCAGTCTTTTATAAAATTTGAGAAGGAAATTGATGTTTTTTTCACCTTTATTTCTGACAAAATTTGTCCTTATCATAGTAGACAACACAGCCAGTCATGTTAACATCAATCTTCAAAAACGAAACTATCATAAAATATGCAGACACTTGTTCCAATATCTGCAAGGTTGAAATATACCTTGTGTCATCGTATGAGATAATTAAATATTACAATTTAATTTTTTTATTAATTCAAATAGCATGCTTCATGGCCAATGTATCATTAGAACACGAAATGTTATTATTTGTTCAAATAAAAATACCTTTTTGGTTGTATTGCATTGCACTTTGGTCCCTTTGGTAATTCAAAGTGCTTTACATATAAAGTTAGACTAGATTGGATTAGATTAGACCAAAATGTTTTAAATATATAGATTACACTTATCAGATCTGAAAAATCATAAGTTTCACAACATCTATATATATATATATATATATATATATATATATATATATATATATATATATATATATATATATATATATATATATGCCACTTTAAAAAAAACATATGTTGCTCCTCCCATCAGCATGAAAGAGGGTCATTTCACAGCAGAATGGACTATTTTAGCTATCTGGACATAAGAATTACTCGTATTTTGTAACCTCTGGCTCATAATACACATATATCAGTAGTCAGTTATTATAATCCTTGATTACATGTACTTGTTGAGGAACTATTTATTGTTCTTGTCAAAGCTATAATAACATCAAATATCAAGTTGGGAGATCACATAGCAACAACTTTCCCATGTAAGCAGAAAATCTGGTGATCAAGAACATAGTAAAACAGTAGGATGCAGAGGTGAAACCTTTTTTTAAATCTGTATTGCAAAAGCATTGTTTCACCCTTTGATGGGACATCTTCTGCTTCGATGATCATCACTTTCTGTCTGCCTTGAGATTTAGTTAATTAAACCCTGAAAAACATCAGCCTCTGTACTCCAAGCATCTTATTGCCAATCATCTGTCGTCCTATTATCCGGCTGCATTGGTGCCATTCTTCTTAGTCACCATCTGCCAAAATCTAAATAATGAAGCATCATTACTACATTTGCCACCCAAACACTGGCAAAATCCTGCGAGGGTTTGCTAATCTGCCTTTGTTGATCTGTTCTGCTCTTAACTTTTATCAGTGGAAAGAGTACATGAGCACTGAAAAGATAGTGAAGTTGTTTTCATTTTTAGATTTTTGTACAGATTCTGTATATTGGACTGTGGAACTTACAATGTTACTATTTATACTAATCAAAGATAAAATTTAATCTAACAAATTAAACGTTTTTCTGCTCTAAAAGATGTTGCACATCTTCCTGGAAAGGGCCATTGCTTTTGCTGTGAATAACATTGTTTTTTGTCTTTGGATAATCCATTTGGACCTTTATCTTTTTAACACTATCGCTTTTCTGGATAAAGCCATTTAGGTACATAGATACTGCTGCACCTAACTCTGTGTGCACACCTTTTTAATCCCAGCGGTACAACAGGATTAGATATTATCTGTATTTGTGTCTCTCTCGTAGATGAAGCTGGTACATTTCCATTGCTGTTTTTAACTCGGTGACTTATTCTTTAACAGAAGAAATTCTGCTGGACAAGGGCTTCTGTGTTTTTGTCGGTCTGCTCTGTCTGCTCAAACCCCATTTGGTCACAGCAGATGGTCGCTCACACTGATCCAGGTTTTCCTGGTGGTTTCTTTTAAAAGGGAAATAGTCATTTCCACTGTCACCACATAATTGCTCAGGATAAGGAAGTTTAGCAAAGGATGGTGTCTTGATGCAAGCCAAGCTCCAATCAGCAGGGCTTCCCTAAATATATAAATCTAAATGAACAAAAGTTGACTGCACTCTGTTAAAACAGAAATCACATTGGAAGGTACAGTATATAGCTAAATTTGCATCAGTCAATATGTTTGGATTGATATGATTATATATTTCTGTATACATTCGATCTGTCCTGTAAAGTGCCTTGAGATGGCATTTGTTGTGGTTGGTGTTATGTAGAACTAAATGAAATTGATCCGAAAACACACTCTTTCATTCTTTAAACCTGAAAACTGGCTTAGATCTTGTGTTTCTCTCCTAGATGAAGCCACTGAAGGAGCTAGTGCTGCCATTATCTTTATTACTGTTCTTTCACATAGAAAGTACTCCTGGATTAGTGTTTTTGGGGGTTTTTTGTGTCTACGCTCTGTCTTCTCAAACCCCCAGTCAGTCGTGGCAGATGGATGTTCACACTAAGCCTGGTTCTGTTGGAGGTTTCTTCCTGTTAAAGTGGAGTTTTCCTTTCCACTGTTCCTCTGTATTAGGTATCGCTGCAAAGTCAATAACATAATGCGAGCGAGTGTCCATTGTTGCTAAACGCTCAACCAGAAGGAGGGAATGCTGCAATTCAATGAATCTGCTGGGTTTCCGTAGAGAGAAAACATTTTTTTCACCAATTTGAACAATAAACTGAACTTGACCACATTGTTTGATAACTAGGATCAATTGGAATGTATGTACTTGACTTGGAATCTGTCTGTATGATTTGATCGAATTAACTTTTCTTTTGTAAAGTGCCTCGAGACGACATGTTATTTGGTGCCAAATGAATAAACTTCATTGAACTGGATGTAATGGAGATCATCACGAGTTGTTTAGAAGATAAGTATCATATGTATTTCACAAAAGAATCCACCACGTGGGTGTGATCTCATTATAAATACATAATTTCTGTGAAGGTCTCAGGAGTTTGTTACATAATACCCATACTGTACTGAAATTGTTTACTAATTTGGACAAGACAGTTTTCTGAATAGACACGTTTAAAGGGATGTTGGTAATATTTCAAGAAACCCCACCATATGTTCCCTCCAAGTAAAATCTAGTTGAATAGACATTGTATTGTATTTGTACAACATACATACGTAGTTTGAAAATGTGGGCAAAAGAGACCATTCCTTGAGATATTTATTGGTGTTTTAGAATTGATTCAATGAGCTGCACAACACAGTATTTTAATGTCATTTGGACAGGATTTACGTGTCTAAATTATTTATTTATTAATTAATTTTTCTAATGAAGACAATGGCTCCATCCGAATACGTCTAATTTTTGCTTCTAGCTTCTGTTCCTTGACCTTTCATGGGGTCAGCAGTGAGAACACGCGCTCTCTTCTCTCTGGACATTTTCATTCATTTTCGTGAGGTGTGCTAGGCTTATACGTCATATCATGAATTATGGGATTCCATATAGCTCCTTAGTGCTGCTTGCGAGGTTCCTATACTGAAGTAGGTGTGTGAGGAAGCAATCAGGCTTCTTTTCCTACCTCCTTCCTTACTGACTGCACTATTCGGACAGCACATATGATGGTGACCACTGACACTTCTGCTTTGGCTAAAGAGTCCTTACCCAACCGAGGTATTTAGATGCAGCCAATGACAGGTTGATCTAAAATCGATTTTTGTGGAACTCCAAGAATTGCTGTTAAGCGGAAGTAAATTTTCATTTCTATTGGTATCGGACATCATTAGTAAAACAATAATTAAAAACATTTTGCAGCAAACCATAACGATCACCAAAAAACAACTCCTAAATCTAATACATTTGTAAGTGTCTGCGGTGTTGCTTCAGGGTTTAGCTGTCCCACAAAAATATTCCATATCCACAGTGTTTGCATTAGGGGTTAATTTGTTTACCCTGAGAATGGGTAGTTGACAGCAGCTGTCCTGGTCTTGACACTAAAAGTCTGCAGTGCTTTCAGACCAAAGAGTTTTGGGGGCTTACTGGGGGTAAAGCGGGATGGCGAGCTCCCCGGATGACAACACACAGTTAAGGGCTTTTCTCTGGCTGTGTTCTTAGCACATGATGGAACACAAAGATGATGTATCCATCAAACAGACAAGTGTTCATCTCTCCAAATAGAATTAATACGGCATATAATTTATATCATAGTGCAAAAAAAACACTGCAAATACAGTAGGTGGAAGGAACAGTTTCAGAAAAAAGAAAGTTAGGAATATGGGAATTATCATAAATAAACAAATAGGCATAGAATAAACAATTTCAGCCGCAATCTTTCACTTCAATAATGTGTGTATTTATATTAAACCCCATTTAACAGGGGTATCTAATCAGAATAAGCAGCTGAAAGCAGTCCTGCTTCTTATGTAGTAAATCTTCCATCTTCCACATTTAACAAAATGTGGGGATGCTTACAAGAATTTGGCAACATTCTGCTGAGGCAACTCTAGAAATGGGGGCAACTGATATTCAGTCAATCAATCAATCAATCAATCAATCAATCAATCAATCAATCAATCAATCAATCAATCAATCAATCAATCAAACAATCAAACAATCAAACAAATAAACAATGTTGCAACTCAGTAAAACATTAAATTATAGCATTAAAATGTCATGACATTTTTTGGAATTAACCTGGATGGTAACTACCACTCACTCCATGGCATCCTGGCACTAAGTTTGCGCCACACTCCTAAACAACCTGCAAAGACTAGAGCTATTTGGAAAAGAGCCCAATCTTTTTTTACGTCCTTACATTAACAGTAAATCACTAGAAAACTTCATCCAGTTTAACTGAAAAATGTCTTCAACTCGAGAAGGTTACTAATTCCACTCTGCAATATCTGGACTATTTAGAAAATTACTGCAACTTGTCAGAAGGCAAATTGTATATGTGCAGACACTACTTATGAGGAAGAGAAAGAGGAAGATATATATATATATATATAAAGAAAACGCTTCTATCTTAATTACAAAACAGGCTCACTCACACTTTTTAAATGTCTCGGGGAGCATTACCAGTCCCTAAATCTAGGTTTTGAGTCACATGGTTCTGCTCTGAGATGAAAATTCATAGTGCTATTGAATGTAAATGCAGTGTCATGAATCAGCTGTTCAATCGTTTTTTAAGTGGCCGTAGTCGGTGTGGTACCATTCAAGACAAAAAAAAAGAGATGTATTTACCCCCTTCTCCATGTCTGGTTTGGTTTTTTCCCCCTCAAACATCATCTGAATTCCTTCAGCACCACCTTTCATCTAGTTTTATTTCTTACAAGGGGAATAACTCATTGCTTTTAGATTAGCTTGTAGTTGGGAAAATGAGCCATCAATTTATTTTATGCTGTATTGGTGCAGAGTGCGCAGCCTTTTCCACCTGTCTTAATAACTCTCTTCCTTCCTGTATGTTTTATTGTTCAGTGCAGACGTACCACCATTGGCTGTCTTTTGCTTCGTCTGCTGCTGTTTGTCTAGCCGACAAATTGACTTTCCTGTTCGGAGTACATGCTATCACTCCTTAAAAACTAATTGAAAATACATCACTTTAACGTCAACGGTGAAATATGCAGGAAAATGTTTTTTTTTTTTTCTTTGGCTTACTCTTATAAAGTATGTATTAATCTTTACAGTATGCTTTTTTAGTTTTTCATTCACTCAAAAACTTACAAAGCTCTTACATATAGTGGAGTTTCACACCAACAACCATAATGGGGACACTGGAAAATCAATGTTTTACTCCAGGACACTTGTTATCTATTTGCACCACAGACCATTCTTTCAATTGGAAGACAACTTTAGTACTAACACGTGGAGGAATAAGTTTGTGTAGCAGATGGCTTGCTACTCTGGAGTTCACCTACCCTTCTTTGGCCAGGAGTCCTTCAGGTCTACCTCCACTCCACTAAATCATCACCTTCTAATCTGCTGTAAACACTTCCTGACTGTGGGGCCTCCTTGGCACTGCCAATGTGTGGGTATGCCAGCCCTTCATACCCATTACCAGTGTTAAACCTCAGCTTCTCATCCCCAAACTTCACTCCTTGCAGCGAAGCTGAGTTTATGTGATTATTACCTCGCCTTGTGCTGTGCATGTCAATAATCCTCTGGCAACAAATCTTAAAAACGGAAAATCAATCCATCCCCTTCCACAGCTATCTTCCCTCGTCTGCCATTTGCAGCCAAGATTTTAATAAATCAGAAAATGTTGTTCATTTACTCCAAACACATTTTTGTATCCCTTTCTACTCCACGTTGTGACTTAAGTAGCGCTTTCCTGATGAGTGGACTTTAGGAATACATGGGCAATTATTTTCATATTAAAATGCATTGGGGGATCTAAACAAGCACATAAACACTTTTGATGCAATCTAAACTGGTAGACAGTGCATTTTCTTCTCTCCATCTCTTGCCCCTTGTCCTCTAGACACTGCCCGCTATCCTACAGCAGCCAGAATCCAAGTAAAGCATCCAAAGCAGAGCTGAAATAGAAAAAGTACAGGGAACAAATATCATAGTTGCAATCAGAGAACAATTCTCTTCATCTCTTTTCAGCTCCCTGTGCTCTGTGCCTCCTGTTCTCCCAGTCCTCTCATTTTCCCAGTGCACTGCAGCTCCTCCCTCCACCTCTCATCAGCCGCCCCTCCCTCTTCCTCTCTTTTCTCTGCTAGGTGCAGCATGTATGTGAGCGTGTGTGAGCCAGCAGAGCCGCCTGTGTGTTTACATGTCAGCCTATCAGTGCTGCCGGATTTAGCGCATCTGGAGAGGACGAAGGCATTTCTCAAATGCCCCTTAGACGAGGGATTCTCATCTCTGCGTATACTTCTGCTACCCGTCTTAATCTAGCACGTCCCGAATCCTTGCATCCCCGACACCATGCTTTTGGAGGCATTTTGAATTTCCTTGGCAACATGGAGCTGCCTGAATTAGAATTCTCTGCATGACAGTCCTGGTAAGTACTCTGTCTCTATGGTGGGCTTTGAGCACTGAGTCACTGGATCAGATTTATTGTGGTGCAGTGGTGGGGCCAAGGGATAGGCAAGTGGCAAATTAATGTGAAACATCAAACTGTGTACCCTAGGCAAATGGAGGAGAAGGAGACTTATCCTCAGATGAAAGCTCTGGGTCTTATTTGTGCTTTGTCATCCAGATAGGCTTCTTCTTGCTCCTCTGCCTAAAATCCTAAAAAAATAATAATAATGGAGGGACCACATATAAAAAGATGTGTGCATATGATTAAAATGTACAGGACCTGGGTTAGATACTTTTTACTCTGTTTATACAAATACATGTGCTCTGTAGTTAAAAATGTCTCTGCATGCATCTGTACAATACGATCTTAGTGCTGCCTTTATAATGCCACACTGAAAGCTGCAAATGAAAGAGCAAAAGTGTCCCTTTTATGCCCCCTCTACCCCCTGTGTTTTTTTTTTTTGCCAGGGTGATTTGCTGTTGCTTCCTAATCTGCTCATTAACATTCATGTTTCATTTTTTTTTCCAAATGGTAATAAAGTCATCAGGACTGACACACATTCTCAACAAACGCTTGCTGCTGGCCATTTCCTGTGGCAAGCAGGGATGCTGTTGCAGGTGTTTGATTTGCCACAGGTTAGACAGATGGATGGCAGTAATGTTGATGGCGAGGGTGGGCGTGGGGGATGGGTTCTGGTGCTGTAGTGACTTTGTTTGATTATTTATTGAGGCCAAAGGAACAATATCTCATAGCTCCTTTATTGCTTTTTCATGATCATGGTTGATACAGTCCAGCAGGAAAACGGCAAAGAAGGGACTGTTCCTCTCTCTTTTTTTTTTTAACAGCGCAGCAACATCTACTGCAAGTAAAAGACCCCCAACAGTCTCTGAGGGAAAGGACTGATGTTTGAATCTAGATTTTATGAACTATGCAGAAACATTTAATTGGGACCCAATTGTCAGGTTTTGATGGCTGACTGGATTCTCTTTCCTTGAGTTATTATTCATGCACGTCATTGTGTCTGAGCATCCTCAGCTTCAAATTAATCAAAAGAAATTCTGTGACCTGAAATTGGAAATCCATGTTTATGACTTTGAATTCCCAAATACAGCTGATGAATAACTGAGTAATTGAAACTGTCACTGTTGCTGGGTAAACAGATCTCGAGAACTCTTGAATCATTCTTTGTCACATCTCATACTGCCCAGAATCACTTTAAGTATCTTTGTCTGTTTTGTAGGTCTAAATATGGCAGTGTCTTGGTAAAATTGTAACACTGGTGTTAGATTTATGCCGTTTGGCTTCTCCATTTACTGATAATATATATCAAAAATATAATTTTTATAATGTTAATTCTTTAAAATAATTTAACATCTTTGAATTACAAATGAATTTCAAGAACATGTAGTTATTTTACTACAGAAAATACAAGACGACATTACCATGTAATACAACTTGTAATATAAAGTCATATAAAGCAGCTGTTTAGTGCTTTCTTCACTTAGGACAGGGTATTTTTCCTCATTAGCTGTAAAATTTAAATTTCTTATCATTTACCTTAGCCATTTGCTGCTGGAGGGAGGCTGAGGATTGGGGAGTTTCCAGATTATTTTGGTCTGTTTAATTTTGTGCTGCTCAACATAAAAAGTGCAAAATCTGAATAAATGTTTGAGCTGGTATTTTCTAAGACAGCAGAGCAAACAGAAGCTCCAGCAGATAGAATTGATCTCTGGGGCCCTGGTAACATCAGCTGGTAATTCGGGGCCACCCTTGCTTGTCAGCTTTGCTAGTCAAATACACTTGATAAATAGCAGCAGGGAAAACAACAACAAAATGCAAGAGAGACATTTTTATTTTAAATGCAGAAAACAACAGTACTGTAGCTGTACCACTGCACTCTCAACTGCCATTTTACTTGGTGAAGCACAAAGTACAAATAAAGAAAATTAATTTTGGATTATGTTTCTATTTGTAGAATAAGTAATAGCTGAAGCCAGTTTGTCTTATTGATATTAATTGGGCCTCTCTTCAATGAACAGGTTTCTTAAAGTACTTTTGCTGGTAATTATGTGTAATTTATTTATTATCCTTTATTCTCCTCGTTACTTTGCCTAAAAACACATTGCTGCATTAGTTTTATTGAAGAGAGCAGGGCAGAACATAAACATAAATCAACTTGATTGCTGTTATAAACCTAACAATAAACTGCCCACTAAAGAAAGTTACAGGTGGACTTTGGAGTCACGTGTGCATCCAATTTGTGTAAAACTCCCCTTCACAGTATATATTCTCAAGTTTGGATGTAAAGGCTTTTGTTTGGCATAACTCCTGCATTTCACAAGTCTGACCTGCTGATGATCTTAAGATGAGCTACAGAAACTAGTATGGTTGCTAGAACTAGCTAGTGTCACTACTTGAACAAACTATGAATTGTAATGAGTTTTAAGTCTAAATTGTTAATTTTTTTCTTTAGAAAAGGCCTCTTTTTTGTTGTTCAATGACGCAGATTTTAATCTCAAGAACATTTACCTCAAATGTTACATGATCTTTTATATCTGAAGTAGTGGTTTGAAATGATCAGAGTGGGTTTAGTAAAAAACAAACACAAAAAAACATCATCATAGGCACATTTTGATTCTGAGCCAAATGACTGGGATATGCCCTGGTAAGTTGAAGAAAGTGGTTAGACAGATGGAGCAAAAACACCACAAGGACAGCAAAAATTTGCAAATGTTTGGTTCTTCGCAGCTAAAATTCAAGATCTGTAAAAATACAGGTCAGTTCATGTATGGTTTACAAACCTCTGAAAATATCAGTTTTCTTTTCTTTTTTTTGTAAAGTTTAGGAATTGTTTGAATCCAAAACAGTCTTTTGGTGTATTCACACTTGGAACATTTGGTCCACTTTAAACGGACCAGAGTTCTTTTGCCTCATTGGTCCGGACATTTTTGTGTAGGTGTGAATACACTCGAACGAACCCTGGTCAGGACCAAACAACCGGACTGAGTACTACTTTTTGAGGTGGTCTCGGTCCGCTTCCGAAAAGACTCTGGTGTGGTTTGCTTCTGGTTTGAATACGAAACGTCTCTAAACCAACTACAGAAAACATGCGTCTTTTTGGACTTAACAAGCCACCGTAGCAGTGAACGTAGTACTCAAATCATATCTACCGGCGTCTGTTGCTGCTGCATGCTGTAGGACTCCTTTGGCTTGCAGAAACTATTCTCCGAAGACGTTCCAAAATATAAATAAAATTTCCGGAAGCCTGCGTTGAATGACCCTAATGGTACAGCCTTAGGGTGTATTTACACCAGGAAGGTCCTTTGGTCTGCTTATTCGATCCAAATAAAAGTAAACTTTATTTATTTATTTATTTCGGTGCGGTTTGCTTTCACATTGTATTTTTGCAAGGGAACTAGACTTGTAACAAAGCCAAGTGTGTGACGATCATGGATCCGACTGGATAGAAATGATTAAGACAAATTGTAGTACAGACCTGGAAGTTGATGAAAATAAACATAGAAGTCCTACATGCTGTGAACCCCATCTCATCTACTTTCTTGCTAAACATGCTGAACACAACCAAATTCTTGTTTCTTTTTTAGCAATTGAGATATGTGTGCACTGCCCGAATATCGAGGAGGCACGTGTCTCCTCATTGCTCCAGGTCTCTCCACATCTCCTTGTTTGTAGCCTCCATGCAGTGGCAGCATTAGCAACACTTAGTGGGGTAAATTTTGCCAGATGTCCGGCTCATTAGGTCAAAAATAGTTTGTATTCTATTGCATCTAAGTAATCGAGAAAAAGAAAATTACTGCTAGCCTTGCCTGTGCAAATTCTCAGTTATCCGGGTCATTGCAACAGCAAACAGGCTTAAATCGAAGGCAACCGGACTTTCGTTCAGTTCTTCACTTGAGCTCAAGCACGAGCCACCCGAATTGACAAAGACTCCTGAGTAGGTGTCAAAACTTTTTCAAAAAGAACTGAGCGAAAGTCCTGTTTGCCACTGGTAGCCTTCTTTAAGACAACCCATATAAGCTGTAAAGTACTTTTGAGTTTTCTTAACCAGTATGCAGAAAGTTTGTACCTACCGTATAAGTATGTTTATCTATACGGTAGTTACATACTCATTAAACCAATTAAGCCAATTAAGCCTTAAATAATACTAATAATTTGATAAACTGCTGCTTCATGTAAAAATTACATACATAGAAAATTCACCATAAATGTATTGAGGTGTTTATACAGCTATAATCTCTGTAAAAAACATAATACTGCAATATTCAATTTATTCCTCTGACATTTTAAAGCGGCAGTCTTTTTAGCCATATTTGCATTGAATTACACATGCAGCATTACAATCTCTTTTTTCCACGTAGCTTCTGATCTGACTTGTCATCTCTTCTTGTTTTGACCTCTTAGTTCTGGCATCACTTGATTCTAACAATATTTTCCTTGAAAAGCTCAATCAGCTCTCTATAGATGTGGAGTACTTTCTTGATGTCATGCTTATGCATAACAACAATAGATATGAGAAGATTGGTTAAAGGAGCAGCAACAAATCCTCCAAGGAGCATGTCATTTAAAGAAGTGCAGAATACAATATTGGACAAAGACAGAATAGAGCTAAGTTAAAAAGCTCTCACTATTGTGGGGCCATCACATATTTATGAGTCTAGTGAGCCATGGGCTCCCTGACGTTTACTTTACGTTTGCGTAACTTTTCCTTTTAACGTAATTTAAATGACTGGATGGTATTGAAATAATCAAAATTTACTTGAATTACATTTCGACCAACTAAGATTGAATATTGTCTAACAATTTTCTTCTAAAGTGTCTAAAGATGACATTTGCAGTAACTTGGTATTCTATAAATATATAGAACCGAATTAAAACTAACTTCATTGAATTATTATATCAATTTGTATTTAGCTATAAAATTGGGATTAGATTGTTCTGTGTGTAATTTCCCCAGATTTTGGGCCGGACGATAATTCAATAACAATATATATCAATTGACAGATGTGTGGTGCAATAGGGAAAAAAAAGGTAAATAAAAAGTTCCAAAAAGCAGTTTTCCTTCCTTTTGCATTCTAGCCTATAATGTAGGTTAAATTACCTTAGCCATTTGCTGGTTTTGATGGCTGACTGCAAATGCACGAACGCTTGGTTACCAAGCTCCACCCCCTTTAAGCAGTTAAGAGAGCATGTGTTAGTTTTTGTCCTTTGTAAAAACTTGCAGTTTTGGTAAAAAAAAAAAAAAAAGAAGTGGATAAAGGGTTGAGTTTGAATTCAGTGTTTGTAGGTTCTTTATCTAAAAATAGGTCATCAAGCGACAGCATAAAATGGCAATGGCAGCAATTAAAATCTATGTTTAGAATTTTTTGATAATTATTGATATCAGTCAATATCATTTCTACTTTATTGATATGCTTTTTTTATCTATATCGTCCAGCCCTACTCTGATTATATCATTGCTATGGACTGAATAGTTTGAATTGACTTGAACTGCATTTGGACCAAATTGGACTCTAAACTGGCCAAGAATTCAAACAGCTTGATGACATTTTTTGTAATCTTGTGCTAAAGAGATCATCCATCCATCCATCCATCCATCCATCCATCCATCCATCCATCCATCCATCCATCCATCCATCCATCCATCCATCCATCCATCCATCCATCCATCCATCCATCCATCCATCCATCCATTCATCCACCCATCCATCCATCTCTATCCATGTAGGGCTGCTGCCTACCTTCGGCAGTCATTTGGGGACAGTTCGGGTATTCCCTGGACAGGTTGCCAATCTATCACAGGCAATACAGACCTACACAGGAAAAACAACCATCCAGGCACACATTCATACCTAAGGGCAATTTAGAGAGACCAAAAGACCTATCCGTGATGTCTTTGGACTGTGGGTGAAAGCCGCCCAGACAGAACCCACACATGCGAGGGGAGAGCATGCAAACTCCGCACCGAAAGATCCCAGGCCAGGTGTCTTACCCGGAACCTTGTTGCTGTAAGGGGACAATGCTAAATGTGTGTATACACTGAACAAACATTATTAACATATGCATAACACTCATGCTGTTAGGTGTTTGTTTAGAAAAGCTAAGCAGTCAGAACATATTCAATGAGCATCTGGAGGTAGAAAGGCTGGAGGGGTATAGCAATGCATTATTGAGATCCTTTGGATTGTTAGGTGTAGCCTTTGTGGATCAGGCTTGCCACCAATAGATGCAATCAGAACCAATCCCATTGGTATCCAGGCAGTTTGAAGTCATAGTGAACAGATCAAACTCTAGTGGTCTTCATGGCAATTTTAAGCTTTTTCAGTGCAGCTCAGTGCAATGTTAGAAAGCGCTGATAAGATGTGATTTTGTGGTGTGTGTGTGTGTGTGTGGGGGGGGGGGATTGTTTGGAAAAAATGCAGGCTTTCAAAGCAGAACAAACTGTTGTAACAAGATGAGCAATGTTACTCACTTTAACAGTGTTCATGATGGTATTGTTGTTCTGAATATCTAATCAATTCAATACAGTATTTATTTATTGAGGTAACAATAAAGTTGTTACTTTAAATCTAGTATATCTAATATATCCCAGATAAAACAGCACAGGCAGAGCAATGCAACCATTTTTTTTACATGCTGCTACCATTATGTCACAGTATTAAAATTAAATATAGATTCTCACTATGAATTTGGAATCAGATCTATGTTAGCCACTTGTAATAGTATGAGAGGGGATACATGATAAATCATTGGTGTTTTATAAACGGCAACATCCATCCATCCATCCATCCATCTGTTAATTTGGGGGAGATTTAATTACAAAATAAAAAAAGGATAAAAATATGACATCTATTTGACTTCTGTTTGGTAAGCATGGCTTCGTTTCTTATATTGAGATCTAATAATAGGTTAATTTTATTTACAGCTATATCCTGGGCACTTCTGCACATAACAGTTCATTTGTGATGGCCCAGAAATAAGAAATGGGTGAACCAGCCGGAAAACATCTGGGATGTTGCTACTAAATGATTTTCCGTGACAAGAAATGCCTCGGATACATATACAGGTCATAATGGGCAACATCAAAGAAAAAATGGAGCATGATTTTGGTGAATACTCCCAGACTCTGAGCTTTTATGCAATGTCTGCTGGATAGAGAGGTGACAGTCGGAGGCAGATCTGTCACAGGATACTCAAATTTGCGTTCTACAAAATGTATTCAGAAGGTCACAATCACGCTGCTCTCCAGCAACCATCCTCATTTAAATCTAATAACAACAGCTTTATGCAAAATATGAGACAGTCAGAGGCTACAGTAGTAGGATGGAGAACTCAGGGTGCCTCTTCTTTGTGCGTTGAGGTGGCTTTGAAGTCAGCACAGCAGGGCTTACAATTATGGAAACTGGAAGTGATCAGAGCGAATATTGTGTGTGGATTTTATTTTTTTCATTAATCTATTCTGTGGTTTGTCTGTATTATTTTATCTTAACCTAGAGTGGTCCCGGGCTGCACAGTGACTTCTTATTATTTTAATGTATGTTTGTGTGCTTCCTGCTTTTCTGACAATCACTATTTTTGCTACTGAGTTTTTCCCTTTATGCACAATTTCCAATGTTCTATAACGAACTAAAACATATGCTCTCACTCTCTACAATAGAAAGAACACAATGAACTATTATGTCTGGTGAGATGAATAATTAGGAGAGTGAATGTGTTAGAAATGGGCTTTAGCATCATCTTTACAATTTTATTATTAACGTTATTAGAAAATGATGTTTCCTTATTATATCTTTGTCACTTGTATAAAAACGTGTAGGCTAGCAAGAAGTAAATGCCTTTAGCATAGCATCAGCTAATTTCTCTATAATTTTAGCCTAAAACATATCATACCTTTATGGTGAATAGAGGGTGGGTGTTCGTTCGAATTACAGCTCATCCAACTTGACTTTCAGTGTAAAATGGTATTGATTACAAAGTAAATAATTTTATAGAAATGCTATTTGTAAGCCAATAAAATGATTGGCCTGTTAAAGATGTATGCTGTGTACAAAGGTAAAAAAGGGTATAGTATCAGTGGGTCCATTCTGAATCAGAAATAATACAAAAACAATTTTTACTCCTAGAAAAAATACGTCTTTCTCCCCTTAAATTGATATCACTAAACTGGTATCAGACAGAATATGTTTTTACCGCTGATTTCCCTAATTCAAAGCCTTAAACTGACAGTAAAAGTTGAAGGGAAAACTTCTCAATGTGCTTAGACCAAAACTGATTGGGTTGTTAAAAGTATTAAAAAAAACATTACCGGTTTACTAAGTTGTCACTGGAGATGAAAATGCAGAGCTGAATGTCATCATTAGTAACTGACAGTGGCAGCAGTTCACAAAAGATCCTAGGTCCAACTGTGAGGACCAGACCACATTAGGTAGGTCTTATCCACTGGTTACACAGGAAGCTGGGTAAGCTGATCCTGAATCTGATTATGTCCAGCTCAACAGGACAGGAGTTCAACATAGAATCAGTGCTTTGTTTAAGGGTACCACATCTTTTTTTTTCCAACACTAAGTGGTGATACTTTATTGGCGGTGTTATGGGATGCACCCTGGCAGCAATAGAGCATAGACAATAGAATTAACTCAACTTTCTTTCTGTATTTTGTGTTCAAACCTTTAATTTTCACTTGCCAGGTAGATACCGTTTTTTTTATTATTTTGCAATTACACTAGCGTGCAAAGGATAAAACCACAGCTTTAGAATTTTATACGGAATCAGTAAGTATTACAAGTCTTGCAAAGAAGAGCCAAGCCACAAAACCCCTGTTGCTTTTTGTACACATTCTTGCAGATACTAAAGCATTAGTATTCATACTGAGTTGTAGCTTGTCAGGTGACGGTAAAAGATGAATGGCCTTAAAGATGACATGGAGCATAGAGTAATCATAGCTGCTCTATTTCAATGCCTAAACCTCACTATCTGCTCTTGATAGTGTTACAGAGAATAATATCTTTACATTTTCTCCATAAATTTCAAAGCGGCTTAAACTCATATCAGAAGTGATCAGGCATCAGCAAAGATGAGGTAGGACTGACCAGAGTGGATAGAGAAGCCAATATATTTTTACTCAAGTGGAAGCAAAAAGTAGTCATCAGAAATTTTATTCAAGTAAGAGTAAGACAGTATTGGGTAAAAAGGCTATTTAAGTACTGAGAACTTGAGGAGAACTGTTAAATCTGATTTCATTTGTGAAAATGGTGTAATCATACAGACAAAATGATGTGCGTGTTCTGGTAATTTAAATGCTAAAATAAAATTTGAGTAAATATAAATCACATCATTACAAAATAACAAATTCCATACCTCAGGTATCTACAACATAAAGCTTTTAAATCAATACTTACGGTGGGTAATACATACATATTAGAGCATTGCAAAGTACTTCCAGTGACAATATATACTGTTTACCTCAGTTCAGTTTACTTGCATGGTACAACTGCCTGGAAAATAACATAAGAACAATAACGCTTGTACACAAAAAACTCTCAATTTGACAATCTAATTGTCATGATTTACTTTTTTAGTGCTAGTCTGCGCCACCTGGTAAAAGTCACTCCGGAATTCATCGTGCTTCAATCTGCATGACTGGGAACTACAAATGGTGAGAAGAGGCCTTGTGAGGCATTGGACCACTTGAACCAATTGGTTCAGGAAAGGATTCAATTCGCGTCATTTGCTCATGAAGCCACCTATTGGCCGAATGCATAATCACAGTCAGCAATATTGAAGCTTGCCTCTATTTGTGTCCTTTAGGGCCCTTGGGAATTATCATTAATAAGTAATACCCATTAATGTATCATATGATTATCACATATGTATATTAACATATTTTTTCAAATGTTCTGTGTGTATTTTTTCAAAGTACAATATTATATGGCTGGCTCTGTATGTTTTTACTGTCACTTTAATGAAATGGCATGGGCTTAAACAGATAAAGTGCTTGTGGAACTTGGAAGACGGCACTGGATGCTTGTGCAACTTGGACAATGATCTGCAAAACGGGAGATTTTATTCAGAAATAAGAGTTTCTCAACAGTCTTTGGTTTTAATAGATTCTTATTAAGATTATTCAAGTAAGATATGCATAACTATATACAGTGAACAAAAGTCCAAAACAAAAACTAAATTCAGTTTAAAAACTGAAAATATAAAACATGCAGTGAACCGAAACCTATGACTTTGAGTCAAGGAGGGCTAGGGATAGGATGCTCATGGTCTGCAAATTCTGAAGCTTTTCCCATAGTTGCCTGATGAGGTTGTCTCCAGCTTCTAATGCAGCTGCTGTTGCTGGCTTTGTCATCTCCTCCTGAAGGCTTTGCTCCAACATTTTATGAGGGGAACCACTTTGGAGGCAGACACATTTTCCTCTGCAGACAGCTCAGCAGCGACATCATAAAATGGAGACAGCAAAGAAAGGCCCCCTTCAACAATGTTGAACTCCTCTGATGTTAATGAAGGGCTGTCAGTTTGTGAGCCAGCTGCACCTCACCTATAAATAAACAGTAAAAATACAGTTATTGATGAGCAAATCTAACAAATCTTAAGAATTTTAGATTTACCTTACTGGGAGAAATCAAGTCAAATATTCACAGATGGGTGAAATCCTCCTCTTCCTAGCTCACTCCATCCTCTATCATCTCCTCACTCTCTTCAATCTCCAAGCTCCTCCTCTCACCTAAACTTTACAAGCTGTCTCCGAACTGTGAAAGCTCTATCCAAACTCCACTATCCAAACTAGCACAATTCTATCCAAAACCTGAACTGACTGCAACTTTCCAACAAACACCCACATTTTGACTGAATACTGATGCGCTTAAATGATGCACAGTATGAGGGATTGCTGCAAAGCAATCAACAATGCAGACAACTGTCCCTGTGGCTCTACACTCTTTCAGGAGGAGTAAATACTGTTTGTCAAGATAGCTGGAGAGCGAGGCTTCAGCTGTGATGATTTCCGGCTCCTCCCCTAAATTAAGCAAGCCTCGATAGGCACTTTGCAGAAACACCCCCTCCACTACTCTGCACACGCTTCGAAGCCTCGGCTAATCTCATGACATCCCTTACCAGGAACTATCTGCTGCTTCTGGTCAAGTCTGCATCAGCACACAGCTTCTGATCAGCTCCTGTTCAAGTCTGGTCCTGCCTGCCTTCCTCCACCTACAGTTCTTGTCATCTCCTGCCTGTCATCCCTCCATTCTATCAATAAACCTTTTAAAATGTGCTCTGTGTCTGGTTTGAATATCCACCCATACTAATCATAACAATAATAATAATACTCGAGTCGAAGTAAGCAGCACTGTGCAGTAAAACGACTCCTAAAAGTAAATTATTTTTCTGTTTTTATATTGCACTAGAAGTTTATTTTTTTAAAAGTATGCTGACAGGAAAGGTGGGATTAGAGAGAGGGGGTAAGACATTCGGTAAAGGACCTCAGGCTGGATCACACCCTGGTCAGCCGCAACAAGGACTAAGGCCCCTGTATATGGGTGGTGCTCACTGTGCCATCAGAGCACACCCCACATTTTTGCTTTTTCCATAGCTATCCAAGTAAGCTATCCAAGCGTTAGCATTGATACTGCTATTTCTTCCGTGTTGTCCAATCTATCTAAATTTTTTTCATTAAAAGAACATCAGAGAACGGCTCTGAAGGCTTTTGTTGGTGGAAACGATGTTTTCGCCCTTCTCCCGACCGGATTTGGAAAGTTTTGTTTTCCGGGGCGCGTCCGCGGACAGTATCAATTTTTCACTATCACATGAACATTGTGAGATTCAGTGTCTCTGTTACTAAAAATACACAGCAACCATTGGCATTGGGGCTGTTAGAAGTCCATTAAACTGGTCAAAACCTGAAAGTTAGCAATCAACCGATATTTACTCCATGTTGTCACCCACCACTGTTGGTTTGGTCCACGGTACTAAAAGCTAGCGCCTGTGGACACAGCAGTGCCATCTGAGGAGCAGGAGGACTGTGTCTATACTGCACAAAAAATTGACCTTTAGTACAGAGATACTTAAAACAAAATACAAATCACACATTTTATTTACTTCCAATTTTTAACAGAATATAACACATTGACATTTGGAACCTGACTGCATTTTCTTAACCTCATTACTTCAGGTGAATAATGTTGCAAACTGCCGTCTAATGCCATGTAAATAAAAATTAGTTAAACAAGTAAATTGTTTGTACATAGCTTTTCTTTTTTATTGACGGTAAAAGCAAATGCTTCTTATATTTAACCCTCTAAGCGATACGTTTTCAAAAACAGTCCGATGTTTTGAGAGAAGTTAAAAATGGGAGGAAGGGGCTGAGCATTGCGAGCGGCTGATAGAGAAAGAGAGTAAAAAAGAGCAAAATCACACAAAATGTAAAAGCAACTTTTGACTGACTAGATTACTTATTTCCCAAATCTGATTCAGATTGTAAAAACATGTATAAATGAGATATGACACTGAAAAGGAACACTATTGTAATAACTAATTAAACTATAATTATTATTAAATAGATTCAGCCATGCCATTTTAAGCAGCTTAATAACCAATGATTCACTATACTGTATACAGTACTGATAAGGTTCTATCTGTACATTTTACAAAACTACATTTACTTTACTTTTGGAGTACAAGAAAAGTTCTGTTAGCTGTGACATCATCTAGGGAACACAGATCACCCACTATTACCATATAATGTAGAAAGGATTCCTGGATCAATGTGTGTTTTTTTGTCTCTCTTTCTGTGTCTCTGCTCCGTCTTCTCTAACCCCAAGTCGGTCGAGGCAGATGACTGTTCACACTGAGCCTGGCTCTGGTTTTTCTGAAGTTTTTTCCGTCCCGTTAAAGGGAATTTTCCTCTCCACTGTCGCTTCATGCATGCTCAGTATGGGGGATTGCTGCAAAGCCATCAGCAATGCAGACAACTGTTCCTGTGGCTCTACGCTTCTCCAGGAGGAGTGAATGCTGCTTGTCAAGACATTGTCAATCCACTGCGTCTCCTTAGATAGGAAACTTTTTGACCAATCTGTATAATCTGATTGAATTTGATTTTGGAAAGTGCCTTGAGATGACATGTATCATGAATTGGCGCTATATAAATAAAATTTAATTGAATTGAATTAACAGTAATGTTACCTGTTTATCTACAACGTTTTAAAACTAAATATCTGCTTCCCAGTAATGAAATGTTTTAACAAGATGGCATTTTAAAAATCAATATGAGCCCCATTATGAGAAGCTTGTCCTCATTATACAGTACAGGGAGTAAGTATTTCTTATTTGCATTTTGATTTGGATTGATTTGAGTGCTAATGAGGGCATTGTTTATGGTTTTGATTAGAGTTGCAATTAAGTTTTCTTTTACTGTTCAATACTAATTTCAGCATTTCTTTGGGGTCCAACACGAGCATTCTGAATTTGTCTTATTCCAGACTTCTTTTGAAAGATTAAATCACAGACAAACTAATTTGTGTAAACTTTGCATTCATTCAACAATTCAGTATAACAAACAATGACAGAAATGTGCAGCAAGGATGTGAAGGTGGTACTTTTATATTAAAAGCTGACCCTGATTTCTGTGTACTAAACTCAAACATTTATCAAATACCAGGGTGTTTGTTGATGCATTTATGGACAAATATTTCTAGGTTTTAGTTATGAAGAATATAATGCAAAAAAATCACAAACATATTTTTCAGTATTTGGTATTTTACCTACTGATCACCAGTCTTAAAGAATACCCTAATTTGGTGTGTTATTGTGAGAATGTCATATTTTCTTTCTACGTAAAATTTTGCTGAGTGGGGCCATTATAACAGTGTGCAGCAATCCTAAGTTGCCCAAATCAAAAACCAAAAGATGAGCTAATTAAACTGGTGATTATAGAGACAGACCCTAGACTCAGACTGTACCATAGGGTCTTCCAGACATTAATGGGTAAACACAATACGGTAAATGACTATGGCTGCATTAGTAATTCGGTTGGTTAGCGGTTGTTATTTATAAACTATTTCCTCCTTCTAAATTAAAAGCTCCAATGAACATTATAGGTGTTTCCTATTTATTATCAATGTAAATATTCTAATTGGTTTTCTAATAGTATGCCACACAGCAAAGGTATTTAATAACTAAAAACAGCTGGAAGGGACATATGCACTGATGCATAAAGCTCATTTGTCTGTGTAATGCTTGAGACACTCACTGACCCATGAAGTGCACATTTTATTCTCAGTTTCACCTGAAAGACACTGTGCGGCCTGTTGGGGCATTAAGAGACTGATGTTGGGCAGAGACAAGTCTTTGGAATTCAATTCATTTATAGAGCGGCAATTCAAAACACGACATCCCAAGACACTTGACAAAGTAAATCCGGTCAAATCATATAGACCGATTGGTTAAACGGTTTTCTATCTAAGGAAACTCAGAAGCTTGCATTGGGTCATTTATTTGCAGCATTAAGTCCTCCTGGATGAGCATGTGTTGTTTACTTTGCAGCCATAGAAAAAAAATCCTCATACCAAACATGCATATAGTAACAGTGGAGCGAAAAACTGTTTTAACAAAGCAGAGAAGCTTTGAGTTAGTTTCCAGATCTAGAGGATAAAAAAGAGAAAATAAAGAGAAAAGCTCAGCCAATAGCTATGCTTACAAGAGAAACAGAGCAAAACACTTAGGCACAGGGCAACTGTATCATCTATAGGTGAGAACATAAAGTTAAAAGTTGAAAAATCAGCAAATAATGCAGGTTTGGAGAGTTGTAGGAAAATGTAGCAGAGTGAGGGATCTGATCATAATCATTTACAGTCAGATGCTGAGGTACTTAGCTACTTCCGAGATGTTGCTTGTATAATCATGCTTATTGCATATTTTTCTCACATTGATGTGTTAACTGGCTGTTGTATTTCGACTGTTTAACTTGAGTATTTAATTTTCATCTGAATATGCCATATTATCAATTGTTCAGCAATACTTACTCTGGTGTTATTTTAACTTTTATTTTTGCCTTTCTTATAAGTTAATTATCCAGTTGCTTTAGAACTAACGTTAGATTACATTATCTTTTTTTTTTCATTACTGATTAAATGTATAACTCTATGTGTTTCTGCCACTGTCATGTCCGAATTTTCCCATTGTGGGACAACAAAGGTATTTCTTACCTTATCAAGTTGAATGCACCAGCAACGCCTCCTGACTACTAGTCCTTAGTGTCTAATAAGAGTAAATGTTGAAGTCAAAAAAGACAAATAGCAGTCACTTTACAGAATGATGTAAATGACAAACATTGCTCCAAGACATTAAAAAGTGTGCAAATAGTTCTCAGCAAAATTGAGGTGTTCAAGTTAATGGATGTTCAAGTCAAAAGATATAGCAGTCACTTTATAAGACAATGTAAAACCTTGTGCAATTGGCTGAATGTACCAGAAAAAAACTCTCCCTGCAAAGTTCAAAATTGTGCAAATACTCACTATCAAAAATTTAAATGTTCATGTAAAAGAACTGTGAGAAGCTAAAACTGGGCAAAGACATTAGCATGTGAGAGACACTGTAAATAATTCTCAAGTGAATCAAGGACTTCATGCCTTAGAAGTGGGTTGATCACAGCCACTGTTGTCTGCTGCAGTTTGGTGGGATAAAGTCCAGTTTTGGCAGTCCGTAGGGTCTTCATGTGGCCTTCAGATTAGCCAAAGAACAGTGCATGGAGAGCTTCATGGAATGGGTTTCCATGGCCGAGCAGCTGCATTCAAGCCATACATCACCAAGTGTAATGCAGAGCAGCAGATGCAGGTGTGCAAAGCACACTGTCACTGGACTCTAGACCACTGGAGGTGTGTTCCCTTGATTGGTAGATGAGTATGGGTTTGCCGGTTGCCAGGATAAAGTATAGTTTAGAGGAGTGGGTATTCTAGTGTTTAGTTGTCAATAGCTGGCCTTGGCTCCTTAGTTCCAGTGAAAGGAACTCTGAATGCTTCAGCATACCAATAAATGTTGGGTAACTCCATGCTCCCAACTTTGATGGAACAGTTTGGAGATGGCCACCTCCTCTTTCTTCATGAATGTGCACCAGTGCACAAAGCCAGGTTCATAAAGACGTGGATGAAAGAGTTTGGTGTGAATAACCTTGACTGGCCTGCATAGAGTCCTGACCTCAACCCCTGGGTTGACTTGAACACGTTGTTGATTTACTTTACAGCAAGGAGCATTTTCAATGGTTACGCTCACAACAAACAAGGAACATTTGTCAGTGTCAAACAAGTGACTGACATTTATTATGTTGGCTGGCCTTCTGATTTGCTTAAGGGAATGTTTATTATATATAAGAACACATGTTCAATCGTTTCAGATTAGAAACTACTGTGCATAGTCTAATATAAATACATCACATAGGGGTCCTGTGCAGAGAGAAAGGAGCATTTATGTGCAATAAATCCCAGATATGATGTCAACCATAAAGCTAGAAAGCTTTTAAACCCATAACAGATTTGTATTTTGGACACTTAATTAGAGGATTTTCACTTTAACATGCCTAGATCCACAATCTACTTCTACAAATGGATTTTTTTTCAAATAAAAACTTTGCATCCATCTTTGTTTTATTAATATGACAGACTTAGACAAAAAAAGCCTGTGTAAGTTTGGAAATCACAAAGTATGTCCTGCTTGTGAGTTCCACTCCCACACAAAGATGGACTTGTCTTTTTGCCCACAAGTTCTGAATGTGCCTCCATGTGAATGCTATACAACGAGATGGTCCCTCAGGTCTTTAGACTTCAAAATTAACAGCAAGGAATTCAAAATATTAGTGTAGATATCAGCGTTATTGACATGTAGAAATACAGTTCAAAACGGTGAGTACACCGGTAAACAATTGGCCTACAATTGTCAGATTCCTTGTTTAAATTAACTGAAATTTTGCTCCTTTGACTGTATATGTTCAATATTTTAGCTTCTCCTTTTCAAAGAGCCTACACCCTATCCCTGACAAAAGGTTATGTCATTCATCGTGCCATTCATGAGATAGGTGACCATAAACACTTTAAGCTTTTATATTATCAGAGCTTCCTACATACAAAATGTCGATACAAAAAAAAATAAAAAAATTCTGTTTTACTTTTGAAAAGTTTTTTAATGCAAAATATTATTCCGGTTGTGGTCATTTATAAACCATAATCTACCTGTAATTTTTTTTAGATGATGTCTTTATTACCATGGACCAACTGTACAACATTTCCAAACAATAGTTTTTGTTTTTCAATTTAAATATCATCAAGAGAAAAACATCATGGAAAAAAGATATGCAGTTCTTTCAGGGCTCTACTTTAGCATTGTTCGAATGCAGGATAATCTGGTACTTTGTCATGCATTTCCATATGTTCATATCTGTCTAGTGATAAAGTCTCCTTAGTAAAATAAGTTATGCATCAAAAGGTTAAAAAAACATCAAAATGCTGTATTTTTCTGTGTCTCCACAGGTAAGCAGTAGGATGGTGTCTGGAGAGGCAGGAGGGCACAGCTACTTGGTAGCATGCTGGCAGCCCATCCTGATCCTGATGCTGGGCACCGTCCTTTCAGGCTCCACCACTGGTTGCCCTTCAAAATGTGACTGCAATGGCCAGGAGCGTTCGGTTGTCTGTCATCGAAGAAGGTTGGCAACTCTTCCAGAGGGCATCCCCACTGAAACAAGACTACTAGACCTCAGCAAAAACCGTCTGAAGACTCTGGGGCCTGAGGAGTTTATCAATTACCCTCTGCTGGAGGAGCTGCAGCTGAACGAAAACACTATTTCATCCATTGAACCCGGGGCTTTTAGTAACCTATTGAACCTTCGAACTTTAGGCTTGCGCAACAATGAGCTAAAGCTCATTCAGTTAGGGGTTTTCACAGGCCTGACCAACCTCACACAGTTGGATATAAGTGAGAACAAAATTGTGATTTTGCTCGATTATATGTTCCAAGAGCTATACAACCTGAGAGCTTTGGAAGTTGGGGACAACGACCTAGTCTTTATTTCACCCCGATCATTTCATGGTCTCAGCAATCTTGAAAGCCTCACCATTGAAGGGTATAAACTGGGCTCAGTTCCAACTGATGCCCTTAGCCATGTTCACAACCTGCTATCACTTCGATTACGCTTTCTGAACATCACTGACATAAGGGACTTCTCTTTTAAAAGGCTGTATCGACTAAGAGTACTGGAGATTTCCCATATGCCTGCCTTGAATACCATGGCCTCACAAAGCTTGTATGGACTTAACCTCACATCATTATCTATCACGAGCTGTAATCTTTCTGCCATCCCCTATGAAGCCATGAGTCATCTCAGATTTCTACGATTTTTGAATCTATCTTTCAATCCTATTCATTCTGTTGAGGGGAACCGACTCTTCAGTCTACAAAAGCTCCAGGCATTTCACTTGGCTGGTGGACAACTGGTGGCCATTGAGCCTTACTCTTTCCGTGGACTCAACCATCTTCGTATTCTTAATGTTTCAAAAAATAGTTTGAGCACCCTTGAGGAGTCTGTTTTTCACTCAGTGGGAAACCTGGAGACTCTGGCTTTGTATGAAAACCCTTTGGCTTGTGACTGCCGCTTGCTTTGGGTCTTCCGTCGGAGGTGGAGGCTTAACTTCAACAAACAACAGCCCATTTGTGCTTCGCCTGAGATTGTACAAGGAAAAGAGTTCAAAGATTTCCCAGACGTACTGCCTCCTGACTACTTTATCTGCCAGAAATCAAAGATTGTGGATTACAAGGTTCTGGAAAGCCATGTGGATGAAGGAACTACTGTTCATTTCACTTGTAAGGCTGAGGGTGATCCAGCTCCAGTGATAATGTGGCTATCCCCCAAGAAGGAGTACATTACTACAAAGACTATGGGGTCAAGACTTTCTGTATCCTGCGAGGGTACACTGGAGGTGCGCTATGCTCAAATTCAGGACAATGGCACCTACGTGTGCATTGCCAGTAATGCTGCTGGCAATGACACCAAAGCTGCTCACCTTTTTGTACACAGCTACTCTCCGAATTGGCCCCACCAGCCCAATAAGACTTTTGCTTTTATTTCTAACCAGCCAAGTGATGAAGGTGCTAATGTGACCAGAGCAACAGTTCCATTTCCATTTGATGTAAAGACGCTTATAGTGGCAACCACAATGGGATTCATCTCATTCCTTGGAGTGGTGCTCTTTTGTCTTGTAATTTTATTCCTGTGGAGTAGGGGAAAGGACAGCACCAAGTCAACCATTGAAGTTGAATATGTGCCACGCAAAGAGGAAACAGAGGAGGCCAGTCCAACTGACGCACCTGTACAATTCAACATGAAAATCATGTGAACTCTGATAGGAGGTCATGTAAGCTTACAAACTGCAGTCAGGATGCATACTGTTCTTGTCTAAAATATGTAATCAGTTTGTGAGCGATAGCACAGCAGCAAATGCATCTAGATACTATACATTTGACATTTTTTTTTACTTCAGGGACTGAAAATTTAAAAGTAAATGTTGAACATTGGTTCAGATTTCTGTACATGTATGTACTGTACAGTATGTTAACATGCACTTAATTACATGATTTCTGCGTGGAACCAAATAAGGATTACATATGAGTAAAGCACAGTTTCAGTCTATGACAAGCAGGTTACCACAGAGAAGAAGTTGACAGTTATTTTAGGGTGTCTTTCTTTTGACAAAAAGAAGCAAAATAATGATGGGATCTTTTTCTGTTGGTAATTTTTCCCTTTGATAGTTGTTAAAAGCACATACACCTGTTATATGAGCCCATACTTTCTTGCCTGAAATGCTGAGATCAAAACAATTTTCTTCTACTTCTGTTTATTTTTCAGTCAGGGGAAAGTACAGCAAAAGTGCTGTCCTTTTAGGTTGTCATATTTCACAAATGATACATGCACTTTTCAGAAATAGACCCTGGAATAACAGAAAATACAAAAAAGTAACGAATAATAAAGTAGTTGTGGTTTCAAATGGTGTAATATCATATAATGAACAATTGTTGGATTACAGACAGAGACATCTGTCAACAGTGGCCTTTTTGATATTTCCCAAAATCATTCAATGAAAATTTCTCATATCTCTATTAAAAGGTGAATCATTTGGCTTACCTGAGGATGTTCAAATTTCAAAGCGAGCATGTTACCACCCTGGATAAGAAAAAACGCCGGTTTCTACTCCTCTCTGCCAGCAAAGGAAGATTGTCATTAAATGTATTTCAATGTTGTGATATACATATTTTTTCTGTATTTTATTCTTCCGTGTACATTACGCTATTGCATAATAATAATGCTTTTGATAGCTGTGGGTTTTGAGCATACTGCGATCCAAAGAGCAGATTAAATATTCAGTAAACATGTTTTTGATGTACTTAACTGAAACAGTGTTACTGCTTTTAGCACATAACCACACCCTTGAAAATATTCTAAGTAAAAATCTATAAAATACAACAATGTTGATTTGTTTACCTATTTGACTGTTTATTAAGTTGAATAACTCTCCTACTATCCAGAAGGCACAATGTCACCACATATTTAAAAAGTGGTGACAATATTTATTTGTTGCCTTAAGAACCAATTTTCCAATTTTCTGCTAAGCAATACTCAATATTTTTATGTAATATGGAGTTACAGGTCTCAAAGAGATTTTATGTTGTCCAATTTATTTCACAGTCAAGGTCTGCTCTGAAGATAATGTGTTCATTAACTTCTGAATTCTTGTTTAAAGGGGATGGGAAAATGGAAATTATATTAAAATAAAGGACATTTTATACAACAGGCTATTTATTTTACACTAAATGGATAAAAATGAATGATATGGTGCTGGAACTAATTTTCACTGTAATGATTTAAGGAGGATGTGAACCCGGTTTTCAGCCAGACACTTCAGGTAAGCTTAAACAGGATTTATTGGAGATGATGATGATGGTGGATATGGCAAGCAGAACATAAACAGTCCAGGCAGAGTAAAAAAAGCAGACTTCCAGCACAGAACCAAAAAACCAACAGGAACTGGGTAGACTCAAAAAATAAGGCAAACAAGGTCAGACTTGGTAATTGGACAGACAGGTAGAATACAGGATGCTGGAGAGCTCTTACCGGAATAAACGAGGACTGAGACAAAAAGCATGGGGACGTGAAACATGTGTGAAGTCCCGGCAACAAACAGAAAACTGAGGGAGGTTTAAATAGGTGGCCAGACAGGTGAGCAGGGAGGGACTAATTAACCAAACCCAGGTGGAAGTGATTAAGGGAGCAGACAGGACACTAGAAAATAAACCTTAGACCTAAGATAAAACAGAACAAACAAAGCACAGAACTAAAACCAGATCTAATACAGGGACCAGATAACTAACACAATAAAGAGGCTAAACTAGAATCCAAAACAGAAATAAACCCAGAGGCAAGGAAAGAGCTACTTAACCAAATAACAAACATAAACCTGAACAGAACATTACATTCACAGAGGCAATGGCCCTCATAGAAGGCTCACAGTAGATTTTCACAATTCCTCCAAACATTGATTAATGCGGTATTTTTTGCTGGTACATGTCAGCAAGCTTGGGAATTTATACAGCAAATACAATTTCCAGAAAAATTAAATTATGTATAATTAAACAAGCTATCATACTAATGTTTTGAAGATAATGCTACAAGGTGTACAATGTACAAGACGTTAAATGTATTTGCCCCCAAAAGATTTATTTTGCTTTTGCTTACTGTTACATTTACATTTCAAACTATCACATAAGGTTTAATATCAAACAAAGATGGTCTAGCTGCAACCAAATAAGTATTCAGCCAAACCTTCAAGTCTAACTAACCTACATACTGGATGTTCCACCATTGTGTTCATCAACCATCAAGTGTTAGCGATAACTGGGCATCAGTCCTTCACATCACTGTAGCGATTTTGACCCACTTGTCTCAGCAGAATAGTTCCAATTCAGCCACACTCAAAGGGTCATGAGCATGAATGTGTTGTGTAAGGCCATGCCATAGCCTTTCAATCAGATTTAGGTCTATACTTTAATTAGGCCACTTCATAATATTCACCTGCTTTTTTAAGCCATTCTTCATTGGACTTTGGATCGTTGTGCATGGGCTCATGGTACAGCTGGATAACCCACTGGCCCTTGAACATAAAGTTACAAACTGATGTAACTTTCTTCTTCTGGATCTTGTAGCAGAAATCAGTATTTATGGTTCTATCAGTTACAGCAACTCACCCAGGTCCTAAAGCAGCAAATCAGCCCCAGACCACCACTCTACTACCATGACCATGTTTGAATGTTGGTATAATCTATTTCTTTCTTTATTTTTATTTTTTGGAACTGATTAATTAGCTTTTGTGCGAAATATTCTTAAATGTCTTGGGTTTTAATGAGATGTTTTTGGACAAATGTAAGACAGGATTTTGTATTATCTTTGGTCACCAGTGGTTTTGGTCTTTGAACTCTTCAATGGATGCCATTTTTGCCCAGTCTCGTTCTGGGCTACCATGAATCACATGAAACACTGACCTTAAAACAGGCATGTGAGGACTTTAGTGCCATATGTGTTCTTTTGAGACTTCAATAAGTCATTGATGTAATATTGGAGTAATTTTGGTAGGATGGCTACTCCTAGGAAGATTCACTTCTGTTCCATGTTTTCTTCATTTGTGGTTTGCTTGAGTCCCAAGGCCTTAGAAATAACCATTCCCTGAGTTACAGATGTCAATTACTGTGATTTTCATTCATTGTTGAATTTTCTTTGATTGTGGAATGATCTGTCGAGGTCTTTTAACCTACTTCAATTTGTCAGATAGGTACTCTTTAAGGCAACAACCACACAGAGTTGAATGCTGTATCCACACAAAAAAACTTGAGCGTACAGGTGTAACCGCACCAAGCCAGAGGAGGAATACGGTAGTTTGTAGCCAGTTATGGGGACAGGGGAGAAGCTGACTGTCAGTTGTCAGCTCATCTGTAACCCCCATCTAAGTCTGAGTCTGGGAAGGACATGTACAGTCAGACTTTTAGTGAGATTAATCTATAAACAGCTGGATTTACTTCTACCAACTCCTTATAACAGCTGCTTGACCCAAAATATGGCAAATCAAGGAAGACCTGAATACTTTAATACATACTAACACACACATACAGACATACAGACATATACACGCATACACACACGCATACACACACGCACAAACACACACAAACACACACACACACACACACACACACACACACACATATACATATATATATATATATATATATATATATATATATATATATGTTTGACCTGTCTGTCTCTGTGTTGCCCTGCGACAACCAGCAACCTGGGTGTACCCCGCCTCTCGCCCATTGAAATGCTGGAGATAGGCACCAGAACCCCTTGTGTGTATATATATATATAAAATATAATTTAATATATAATATAATATAATTTTATATATATATATATATATATATATATATATATATATATATATATATATGTGTGTGTCTATTATTAAAAGTTTGATCATCTGAAGCATGTTTGTAGGAAAATAAAGGGTGTTCTTTCTTACAGCACTGTATATCCTGTATATGCAACTTTGTGATAAACATAACCATTTTTATAGCCAGCAATTTTAGGTACCAGTGTATTGTAGTGTGATGGCACGGTGGACTGTGAATCGTTTACTGGATAATGAACTTCCTGCAGTGCAGAAAATTGCTGATTATTCAAGAATCTTTATTGTCATGATGTAACCATAATGAAAGTTTGGTGAGACACCAGCTCAGAATTCACACACATTTGCATATAACATAGAGACACAAACGAGACATAATGTTCAAATAGTTGAACTACAACACTCCCTGAGAAGGAAAAAGCATGCAATAGCCCTCAGCATCTGATAGATTTAAATGTCCCAGTCAAAAAAGACAGCAGCCACTGTGTCTAGATCTTATAGACCACATCCTACATTCCCCTGTGCTGATCTCACCACCTGTGTTAAATCCTTCCTCTCACGCTCCAATGCCACACTGTCATGTTGAGACACAGGATGCTTTCAGTTGTAGCTCTATACAGGTGTATGAGCAGGTGAGTAGGAAGAAGAGCCATTGCTTGGCCTTCTTCACCAGGTGGGAGGTGTTCACAGTCCATGAGCAGTCAGAGGAAACGAGAATGCCCAGGAACTTTATGCTGTCCACACACTCCACCACCTCCCCATGTATGCAGACAGGACCATGTTCAGTCTTCCTGGATCTCCTGTAGTCCACTATGACCTTGGTTCTACTGGTGCTCAGGATGAGGACATTCCTGGAGCAGCACTCTCTGAGATTGTATACCTCCTTTTTGTAGTGGGCCTCATCGTTGTTTGATGTAAGACCCTCCACAGTGGTTTTGTCCGGAAACTTCACAACTGTGTTTTTGAGGTAAATAGCAGAGCCGTCGTGTGTGAATAGCTTGAATAGGGCAGGGTTGAGGACACAACCTTGTAGCCTTCCAGTGATGAGGATCAGTGGGACAGATGTGAGTTTCCCTATCCTCATCACCTGGGGCCTGTCAATGAGGATTGATCCAGAAGCAGGGTGTTGCAGATAATCCCAGGTTGTGGAGTTTCAGGGCCAACATGTCCGGAAGCACGGTGTTGAAGGCTGAGCTGAAGAATAGCATCTTAACCTATTGGTGTTGGGATGCTGCAGATGAGTCAGAGCCGTGTGAAGTGCCTGCGAGACAGCATCCTCTGAATCTGAAAGATTCTCCCTGAAGGCAAACTGCAGGCTGTGCAGGCCAGCAGGGATGGTGTCCTTGATGTACTTTAGGAGGATTCTCTTGAAGCACTCCATGATGACTGGAGTCAGTGCAATACGGGACAGCAGATGATAGTTCTGTTTTTTGGCATGGGCACAGTGATGGAGGATTTCAGTGAGGCATGGATCACATAGGAAAGGTTAAAAATGTCCAGAAAAAAGCCTAAAAGTTCGTCAGCATATGATTTCAGTGTCTGACATGGCACCGTTTTGAATGCTAAAATCAATGTGCTGACCAACTTACATATTAAGCTGTAAACAATGTAACAAGTGGAAATTCTAATTTAGGCTGAAACATCGTGAAACTTTTAAAAACCTGATAAACACAAACAACAAAATGTAGGGAAATGTACATCCTGATTTGAAAACTGTTGGCAATAATCTGGCTGCAGAGTAGCTTTAACTATGTAAATCAAAACTGCCACCTTATAACAGTGCCAAATATTTATGTCAAACACAACTAGCTCTGGAGTTTAGAATGTTGCATTCTTGGAGAAGTTCAGATTGGAAACTGTATGGATGTTGTTGTTCACTGACCACTAGCTTTTTGCATGCTCTTTTTCTTTTCAACTATTTAGACCAGGTGTTTTCCTGCTGGTTTTAGATGTGTTCTTGCTCTAAGGCAGCAGATTCAAATGACTCAATTATCTCCTGAGCATGTCTCCTAGCTCTGCAGAGACCTGGTAATGAACTATTCACTCAATTCAGGTATGTGGAATTAGGGTAGCATTTAAAACTTGCCCTTGAGGTCTGGCTTTGGACAACATTGATTTAGTCTGCTGTTGACCTGGGTCATCAGTGCATATAGACGCATCTAAAAAAAATACAATATTATGAAAATGTTAAAACAATTTCTCATTTCAGCAAAATATAATCATTATTATTAATTACACAAGAGTGAAATATTTCAAGCTGTTATTTTTATTTTGATGACAATGACTACAAGATAATGAGTACAAAGAAATTCAATGTCTCAGAAAATTAGGATATTGCAAAAAAAAAATGTTCAAATGGGGAGATCATGGTGCCACATCCTGATCACTTAATTAAAGCAAAACACCTGCAAAGATTTCCTGGACCTCTAACCCCTCATTCATGCAGATGCCACCATCTATACGTACTCCCTTCCATCACAAATAAAAGCCATTTTAGTCAATGTGGGATTTCCCACAAGCTCCGTGGTGCTATGGCATGACAGAGAGCACTCCTCCATCATCACTCAGAAATATGAATCATTTGTGATGGATGGCGGAGCAAAAAACGGATCAGCCAGACAAAAGTCAGACACAGGAAGCAGATCTGTTAATATTTCAAAATATAGGAGAGAGGGTACGTGGCTTTCTAGAAGCATGACTAGGTCCTATAGGTATCCAGTTTGTATTGGCATACGGCACATTTTGCAATGGAAGGAACATTAATGTGAAGCCGGCCTAAACCAGTGGTCTCGAACTCAAGTATTCTGCAACTTTTAGATGTGTCTCTGCTTCAACACACCTGGCTCCAGTATGAGCTCATTATAGCAGAGCTCTGCAGAGCTTGACTGCTTGCGAGGTAGTTTAGCCATTTGATTCAGGTGTGTAGGGCAAGGTGTGTAGGACAAATGGTCTCTCAGTTTGGGTCAGTAGGCAACTGAGAGGGGGAAACAATTAATAATTATCCTTAATTAAGAAATAGGAGACTGGTGATTTTCATCCAGTCAGCAATTTATTTAATTCTTGCAAGAATCTTATATACCACATTATCTTATCTGAAGGCCGGGGAACTTCAGCTGGGGAACATTGACAAAAGACTCAGCCTTAAATCTGCAGGGAGTTTTTCAGCGAGGTGGAAGACAATGCACTTGCACATCTCCTTCAGCTGCTGGAGACAAAGCAAATGCTTTATTGGGTTATGCAAGGTATAAAATAGAGCTTATTTAATTTTTTTCCATAACACTACCAAATCATGGGGGAGACTGCTGACTTGACAGATGTTAAGAAGACATTTGTTGACACCCTTCACAAAAGGTAATTGCTGAAGATGCTGGTTGTTCAAAGAGTGCTGGATCCAAGTATACTTATAGAAAGTTGGGTGGAAGGAAAAGTGTTATAGGAAAAGGTGCATCAGCAACAGGGATAACGGTGGTCTTCAGGTGATGTCAAGCAAAATCCAGATTAAGAATTTGGGGAAGCCTCACAAAGAGTTGATTGAGGCTGGAGTCACCTTATCAAGAGTCATTATGCACAGATGAAACATGCACACGAGTTTCAAGCTAAGGACAAAAAGAACTGGACTGTTGCTTTGTGGTCCAAAGTCTTCCTCTCAGATGAAAGTAAAGTTTGCAATTTTATGTCCAAATCATCATCCCAGAGACTGCAGGAAGAGTGGCCCGGCATAAAATCTACATTCCTTAAATCCAGGTCCTGTGGAATGTTGTATTTCTTCAGGTGCCTCAGGAAAATACAGCCACTCTGACATGCACAGTTATCAAAGTACTTCCGTTTTTGTAAAATTACAAAAACACCAAACAAAGCAGTATTCTACATGTTCATTTGTGTTCCAACCTTCCAAGATGGACTTGCACTAGGTTCTAATTGTGATTGAAACGTTACTGAGTAAGCAACAATTTTGAGTAATTTTTTTTGTAATTTTTATTAAGGATCCCCATTAGCTGTTGCCATGGCAAACAGCTAGTCTTCCTGAGGTCCACATTAAAAACATACAGTAAAAAACACAGTTACAAATATAAAAATTTCGAAAAATGTAATTTCTTTTTAATTTTTTCGAAAAGAAAGATTGTATCAGGAGCCCTGACAGGTTTGGCTCCCAACATATTACTGCCACTCACCAACGCGGAAATGCATCACGTTTACACACACATGCTCACTCGGGTCAGTTTGCCACATTTAGAATAACTTGAGCCTGACAAGCATTAACATGCAAGTTGATCGGATTATCAATTGGCATAAACCACCCCTCTCATGCAGAATACAATTTCATTCATCATATTCATTCATTTCGATCATCATATTCCGATTGGCTTGTTTACATGACACTTTTTTATTCCGATCAGCGATTTATTCCAGTTATGTTTCTCCATGTAAATGTAGCTATTGTTCCTTTAGGATAGGAACCTCTCAATGTCCCTCTTGCGTGACATGACGTATAAGCACAGCGCACCTAACAGAAATTAAATGAAAATGTACGGAGAATAGAGAATGCACACTTTGTAGTTCTTTGTTGGACGGCTGTAGGCCCAGATTGGATTAGCATTATCTGTGCGTGTTTTTGTCGCTCAATGACGTATGAGTGAATGGCTGTCCAAAATCAGCAACGGAGTCTGAAGCTCCTTTCCTACCTATGATAGAGTTCTTGCTGTTGACCTCAAGAAAGGTCAAGGAACAGGAGCGAGGAGCTATAATTCCAACATTTCGGATGCAGCCTGTGAGCTGGATGAGCTTCTGGCGGAGGATGACTAGGTTGATGGTGTTGAAAACTAAGCTGCACTCCACAAAAAGGATCCTGGTTTTAATGACCACAGATGTCACGGCTACATGCCTGCAGCCTTTGAAATGAGCATACTTTTCAGAATCCTGATATGTCTGTTTAAAATATAATTTTTTATTGATCCTTAGTAATATTTATCTTATATTTTTATCCTTGTAATATTCTACTCTTTTCTGAGAAACACAGAATGTTTTTTTTATCATCTATAATTGATGATAATGAAAACTTACAAGTATTTAATTCTGTGTAATGAATCTAGACAATATATGAGTTTCATTTTCTGAAATGAGTGACAAAAAATGGACTTTGCCACAGTAAAAATTCTGAGTACCTGTAAAGTCTCCCAATAGAGTTGGGTCCAAATATTTCAACAACATTTAGCCTTTAAATATATCAATTCATCTGGAAGTAAAAATAGTAAGACAGAATAAAAAAGATCCTTTATTGCTAAATTACTTCTCTGTTGCTTTAGAACTAACTTTAGATTAAATCAGCTGTTTCTTCATTACTGATTTAGTGTGTAACTCTGTGTTTTTGCCACCGTCACACCCGAATGTTCCTATACTGGGACAATAAAGGAGTTTCTTATCTTACCTTATTGTCCCACGTTGGGGGGAAAACTGCTTAATTTGACACTGATGTGAAATAACTGAGCAAACGCGGACATCTTTGTGGAACAGAAAGGAGCACCTTGGTAGTAAAGCATTCTCTATTATCAGGATTCTGTAAAAAAAAAAAAAACACAAAGATGTACGTAAGTTCATTAATACCTTGCTTGTTTTTGGTTTACTGGTTTAAAAAAAGTTTTCAAGCTGATGGTCTTGGTAGTGTAGAAGTTTAAAAAGAAAAACTAAGCTGAACTAAACAATCGTTTTATCAGATGCAAAATGGCCAAAGACTCTAATGAAGTACTTGACGTATTCAAAGCTCATAAATTAGATTTACTACAGCAGTAATACTGCACAGAACCAGGAAAGTATAAATGCATCTGCAATTTAAAGGCATACTATGCAACATTTTTCAGTTAATTAATGTGTTCCATACCGTTTTGGATGATTAAATGAGTTATTTCAGGTCGAACAAAGGTTTTCTCGGCCGCCCTGGTGGTCTGTAGGGGAAATACCGTACTTGCAATTGCAGGAGCCCTCAGCCCGCACCCACAGGCTCAGAAGTCTTGTGCATCGCGAGAGTCTGTCTTGCTTTACGGCGAGAACTGCTACACGCCCCCAGTGAAACGTATGCTCGTTGCTAGCGCAGTGGCGATATTTGTGCAGTTATCATGGCGGAACCAGCGAGAAAACAGCAAAAGCCCATGTCGGAGTAGGCAAGAAAGAGGAAAAGGGCTCTGGACAGAGAGAGGAGTCGTACACGGGTGAACATCGGGCAAGCTTTTTCCGAATGGCGAGAGCTAAAAGAAAAAGAAGGCTGCAAGGCTGACGCGGACCTCGCGTTTCTGCTGATGCGATTGTAAGTAACATTGGAATGGTTTCTCTCTCTCTGTGTGCATGTTCATACTTTCACTGTGTTAGTCATTGTTTGTGCTCCCTTTTTTCGACTTTTCGTTGCGTTTGCCTGTCTGCTAAGCTCAAAACAACCGCGCCTGGCTTGACGGAGAAACCAGGAGAACAGCTGAGCATATTTACGACAGTGCACTTTTACTTTCGCCCTCTGGGGGGAGCCTCGCTGGAAAATCAACCCCGGTTGCATAGTATACCTTTAATATCATTATGTCAGCGTAAATCTGAAGCTGGTAGTTTTCACTATAATTATAGTAGGCTATCATGAGAATAGGAAAAGCTTCAACTTAACTTCAGTATCATCTGTCTAAGTTTTTTAAATGAAACTTTAAAATAAGAATTTCACCCTGTGTTGGTGCAGTGGACCTGTTTCTCTTCTGAATGCCATGGGAACTTTGAGTCATGAAATCATGAATTTGTTGAAATATCACAATATTTTAAATAATTCTGGTAGCTTCTAACCTGGCAAGCCAGATTGATAACTCTACGTTCTGCACATTATCAATCTGGGCCTGCTCCCATCGAATCCATTTGGGGAAAGGAGGGACATTCAGCAGAACTACCAAAGGGTGATTTTAGCTGTTTACGTTATCAAATGAAAAAGATATAAGCAGCAGGTGCCATGAGAAACCACAAGATACGCTGGTCAAGACACTTCTTGCTGTTTTTCTTTCAAAGAAGAAATCGTGGATTCTGACAAAACAGATGTGTTAGCAGCAGCTACACATGCATCTTCCTGCGCTCGCATATTTTTTTCGTTCCAGCTGTGGGCTCGGCAGCCCTTGCTTTCGTCACAGCTGTATGTCCCGCCTTAAACAATAATACTGCAATGTGATTGGCTCAAAGCGTTTTTTGGTTCAGTCCTAAACAGTTGAGGCAGGTGCAGGACAAGATGGATTTTCATGTGTTTGTGAACACACAAATACCGCGAGAATTCAGCTTGCATGTAAGGTTAGGTACCTTCTGCAAGTAAATTGAAAATGAACCCGAAAAGTGAAAAAAGGAAAACAAAAACATCAGAAAAAGACAAAAAAAACAACAACAAGCAAACAATCAAAGCTTGTTTACCAAACATAAATTCAGACTTCTTGTTATTCAATTCAATTCAATTCAATTTTATTTATATAGCGCCAAATCATGAAACATGTCATCTCAAGGCACTTTACAAAATCAAGTTCAATCATATTATACAGATTGGGTCAGATTATACAGATTGGTCAAAATGTCCTATATAAGGAAACCAGTTGATTGCATCAAAGTCCCGACAAGCAGCATTCACTCCTGGGGGACCGTAGAGCCACAGGGAGAGTCGTCTGCATTGTACATGGCTTTGCTGCAATCCCTCATACTGAGCAAGCATGAAGCGACAGTGGGAAGAAAAACCACCCATTAACGGGAAAAAAAAACCTCCGGCAGAACCGGGCTCAGTATGACCTGCCTCGACCGACTGGGGTTACAGAAGACAGAGCAGAGACACAACAAGAGAGACAAAAAAGCACAGAAGCACACATTGATCTAGTAATCTGTTCTACATTAGATGGTAATAGTCGGTGATCTGTCCTCCCTGGATGATTTCACAGTCAACAGAACGTCAGACCAGGTGTACCTACTATGAAGAAAAAAGAGAGAGAACAAAAAGTTAAAAGCTGAAATGACAACAGTCATTTCAATGTAATGCAATGCAAATCTGGAGAACAGTAGACTGGAGAACAGTAAAAATCAGTAGAGTGAGAAAAGTAGGCCCTGATGTCCTCCAGTAGCCTAAGCCTATAGCAGCAAAACTATAAAGGTAGCTCAGAGTAACATGAGCCACTCTAGTTATAAGCTTTGTCAAAAAGGAAGGTTTTAAGATTAGTCTTAAAAGTAGACAGGGTGTCTGCTTCACGGACCAAAACTGGGAGTTGGTTCCACAGGAGAGGAGCCTGATAGCTAAAGGATCTGCCTCCCATTCTACTTTTAGAGACTCTAGGAACCACCAGCAGACCTGCAGTCTGAGAGCGAAGTGCTCTGTTAGGAACATACGGAGTAATCAGAGCTCTGATATATGATGGAGCTTGATTATTAAGGGCTTTATACGTTAGAAGAAGAATTTTAAATTCTATTCTTGATTTAACAGGAAGCCAATGAAGGGAAGCTAAAATTGGAGAAATATGATCCCTCTTGTTGATTTTCATCAGAACTCTTGCTGCAGCATTTTGGATAAGCTGAAGACTTTGAATTGCATTTTGTGGACTTCCTGATAGTAAAGAATTACAATAGTCCAGCCTTGAAGTAACAAATGCATGGACTAGTTTTTCAGCATCACTCCTGGACAGAATGTTTCTAATTTTGGCCATATTCCGGAGGTGAAAAAAGGAAACTCTGGAAACCTGTTTAATATGGGATTTAAATGACATGTCTTGGTCAAAAATAACACCAAGGTTTTTTACTTTATTACCAGAGGCCAAGTTAATGTCATCCAGATTAAGTGATTGGTTAAGAAGTTTATTTTTTGAGGACTCTGGCCCAAAGATTAGAACTTCGGTCTTGTCAGAATTTAGATGCAGGAAATTTAAAGTCATCCAGCTTTTGATGTCATCAAGACATGACTGCAGTCGAAGTAATTGATTGGATTCATCAGGATTTATGGATAGATATAGCTGAGTGTCATCAGCATAACAGTGGAAATTAATTCCATGCTGTCTGATAATTTTGCCGATCGGAAGCATATATATATAGTAAAGAGAATTGGTCCAAGGACTGAACCCTGTGGTACTCCACAGGTGACCCTAGAGTTTGAGGAAGATTTATTATTAACATGAACAAACTGGAATCTGTCCGACAGATAAGATTTAAACCAGCCTAATGCTTTCCCCTTAATCCCTACAGTATGTTCAAGTCTTTGTAGGAGAATATTGTGATCAACTGTATCAAATGCAGCACTAAGATCTAACAGGAAAAGTACAGACACAAGTCCATTATCTGAGGCCATGAGAATATCATTAGTGACCTTCACCAGAGCCGTTTCAGTGCTATGATGAGCTCTGAAGCCTGACTGAAACTCCTCAAGTAGGTCATTGCTTTGTAAATGTTCACAAAGTTGATTAGCAACTACTTTCTCAAGAATTTTAGATAAGAAAAGAAGATTTCGTTATCATAGTCCCCAGACACAAACCTATAGAAAACCTGTGGGGTGATATAAAGCGCAAACGGGAAGAGCGTAAAGTCAAGACAACTATAATGAGAGAGTAACTGACTACAAAGGTTTGATTGTCAAATAATATGTGATACTAGTGTTGGTACAAATCAAATCGATTAAATAATGTACTTTAAAAGCTGAGTTACAATCATTCCTAACATGTTCAATAAATTAGGCAACTGGCATGTATAAAAAAAAATAGAAGGGAGAAAAAATGTTGTTCACCTTTTGCGAACTGAGTATCCCAGACTGATTCACTATATAGCACAAAAAAAAGATAAAATACGGGTGCAGCAATATGAGAATTTGTTCATATAGATACATCATTTATTTTGTAAAGTACAAATTATTGTTCTCAAATACTCAGCGAGTAATGAATGTCTAAATGTTTTCTATAAAATTGTTATGCTTTCAGTGATGGATATTTATTGTGGTGGGGCTGTGTAGATTTAAACTTTCAGTTAGCTTTTTACTCTCCCAAAACAAAATATGCAATTTATCTATTGTTTGAAATAATTTGGATAATTAATTTTTAATAATTTTTTTCATGAGAAATTATTGAAATCATTATATGACAGTGGATTAGAAACTAATTTCAGTATAGTTTGATTCAGTTTATTTACACCACGAAAATCCACAAAAAAAAATTTTTTCGCAGGCAAAACCGATCCAGTTCAGTTAAATTACTCTCCCGTTTGTCTGGTAATGCTTTATTAAAATAATTTAATTTATTACAGCAATAAGGTAATGCTATATTACACTGAGAAAAATGTCGACTGGCTAAGGAGCAAGCAGGCAGATTGCATCAAATCTTCATTCTGATTCAGTCAAGTGTTCTTTGCATGCGCACGGCAAAAGACTTCACTGAAGCAGAAAAAGACCTTTTTAACAGAAAGAGACCTCTAGCAGAAACATACTTAGGTAGGGGCAGCCATCTGCCTCAACCATAGAAAGTGCCTCAACTAGAAAAGCAAGTAAAAATAAATAAATAAAACTCTCTACGAGTTCCCTAAAATTTGTATTGTGAAACAGAAAGCTGAGCAGAAAAACGAATATAGATAGAAATTCAGTGGTTCAGAGTACTCATGTAACAAGAAGATTTCATTAATCTTTTACCATGTTTTTTATATTATGAGATCAATATTAGGCAGCAGGGGAAGCGGAATTCTTCAAAATCTCAACAAAGATAAGAGCAACTAAAACAAACAAAACAAAAGGGATATTAGCTTGGGCTGCACCCTTAAAATAAATAAATAAAAATATAAAAATTTTTAGATGGTAGACTATTTACAAACATGCTCCCAAAAAGCTATTCTCTGGCCAGTATTTTGTTCTTTCTGTCCAGTAGGTAAAACACTGAAGCTGCTGTCCCACTTCTATCCCACATTTGTTGGTGTATCTAAAAATGGGTTTTTGTATGGGTCTAAAGGTAAAGAAATGAAACTTGCAATTCGTGAAACATCAGGTTTGGCATTATCCAGTTCGAATCCTGGCCTGGGGTCCTTCTGCATGGAGTTTGCATATTCCTCTCACAGTCTAAAGAATCAGAATCATCTTTATCCGTCAGGTTTTTGGGTAAAAGCAGCGCTCACGTTGTATACAAAACAGGTAGACAGGTAACAACAAGCAGAACAGCAATCTACAATCTACAACAGAAGAACTATTAATCGAGGAAAAGGTAATAACAAGGGGCATATGTACAGGAAACATTTTTTTTCTTCTATACATACATATCTGTAAGTATGTGTATATATGTTGTTCTTTAACTTAACATGATTGTTAGGTTAATTGGTCTTCCCAAATTGTTCTTAGATGTGTGTGTGTGTGTGTGTGTGTGTGTGTGTGTGTGTGTGTGTGTGTGTGTGTGCGTGTGTGTGTGTGTGTGTGTGTTTGTGTGTGTGCGTGCGCATGTGCATGTGCATGGTTGTTTGCCCTGTGTGTCTCTATGTTGCCCAGCGATGGATTGGCAACCTGACCAGGATGAAGCTTGGCTCCCACCCAAAGACCGCTGGAGAGCACCAACCTCTCACGACCCTGCACGGATAAGCAGCTATAGACAATGCATCATTTTAGAGCGACACCTTTTACTACAATGTTCACATGTATTTTTACTGTGTCAAAATCTTGGTTGGAATATTTACAGTAACCCGTACTCACTGTTTTAGGAACACTGCTGAGAACTCTCCTTTTTAATTGCAATCCACACAATTTTTGATGCAACTGACTTTTCTTTGTTTCTGCACAAGGTAAATCTTCATCACCACCTACATCAACCCCTCCTGTACTACACTGACTGGTGCATCAGCAACATCTTGTAGGCATAAAGATAACCAATTTTACCACACACATCTCAAGCCAAGGACACAAACAAAGAACAAGCACTCCTGCACTGCTCACGCATCAGCCGTTTCTTTTTCTCATTTGGGATGTTGGACAAAATCCAGGATGAAAAAATGAAGGGAAGAAAAAGGAACATTTGGCATATAGCACGGCAAAACAAGAAGAAGCCAACACAGATAGATGATAACAAACGAGATGGTGGGACATCTAAGGGAATTAAAAAACAAACAACAACAAAGTGCTGAGAAAGGCTGGACCAGTAACATATAGCATTTGTAAATAAACACAGATTAGAGAGGGAGGAGATTCAAAGAAATTAAAAAGATGCCTGATTAGGATAAAGGACGAGGGAATGTCTGCAGGAAGCAGCAATTACCTTTTGTTAATTAAAATTAAAGAAGGAGGGAAGTTGCACGAGAGAATCTTAATCATTATAAAAGCTGCTTAAGAAGTAACTGAACTGGTTGTGAATAATATTACACCTGAAGTAGAGTATTAATTTGTGCAGTGTGTTGCTTTGATGCGCCTCCTTTCCTATACTGGTACAAAGGCAGCGGCATGGATAAAAAGAGGTCTGCATGCTTATGTAATGATAAGTTTCATATAATACTGCATCGATGGTTTTATATGAATTTATATAACGCTTTTCTAGTCCATCCATACATCCATTTTCTAACACGCCTATCCCTTGTGGGGTCACGAGGGGTGCTGGTGCCTACCTCCAGCTGTCAAAGGGTGAGGGGCAGGGTACACCCTGGACAGGTCGCTAGTCTATTGCAGGCCTTTCTAATCATACTCATCAATAAAATTGTTTTACACTATTGCCATATTCACCCAATTGCGCTCACATTCATACACCGACATGCAGATCGGTAGACAATTTGGGGTTAAGTGCCTTGCTCAAGGTCACATCAACATGTAACAAGGGAAGCTGAAATCAAACCTACAATCTACAATTGCAAGTTGATGTCTCTACCCACTGATCCACAGTCACCCCCTCATGCATCAAGCTTATGAGTTCCTCTATGTCTGTTTATTCTCAAATTGCCATCAACTTAGTCCTAAGACAGGCAGTCCACCTGTCCTTAATGTCTGTGATAGTCAGTGGTTGACTAATAAGCTCATGCATGCCATATGTAAATCCAAAAAAAGGTAAAAAACAATGGCCAATGACCATGACCTGGATGACTGAGAATCTTCACCGCCATATGTAAAGATTCCTAAAAGTAGATTCCTGTCAGAATAACAGGTGGCATTCTGTAATTTCTCTTAATGTCTTTAGAAGGATGTAACATTTCTGATGAAAACCACCTGAAATAAATGCTGGGATATAGGCTGTTTTGTATTTGTACATGTAGTGTGCCAACGTTTAATAAAAAAATCCTGAGTTTTACAGAGAGCCTGTTTAAAAGAAAAACTATTTATTCAATCAACCAGCCTTCTTTGCCAATGGGGTCACCAGAAGGTCTTAGAGAAAAGAAAGAATGCCTGTCTCATGTAAAAATAAGGACGTACCATCCATCTGTTCATCTATCAATAGAAATACTTGAACTCTCACTCAGACCACTTAGATTTGTCTTGTTTTCAGTCTGAGCGGTGAAGCATCACTGAAGAATTGATCCAAGGTTTGGCCTTTTTTTACTTTTAATTTGTTTTGTAGAAAGCAAATAGATGTTACACAATGCAGAGTGTAAGCTCTTCAAATAGCTGTATTGTATCAATGTGTCAGAGTCCACATTCACTAGGCATCGACCTGCAACCATTGTGTGTCTATATATGAATTATGGCTCACTGTACTGAACATCTCATAAGATGTTTTGAGTTTTTTTACTCAAATACATTTTTATTTAAATGATGTTGCACCCACTTATCTGCACGATATGAATCCAAATTGTTATTGCAATATCAGTTTATTTACTATTACTTTTGCAAAGGATAGTTTCGGTGCCAAATTTCAACCTCTGCATATTGCTAACAAATTGGGCCAGTTGAATAGACTGTAACTTCCCTTAATGCCTACATCAGGTAAATATATTTAGTGACTGAAATAGTAAAGGCCATGGAGTGTGGTGGGGAGACTATGCAATGGTGAAGCGAGGAAATTGTCTTGAAATTGAAGGCTAATTGTAAATTATATGTCAATTTACAGCACTAATATCATGATTCCACGTTTCTTGTTAGTTTCCGCTTGCTGGCTGCGCATGTGCACTTCTAGTGTTTATGTATCCGGTTAGTTTAGCAGTTAGCTTTGGTGTTAGCCATTCATCGTAGCTCCGCTGCTCTCACTGTATACTTTGAATATGGCTGAGAGTCGCAAGAAGCAAACCGCGTACACGTTTGAGTGGAGAGGAGGAAGGCCTCAGTAGAAAGAAATAAGACCAGAGTGGATTTGGGATATTTTTTCACAAGAACCCCCGGAGGACTGGAAGAGCAGGTAATTCAAAAAGAGACATGGGGAAACTTTTGAAAAAATCACAGACCCTGCCTTAGTGTAGATGACCCCCGCAAGCAGAGAGAAAAAAAACAGCACATATTGCTATTGCTGTAACAAGTCATTTGTTAAAGGTTCTTTGAAATGAACTTTTGGACAGTATGCCATCATAATTGTGATATCAAGTATCATCAGAACATTGCTGTTGTTTGTGTTTCTACAGTAGTATTTCTTTCATTGAAAAAACCTCAGGGACGTGCACTTTCAGAGAAACACACTGTCCAAGGGCATACCACCACAGAAAACCTTATCCAGTCATCTTGGTCTTTCTGTGCTTTGGAGTTATTTTCCTGTGTTCGAAAATGTTCAATATTCTGTTGTGATATCAATGTGTACTTCTATCTTCTAAGAAGAAGATACTTACCAGGAGCCTCATATGCCCTTTGTTATTTCTTTTGGGCATTACTACCGCAGGAACACTTTCCCATGAACTAAGGTAGTTTTCTCAGGCCTTTAATTAAAATTGTTCCTAACCTTTGTTAACCCTCTATCATTTCCACTGCAGCAACCTGGGCCAAAACAGATTACCAGGGTAAAAATCTAATGGTCCTCGTAGGAATCTTGTAGTTTAGTAATTTTGAGGCACACCCCAAACCATAGATATATTTTTGTGACGGGGGATACTATTCAATTATTGCTGGTAAAATATTCCTAAAAAGACATTTTAAAAGTTTTGAAGAGCAGGCTTTTCTGCATGATCTGTATCACAGGCATCTTAGCAGGGTGTCTTTGTTTTCAGATGCTAAAATGGCATGGTATTTTTTTCATTCAGATTTAATTTCCATTGAAAATAAACATGTACCAAATAAAAGTTTAGGATCAGACATTTGCATTTATATGCTGATGATACAGTGGTTTACACCCAGGCCTCCACCATTTCAGCAGCAGTACAGGAACTTTGAACTGAATTTCAGGCATTGCAAAATACCTTATGTCAGGATTTGTGGATTTGAACCCGAATTCAGCCACACACAGAGCCACATTTTAAGAGTCTTTATTGAAAGTCGGATGAGTAGTGGACGATGGAAACCAACAGTCTGTACCGGATAGGAGCAGGTGGATGGTGAGAGAGCTGGAGGACTGGAGAGAGCAGGAGGACAGCGGGTGCTGCACTGGGGAACCAGGACGCCTCCAGGGTTGGTGAGTCAGCGCTGGGGTTGAGGCAGTGCTGACAGTACAGCAGGGAGATTACTTGGAGCTCTTGGGGTTGAAGGTAAGACGGCAGCGTAGCAGAGAGATTACTTGGAGCGCTGGAGTAGCAGGAGAACCAGCAGCGCGGCAGAGAGAATACTTGGAGCGCTGGAGTAGCAGGAGAACCAGCAGCACAGCAGAGTGAGTACTTGCAGCGCTGGAGAAGCAGCATTGACGAAGGGAACTATGGCAGGCAGACGTAGGGAACTCTGGCAGATGTGGGAAAGGCTCTGATTGGCAGACGTGGAAAAAGCTCTGACTGGCAGACGAGGTTTGGGTGAAGACGAACCGGCGGGGAAGAGCTGACTGAGGAGGGTTTATATAGGTGGGTAGACAGGTGGAATCAGTTCCATTTGATTACTGATGGCAGGTGGAGGTGATTAGAGTGGAGTGGAACTGGGCTGAGTGGATGGTGGAAGGATCTGGAACTGTCCATGGCAGGGGTGGCCAACTCCGGTCCTCGAGAGCCGGTGTCCTGAAACTTTTAGAGGTTTCCCTGGCCCCACACACCTGAATCAAATAGCACAATTAGCTCCTCAGTATGCAGTCAGGTTCTTCAGAGTCCTGCTAATTAACGGATTATTTGACTCAGGCGTGTCAGACCAGGGACACATCTACATGTTGCAGGACACCGGCTCTCGAGGACCGGAGTTGGCCACCCCTGGTCCATGGTGATGCAGGGCAAAAACTGAACCCTGACACCTTATTGAATCTAAAACTGGTTTTAAATACACATCAAACAAAGTTTACGGTCTACTCAAAAGCTCAGCACAGCTACTTGACAATTGTGACCTCTTGTCCTTAGATAGGACATCAATTGAGACAGTGTCTTCATACAAGTACTTGTGAATATGGATAGATGATAAGCTCTCCTTCAATATACACATTACCGCTTTAGTCAAACTTAAAGTCAAACTTGGCTTTTACTTCAGAAACAAATCTCGTTTCCCTTTTAGTGCTAAGAAGAAATGTGAGGAAACTACTTTTCTGTCTGTAATTGATTATGCCGATATATTGCACAGGCATGCCACATCTTCCATCTTGCATCATGTTGATTCGGTTTACCATGCATCACTACAATTCATAGCAAATACAAAGTTCCTACCCCATCACTGCATTTTTTATGATCTAGTTTATGTGTCTCGTCTGGATGCTTAATGGTGTAAATGTGCAACACAAACATAGAGCTAAGCACTTAACTATTCACCCACAGCTTTATTTAGGCTTTATGTAATCTGCTGACTGGAATTAATCTTAACATTTCGGCCCACCCAGAGTCCTGTCTTCAATCTGATAGAGAATCTGTGTTGTGAGTTGGAGATTATGGTGATGGTGAGGAGGCACAGAAAAATGTCAAAATACCAGTAGAAACATGCAAAAAGCTGACCAGCAGTCATTAAATGGGTCTATTACTGAGAACTGTTTATAAAAAAAATCTATGTGCCATTTTAATACAATGTAAGTTAAAGCTTATGTTAACATGAATTTTACATTGTTATATTTTGAGAGATGCATGCCTTGTGTTCCACCTACTTCATATTTTGAATGAAAATCACACAGTTATGAATTGGTGTGAGTGAAACTTTATCCAGTGTTCATCGTATAACATTTTGGGATCTGTTTCATATGATCCAACAACGCTCGCTGTTAATCCAGCTACAAAAATGTGTTTAATTAAAACAGATTAGACAAGAATTATGTTTCTGTTTTCAGAAAACATAACCTTTGGTGATGTGCAACAAACAGAGCAAACTGTATTTTTTAAGATATTTGGAAAAGAACACAGAGTTGTTTATGTGTAGAGAACAAGTTGTATTGAGCATGATGTATACATACCGTTTAAACTCCACATATATATATATATATATATATATATATATATATATATATATATATATATATATATATATATATATATATATATATATATACGTATATACACACACATATATATATATATATATATATATATATATATATATATATATATATATATATATATATATATATATATATATATATATATATATATACAGTATATATGGAGTTTAAACCGATGCGAATATCCTCTTATTAAGCAAACATTCTCAGCTTGTTGACATAATCATGGGCAACATGCCACATGAAGACAATAAATGTGCAATTTTCTTTTATAGCCCACTAGCTGAGTAACAAGTTTCATCTTTCACATTTTCACCAAGGTTAGATATTATTACAGTACTTCCATGTCTTGTTGGTTGAAATTCAGGTACTGTCAACTGGATCTGCTGTTCCTGCCCAATGTGCTCTCCTGATGCAGAGGAAACACATTATGTTGGGTATACTTACCTTGGCATGACGCTGGCTACCTCGGGGCTCCTCTCTCCTCCAAAACCTCCAACCTGACCAGTCCACCATCCAACATTCCACCCTAAACTCCATACCAGGACACTGTTCAGCACACAGACCTACACTTTCATTCCTCCCTGGCTATAAAAAAACAACTATAGACCAGCCAGATTAACTCTTTGATTCACATTCTTCAGTATTAATCCATTCATGCACTCTGCTGACCTCTCACCATTTCCATCCTTAAACCAAACATCTGCATTTATGTGTATTACTATAAAACGATTTAAGCTTTTACCCACGTCTCTTGAGTGTTTTCCTGCATGTGGGTCAGAAGCTTGCCATAAAACAAGACTACCCTTGTCAGAAAGGCAGTGTTACTTTCTTGTGTGCTTAATGGTTGAGACATGATTAACCTATTATTTATTTTAGTATGATTTGCACTTGTTTTATGATCAGTCATGTTAAATGCCAATTTTGTAACTTCTGCTGGCATTTACTATATGAACCATCTGGTGCAGGTCTGCCTCTATGGGCATCCATGTGATCCATCAATTTGGAGGCAGAGGGATTTCCAGATGGCCCCACCACAATTGTTTCAAATGCTGAAAAGTTTTGAACATAACTGTTGAGGAACAGCTGCCCTCGGTTTGCACTTCCTGTTCATTATTTCTCTGCTGTTTTCCATTGGCGCAGCTGTGCTTTTATTAGCTTTGACACCTATCATGTGACATTGGTTAAAAACTCTATCTAAATACACACTATATGCATTGAATGGTTGGGTTTATGTCACACCCCTCAGATTAGTGAAGCATACTCTGTGTTACGGCTAACTTCAAATATCTACTTACTCTTCTTTTTTTGTAAAAATAAATCTACTTTGCTGCATTGTAATGGAAGCAATAGCTTATATTTTATGGAGTAGAGTTCTGTTGAGTTGTTACTGGTAGTCAGGATCTTTCCTTTAGTTGATAATACACTACTGCAGGTATTTTGTTCGGTAACATATTATTTGTCAGGCAGCAATTAGCCTGATGTGCAGCTCTATCACCAAGTGATGAGTACGGTTAGTAAAAACAGTGCTAACATCTTTTTCATATTTATTTCAATTGCAAGAAAAAGGGAAAGGAGTCTGTGACAACGTTTGTAGTTACGAAAATTACTAAATTTCTTAATGTGGTTTTATAGTTCTTGAAGGAGCAATAAGCAGAATTGCATTATTTTAGATGGAAAGAACTAACAAATTGTTTTGTAAAGACCTAAAGGTATCTTTGTAGATGGACTATGGTATGACGTCACACACCATCGCTGTGTGCCGTTCTCTAGTCTTTAGTTTACAAAGAGACCTTATGGTTTAAAGTATGGTTCCTCATGCCTTACCTGTAACAATGACAAAGGTCAGTAGTCAATAACTATAAAAACATTGACAGCTTGATTTAACAAATACACATGCAGCTATAGTACATTGAAAAAGTAAATGTGTCAAAATGTGCCTTTGAATAGCTTACTGGTGAGTGTTTATATTTTTGGGAAAATATATTTCATTAAGTTTAATGAAACTGCAGAAATTCTTCTTATTTTCACCTTATAAAAAATATTCTTTGATAAATGTTGTGTAAAGCTTATTCTGTGTCACAACTTTTTTTTATTATAAACAACAAACAATTCCTGAGTGAAAAGGAAATGCATGTGGAGTGTTTAATAATTTACTTTCATTTCTCAATTAGTTGCCGGATGAACAGGACCACACTGCAGACCTTGATGCGCACACTGCATTACAGTATCGTTTAATTATATCATTAATTATCTGTGGAAAGGGCAGAGAAGGAAACACAGGGCTATCACTAGACATGTGTTTTCACCCTTGTGTTTTGTCAAGAGTTTTACTTTCAAGAAAAATATGAAAACCCCATAATTCTACCTCTTATAAAATCATAAAGGCATACAGCTGTAATTCCCTCCATCTTAAGAACTCATTAAGGGTACACTGCATTCAGCTTTTGCTTGTAATCAGCAGTCATTTTCCCCACTTAAATCGGCACTTACTACATCAAACCCCACTGTGTTAAAAATTAAAGCAGCATTAGAGTATAGATAAGACAGTCTGACACTTTACTATCTACTTGCAAAAGCACAGATTTAACAGCTCTGGATGGAATCTTGTTCCAGATAAATGTTTCATTTCAAAAGCAGTTGGAATTGTTAGTGGAAAACAACAGACATTTATGTATATATTAGGGGAATTAAATTGGATGAATTGATTTTGGTTTCAGGCAGAACATTTTAAGAGACTTTTAGAAGTCAGGATTTACTAATTGTCTAAAATCAACAGACAGAAAAGCGTTGCATGGAGGAAAGCAGAAAATAAAAATTTGATCAGAGAGAAGCAAAGCACGTGTAGGTGTTTGAGGAGGTTGGTTGGGCTGTGTGTGGACTAATCTGTTATGACACGGGAATGTATGCTACTATATACTTTCTTGTCATTCCTCTTACTGGTAAAGCACAGTAATTCAATTTCAATTCAATTCAATTTTATTTATATAGCGCCAAATCATGAAACATGTCATCTCAAGGCACTTTACAAAATCAAGTTCAATCATATTATACAGATTGGGTCAGATTATACAGATTGGTCAAAATGTCCTATATAAGGAAACCAGTTGATTGCATCAAAGTCTTGACAAGCAGCATTCACTCCTGGGGAACCGTAGAGCCACAGGGAGAGTCGTCTGCATTGTACATGGTTTTGCTGCAATCCCTCATACTGAGCAAGCATGAAGCGACAGTGGGAAGAAAAACCACCCATTAACGGGAAAAAAAAACCTCCGGCAGAACCGGGCTCAGTATGAACGGTCATCTGCCTCGACCGACTGGGGTTACAGAAGACAGAGCAGAGACACAACAAGAGAGACAAAAAAGCACAGAAGCACACATTGATCTAGTAATCTGTTCTACATTAGATGGTAGTAACGGGTGAGCCGTCTTCTCTGGATGATGTCAAAGTTAACAGAACGCCAGACCAGGTGTACCTACTATGAAGAAAAAGAGAGAGAGCAAAAAGTTAAAAGCTGAAATGACGACAGTCATTTCAATGTAATACAATACAAAACTGGAGAACCGTAGAATGAAGAACAGTAGAAATCAGTAGAGTGAGAAAATTAGACCCTGATGTCCTCCAGTAGCCTAAGCCTATAGCAGCAAAACTATAAAGGTAGCTCAGAGTAACATGAGCCACTCTAACTATAAGCTTTGTCAAAAAGGAATGTTTTAAGATTAGTCTTAAAAATAGATAGGGTGTCTGCCTCACGGACCAAAACTGGGAGTTGGTTCCACAGGAGAGGAGCCTGATAGCTAAAGGATCTGCCTCCCATTCTACTTTTAGAGACTCTAGGAACCACCAGCAGACCTGCAGTCTGAGAGCGAAGTGCTCTGTTAGGAACATACGGAGTAATCAGAGCTCTGATATATGATGGAGCTTGATTATTAAGGGCTTTATACGTTAGAAGAAGAATTTTAAATTCTATTCTTGATTTAACAGGAAGCCAATGAAGGGAAGCTAAAATTGGAGAAATATGATCCCTCTTGTTGATTTTCATCAGAACTCTTGCCGCAGCATTTTGGATCAGCTGAAGACTTCGAACTGCATTTTGTGGACTTCCTGATAGTAAAGAATTACAATAGTCCAGCCTTGAAGTAACAAATGCATGCACTAGTTTTTCAGCATCACCCCTGGACAGAATGTTTCTAATTTTGGCGATATTCCGGAGGTGAAAAAAGGAAACTCTGGAAACCTGTTTAATATGGGATTTAAATGACATGTCTTGGTCAAAAATAACACCAAGATTTTTTACTTTATTACCAGAGGCCAAGTTAATGCCATCCAGATTCAGTGATTGATTAAGAAGTTTATTTTTTGAGGACTCTGGCCCAAAGATTACAACTTCTGTCTTGTCAGAATTTAAATGCAGGAAATTTAAAGTCATCCAGCTTTTGATGTCATCAAGACATGACTGCAGTCGAAGTAACTGATTGGATTCATCAGGATTTATGGATAAATATAGCTGAGTGTCATCAGCATAACAGTGGAAATTAATCCCATGCTGTCTGATAATTTTGCCAACCGGAAGCATATATATAGTAAATAGAATTGGTCCAAGGACTGAACCCTGTGGTACTCCACAGGTGACCCTAGAGTTTGAAGAAGATTTATTATTAACATGAACAAACTGGAATCTGTCCGACAGATAAGATTTAAACCAGCCTAATGCTTTCCCCTTAATCCCTACAGTATGCTCAAGTCTTTGTAGGAGAATAATGTGATCAACTGTGTCAAATGCAGCACTGAGATCTAACAGGACAAGTACAGACACAAGTCCATTATCTGAGGCCATGAGAATATCATTGGTGACCTTCACCAGAGCTGTTTCAGTGCTATGATGAGCTCTAAAGCCTGACTGAAACTCCTCAAGTAATCAGGCATAGGCATGTGTTCAAGCGCCGTGTTTCCATGCTTATTTATTGTGACTTAATGAATGTGGATAATGTTTTCTACTCAACGTAAAATGTCTGTCCGTCCGTCCGTCCGTTGTCTTCCGCTTATCCGGGGTCGGGTCGCGGGGGTAGCAGCTTCAGTAGGGAGGCCCAGACGTCCCTCTCCCCAGCCACTTGGGCCAGCTCCTCAGGAGGAACCCCAAGGCGTTCCCAGGCCAGCCGGGAGACATAGTCCCTCCAGCGTGTCCTGGGTCTTCCCCTGGGCCTCCTCCCGGTGGGACGTGCCTGGAACACCTCTCCAGGGAGGCGTCCAGGAGGCATCCTGACCAGATGCCCTAGCCACCTCAACTGGCTCCTCTCGACGTGGAGGAGCAGCGGCTCTACTCTGAGTCCTCCCCGGATGACTGAGCTCCTCACCCTATCTCTAAGGGAGAGCCCAGACACACTACGGAGAAAACTCATTTCAGCCGCTTGTATCCGGGATCTCGTTCTTTCGGTCACGACCCAAAGCTCGTGACCATAGATGAGGGTAGGAACGTAGATCGACCGGTAAATCGAGAGCTTCGCCTTTTGGCTCAGCTCTCTCTTCACCACAACGGATCGGTACAGCGCCCGCTTCACAGCAGACGCTGCACCAACGTAAAATGAAAGAACTAAATTAAGCCAGCTATATTTAACGTGAGCATGAAGACAGGTGCAAGACAATTCTTAGTATAGGCTCAGAGGTAGTTTATGAGATTAGAAACTAGTTGTCATTTATTTATTAATCTTTTAATGGAATAAAGTCTTTCGTATTATAGATAATTGCATCATATGACAATTAGCATATTGATTGTGTCATCCCCTGTCATTTGCATCTGAACCTTTGCCAGCTTACTGAAGAATTGTTTTTGAAGTTGTTCTCCTTCCCATATCATGATGTTTTAATGTTAAAAAAAGGGCTAAAATGTAATAGAAATTTGCCCACTACAATAATGTTCTTGATTGAAGCCACCCATACAGCACTGTGAGGTTGATGTCCTGCTAATAAATGGCTATTTTATTTATACCTTTCATACAGGGGCGGATGTAGAAAAATATTTTTTGGAGTGGCAAGAGAGGTGCAAAAACATGGGATAGACTTCTGTGTGTGTATATATATATATATATATATATATACACACACACAGTATATATATATATATATATATATATATATATATATATATATATATATATATATATAGATATATATATATAGATATAGATATATATATATATATATATATATATACACACAGGTAAAAGCCAGCATTCAAAAGGTGTAACTTGTACATTATATTTATTCATTGCACACAGACTGATGCATTCAAATGTTTATTTCATTTAATTTTGATGATTTGAAGTGGCAACAAATGAAAATCCAAAATTCCGTGTGTCACAAAATTAGAATATTACTTAAGGCTAATACAAAAAAGGGATTTTTTAGAAATGTTGGCCAACTGAAAAGTATGAAAATGAAAAATATGAGCATGTAACTTACAATACTCAATACTTGGTTGGAGCTCCTTTTGCCTCAATTACTGCATTAATGCGGCGTGGCATGGAGTCGATGAGTTTCTGGCACTGCTCAGGTGTTATGAGAGCCCAGGTTGCTCTGATAGTGGCCTTCAACTCTTCTGCGTTGTTGGGTCTGGCATTCTGCATCTTCCTTTTCACAATACCCCACAGATTTTCTATGGGGCTATGGTCAGGGGAGTTGGCTGGCCAATTTAGAACAGAAATACCATGGTCCGTAAACCAGGCACGGGTAGATTTTGCGCTGTGTGCAGGCGCCAAGTCCTGTTGGAACCTGAAATCTCCATCTCCATAGAGCAGGTCAGCAGCAGGAAGCATGAAGTGCTCTAAAACTTGCTGGTAGACGGCTGCGTTGACCCTGGATCTCAGGAAACAGAGTGGACCGACACCAGCAGAGGACGTGGCACCCCAAACCATCACTGATGGTGGAAACTTTACACTAGACTTCAGGCAACGTGGATCCTGTGCCTCTCCTGTCTTCCTCCAGACTCTGGGACCTCGATTTCCAAAGGAAATGCAAAATTTGCTTTCGTCAGAAAACATGACTTTGGACCACTCAGCAGCAGTCCAGCTCTTTTTTTCCTTAGCCCAGGTGAGACGCTTTTCACGCTGTTTCTTGGTCAACAGTGGCTTGACACGAGGTATGCGGCAGTTGAAACCCATGTCTTTCAAGCGTCTCTTGGTGGTGGATCTTGAAGCACTGACTCCAGCAGCTGTCCACTCCTTGTGAATCTCCCCTACATTTTTGAATGGGTTTTTTTTCACAATCTTGACTAGGGCGCGGTGATCCTTATCGCTTGTACACTTTTTCTGACCACAGTTTTTCCTTCCCTTTGCCTCTCTATTAATGTGTTTGGACACAGAGCTCTGAGAACAGCCAGCCTCTTCAGCAATAACCTTTTGTGTCTTTCCCTCCTTGTGCAATGTGTCGATGGTCGCCTTTTGGACAGCTGTCAAATCTGAAGTCTTCCCCATGTTTGTGTAGGCTTCAGAACTGGACTGAGAGACCATTTAAAGCCCTTTGCAGGTGTTTTGAGTTAATCAGCTGATTAGTTTGTGGCACCAGGTGTCTTCAAAATTTAACCCTTACACAATATTCTAATTTTGTGACACACGGAATTTTGGATTTTCATTTGTTGCCACTTCAAATCATCAAAATTAAATGAAATAAACATTTGAATGCATCAGTCTGTGTGCAATGAATAAATATAATGTACAAGTTACACCTTTTGAATGCAATTACTGAAATAAATCAAGTTTTTCAAAATATTCTAATTTACTGGCTTTTACCTGTATATATAATAGAGATAGATAGACAGATAGATGAATACATATGTGAATATTTATGGACTCTGCTGTACCAAGCTGACCACTTATGCCTCCAAATCGCCCTTCAATGGTCCCCTCTGTCTTTTTGGCTTAAATATATAAACTATATCGATCATTTAACAATGCAATAATACAATGACTTCATACATGTTTTTAAAAAAACTTGCAGGTCTGTGCATCAATCAAGTGTTAACTCCAAAAGAAAAGCAAACTTTTTTTTCCTTAACAGAGCAGACACTTAATGAGCATTGAATTAATTCTACCTAATTTACTTTTTTTTTACTTTTTGAACATCCAATGTAGTGTCCTGCTCAGATGCAATGATGTTTTTTTTTTTTTCATATCATTGCAGAGTTATCACAACCCCACATAATTTATACAGAAAACCAAGTTCTGCTCTTTCCATTGACCTAGGATGTAAATGCACCTTTAATTGTTCCCTATATGTACCCCTGCAGGCGTCTAATCGTTAATTTTAAAGATCTTGATATGACAAAAAGCTGTAAGTATTTTTCTTTGTCGGTGGAAAAGTGGGGAATGTGACCGCAGAGCAGACATGTTCTTGACACACTATGCCCTTAAAATCTTCGACACAATCGTGTTCATATGAATCAATATAATCAGCCAAACAACACTAGTGTTTCACTACATTTAAGATTAAGTAATGTGTTAATATTATGAATATAATTAGGGGCGTTTTTAGGGTTCTGAAACATTGGGGGCTTTAGCTTTCATTTTCACCAGACAGCTGCCTCGTTTACAAGTAATTTCAAATTAAAATGATACTGGACATGTTGTTCCAGTACTTTGCCTTTGCTGGGTTTTAATTTAATGTAATTTGTTTGTGAATCAAACAAAAAAGGTTTAGAATAACTTTACTTGGCTTAAATGTTTTATTAGTATTTGAAGTGAAGGATGATGAGAGATGTAGTATATGACTGACATATTTTGGGATTTTTAAACATATAATCTCTGCTCTTTCTTATTCTGCTCATTTCTGCATTTTTTTCTGAAACAATGTTTAGTAAGGGTCAAATAAATGTGATTCTTGTCACATCATCCAATCATTCCACCCCAGTAGAATTGCGCATGCCTCCATGTGACGAAATCCTCATTCAGCTAATTCAAAAGCAAATTCTTTGCTCCTATTTCGGCTATAGTTAACTTTATAGTGGTCAGACAGGAGTTGGACATGACAAAATGTATTGAGCTGCAATTTCATTACCCTTTTTGTCTTAGATGCAGATACTGATAGATTGCCAAACATAGTTTTTAAAAAGTGTGAGTTTCTGTCATAGGTTGAGAATGCAGTCAGTGATGGAAAGATTGGGGTGTCGTGGAGTTCTGAATTATTGCTAATTATAAATGGATGCAACTGCATTACTCATTATTTTCAAAGGGGATTTTTTTCTCTCCTCTTGCATGCTTGATATTTGGGATTTCTGCAACGATAACAACACAATGCAAGCGTCCTTCCACTGTGACTATATGCTCATCCAGAGGGAATGCTGCCAGTCGGTGACTCAATATCTGCTGGGTTTCCTTGAATAAAAAATGTTTAAACCAATTTGAATAATACAGCGAACCTGAAAGCATTTTTTGATAACTAGGATCGATTAGTAATATTATCACGTTCATGTTTTCCATACCCTTCTGGACCCTGAAGCAGCAAACACGGAGACACGCCGTAAGTGAAAAGAGTCTTTTATTGCAGGTTGCTGTCCAGGGTGTACCCCACCTCTCACCCAACAGGCAAAGGCAGGCTTATGCTCATAGAATCTTAAGCATTGATTTAAAAGTAATTGCGATGACTCTTTTCAACAAGAGAATCTAAAGATTGTACTACAAGTTATTTAAATGTATATTTATTACACACTCCATTTGAAGGATTCAAGTGAGAGCAATGCTCAGTTCATGTCAAAAAACAACATCATCATGTTTAAATTTCTTCAGAATGTTGAAGCTATTCTAGAAGAGATGTCAGAAGTCATATGATGAACATAACTCTGAAGTCTAGTGGCAGAAAACTGAGGGGAACTCCAAACATTTTCTAAATAATTCTGACAGTTTTTTGGGGTAGAACAGGGCATATCATTTTGGATAGATTTGGCATTTAGAAATAATAAAACTTTCATAAAGGATAAGTTTATTTTTGAGCTTTGTTATTCTATATTGTCAGTATTCCCTAATTAAGAAAATTAATAATTAAAATTAGTTTTACAGGCAGGCATTACATAATCAAAACAGCGATGCTAAACAGCGATGTCAAGAGAATGTGAGATAGAGTGTTGGTTTATTTTTATCCGAGTGATTAAGCATCGCATGTGTTTTTTTCACTACATATTATTCTTTCAATATTTAGTTTTGAAAGTGCTTTAAAGCAGTATAAAAGCACCGCGCTGACTTACAGCCTGCGTCGTTGTGACCACATTTGCAGTGTGAACATGATGGAATCCATTAATCACAAGAAACCAGCAGGCATGTGGCCCACACCCAGTACGCCTGCTGCAAACTCTGTTAAACTAATACTGTCACACATGGATGCGCAGATTATTAGGTTATGCAAATATAGATGTGCCAAAAGGAATAAAATGGTGTTTTAGGTTTTTCTCCACTTCCACATTTCTTTTCTGTGTCAGACCCACCTATGTGGCTTCAACATCCCGTCCTTCACTCCCCCCTGGGCGCATTGTAATGAGCGCCACAGTTTGTAATATGAGTGGTCTGATTCAGAGCACCAGAACAAGGTCCACGAAGGATAAAGAATTCTGAATGGAGCTTACTTACCCTAAAGCAAACAACATGATTGAAAATGACAAGACATGATTAAACTCGGAAATTAAAGACTGAAATACCTCCACTCTTAATTTCTATAATGCAAATAATGTGATGTTTGTTGTTTCATCTTACTGCTGTTTACTTGCAAATCTTTTTTATAGATTTTTTTCAGTGCACCATAACTTGAAAGTCTTTAAAATGCATAATTTTTTGTTTCTTTGTGTTGCCATGCCTCCAGGCTTTAGCAATTGAAGATTAAACCTTTAGAAGATCCTTTGAGTTTTCTGGAAAACATGAAGAGTATTCAAGACGATACTGAAGACTCCCAAGAGGAACCTGTGTGTCAGACAACCACAGCATTGGCAGTGTAGATCCAGGAAATGTCAAACCCAAGTTAACAGATGTTTGCCTCATCTACGTTTTTACCCTGGACATTCTCTTCTTTAATAGAAGTAAATTTGTACAAAAGTGTTTCTTACTTTCTTTTTTCAGTAGACACAGTGAGTCACAAACTCTAAAAGTCAAAGCTATAAAGTAATTTAAATAGAAATATCAGTTTTTTCAAATGCAATGTTAGCTAATAAACTGAAAATGCGTGTTTTTATTTCAATTGTTCAGAAACGTTAAACACCTGAGAATGTGTAATTTTGAGCTGCCGCTTTACAGAGAGAATGTTGCAGTGACAAAATGGGGATATTTTTCCATGTTGCAAAGACGCTTATTAGAATATATGAAATTTTACTCTCCAAAAGTGTTCAGGTTAAATAGTTTTCCTAAATTCTCCATAGGTGTGAGTGAGTGTTTGTGCGTAGTCGGTTGTCCTGTATATCTCCTTCCTGCCCCGTGTAGTCTGGATTTAAAAAAAGTCAATCACTCAATAAGGATACTGTTTTGAGATAACCTTTTTTAGAGCACCACTGCTCTGGCACGTGTAGGTAACCAGTATCTTTATATAGTATGTCTGAAATAAACATAAAAAAACTAAACCCGGTAGATGTTCACTGGGTGGCCTGTCTGTTCTGAGTCTCTACCTGTGTGTACAAATGACATCTCTGAGTTCTCCCGTTTGCTCTCACAGTCCAAAAACTTATGAAGGAGCGAGCAGGTAAATCAAGAATCTAAAATAAATTACATCCCATTGGATCTGAAAATAGAGACTTGGCATTAAGTTCAGTTATTTGAGGATTGTCTAGAGGTTTTCATAAAGAAATGTGAAAATGCTGTTCACTCATGTACAAGAAACCATAAAACCCCCATGATTAACATAACATGTTTTATTGATGCAAGATAAGCTTAAAACTTTCTAATATAGAGAAGATAAATTTATTATGCTGTATTTTATTATGTTTTTACATTGGAGTTTGGTTATTTTATTATCCTATGATGTGGCTAAAACTGCTGTCAGTGCTTTAAGTTTAATGTGCCAAGTGTAATTTGCACTGATATTCAGATTACAGAGGTTTACCTGTAAAAAAAAAAACACCCAAATTATTCACGTTCAGCCCTGCTGTTTCCCACCTCGGGTAGAGGTTTAAAGGCTGCAGCCATCTTTGTAACAGCAGTGAGGTTTAATTCAGTTTCATATAAGGGTTCTTCCTCTTACACAAAATTTCTAATTTGTAGGCACATGCTAGACACAATAACAACTGATTCTTCCCATCATCTTAATGTCAAGCTTCCAGTCAGTGTTTGTACGACGGTGGTTATGTGCCCTTTTTAAAGCTACCCACACACAGACATGCAAACACATATTGAGCATTAGCAAGTATAACGTGGTACAGAAATAACCAGAAATGTCTTGTTTACAGAGGCCAATCTGAATTAATGTCTTGGGTTGAGGTTTACAGTCACACAACAAGCAATGCATTTGAACCCTGCTGGATTTTCTACAGATGTATACGGGGCCAAGAACAGATGGCTTTGAATATGAAATATCTTTAACATAATAGCTTTTCATTGTGTAAAAAGCATCTGTTAGACTTAACCAACTCTGATCTCCCTATTAGTCTAACGGCCTCAGTTAGAAACTGTCACTCTGTTGGAAATTAATGAACACAACCTGCCTGTAACCGGGGTCGGCCAAAGTTGCAGGAAGCCTCTGCATATACATTCCTCTGTACTTTAATAATGACAATAATAATAACACATTTTATTTCTCCAACACTGTTCGTTAAAAAAAATAATAATCAAAGTGCACCAGGATAAAACAATCAAAACATTACAAAATGAAAGTCACAAAGTCTTTTTTTTTTAAAAGCAGCTAGTGTCTGTGTCATTCTCAGGAGGTCAGGGAGGGAATTCCAAAGGCAAGGGGCAGGTGCAGAAAAGGCCCGGTCACCTAGTGTCCATAATTAAGCGGAAGGTGGATGGAGGAGATTGGTGTAATGTGGGCAGAGGGAGCGGATGGAAGAGTAGGGTGTGAGGAGGTTCTTTAGGTATTCTGCAACATTTCTATGAATACACTGGGTAATGAGACCAAGTTTGTAATGGATTCTGCAGATAATGGGGATCCAGTGAATTTTATGGAGCATTGGAGTGATGTGTTCCGTTCTGCAAACTTTCATGAGGATTTGAGCAGTACAATGGATGTGTTGCAGCTTCTGAGGGCTCTTTGCAGGGATCCCAATGAACAAGGCATTACAAAAACCGAGCCTGAGGGAAACAGAGGCATTCACCAGTTTTTAGCATCAGTGAGGCTGAGAGAAAGACAGGATGGGCAAATTAGAGGTTTGGCAAATAGCTGTGGGCAAATTAGCAGGGAATACTAAATTAATTAACTATAACCACCCTCTGAATTTCTAGTAAACGATGCCTTGCTAATTTAGAAAGATGCAATTGTCAGCAACAGCTACAGCTGAAAGGAAAAGAAAAATAACAAAAAATTAAAATATGTACTCAATATAGATTTTTTTCTTGTATACAATATGCACAGAAAATTTATTCAGCAGCTTAACCATTTTAGCTGTCACTAGGAATGAATTATGATTGTTTCTAGAGTGACAGCTCAGGTTCAGAGCCCAGTTTGTGTTCTCAGGTAAATAAAGCCTGTACAACAGCAATAATTCAGGAGGGAGTTTATTTCAAATTGAAACATTGTGGTCTTTTCCCAAACTATGTTACTTCATTTACTTTATTTTTTTGGGAGTGATACAATCACGTATTTAACATCTGTACTAAAATCTAAACATTTAAACTTGTAAACGCAGAGCCTACTCATCCTTCCTTCCTGTCACAATATCTGCCTTTCTTCTTTGGCTGACTGGCTGTTCTCTCCCCATTTCCCTTCTCCGCTCACCACAATCTGCAACACCTGTCATTATTCTCCTCTGCAGCAGCTCAATTAGCCAGACCATTTTCACCTGTTCACATGCCTTTATATTCTGAGGCTCCACAGACATCTGTTGCCAGGTAATTTGAAAGCCTAACCCTGAGTAGGTGTCCAGTGTTGTGTGCCAAGCCTGTTTCCTGGCCAAGTTCCTGAGTCCTCGGTTCTTGCTTTGCTCTTGTCGGACTCCTCAACGGCTCTTTGATCTTCTGGCCATGACCTGGACTGCCTCATGACCAAGAACCTTGCCAAGCCCTTTGGACCTGTCAGCTATCTTCCGCCTGCCTTTGCCGTGTATGACCCTAGCCTGATGCATGGACCTGTCTCCAGCCTCAGCTCTCTCTGCCTTTACTGAGTTATTTGCCTGCCTGCACCAAGACTTTATTAATTTTTATTAGTTTTTTTGAAACGCAAGAAACTGTATCGGGCTAAATGCTTACTTGTTGTTTTAGATTAGTGTAGAATATAGCATAGGATAATGGATTAAACTCAGTTAGATGTAATCCACTTTATCCATATAGCAAACATTCTCAGCAAGTGTCACCTCGATGTGCTACAAAAGACAAAATGGGCCAGATTCATACTCAGAAATATAGAATGTAATGCAACGAACACAGCCCAGTGATGTAGATGGATTCAGATTAATATATTCCAATTAAATTATTTTAAAAATACAGTGCAACTAATGAAGCACTTTATGGGAGATTCCTCATATCCTAATAGCTGAACATCCCAAACAATGACAAAATGTCTCATGTGGGGTTGCATTGATCGTCGTGACACCATCTTCCCCACAGTACAAATGCCTGCTTGTACTGATGCCTGCTTTGCTGAATACATTGCTCCTAAAATAATAATAAACTAAACAACATGAAACTTGTAACACTAATAAGACTTTTGTATCTCAACGGATAGGTCCTGTTGTGCAAGTCCGACATAAAGTAACGGTCCTAATGTTATTTTGATTTAGGAAGGTTTTCACAATCCTTTCAAGCATTCCCAAGCACATAAACCAAGTGAACTAGGAAGCCTTAAACAATTTGCCAAACTTGACATTTTTCTTCATGTCACCTCAATGACATGACTAGTGTCATCCTTCTTAGTTTAGCAACTAAAAAAGGCTCCAACACTTGGCCATCTGTTTTTTTCTTTCCCTCTCCATCTGGTCATAATCTGTCATAAAAGGTTTCTTTTAGGAGAGAAACAAAGATGACAAATGAAAGACATTGTGATTACACATAATGTTCACACTTCTTGACAGCACTGATGGACATTTAGAACGGACAAGAACTGCAGAAATTCCCTGTAGCTGATTGTCAGCTTGATGTTTAGGAGCCTTTAGTTTTCACTTTGTGAAATGCTATTTCTTTGATTTTACTGAGGTCTCTGATGCAGTAAAAAATAGATTAACAACTCCTAAAATGTGTTTTTTATTCTGCACCACACACTAAATGCGTATTTTGAATCATGTCAAAACATTGCACAATGCTGGCAGATATTCAGGACTTGCTTTGAGGAGGACAAATTAAGTACACTATATAAAGGAAATCAATAGTAGGCATGACTCACTATGTAATTTAAAACATAGTTTAACAAAATAAGCAGTGGTATGCATTTTTTATTCCCACATTTTTTTCTAGTTCAGCATGATTTACAAATAAACAGAATCAGTAGTATATTTAAACATCCACAAGCTGTACAGATTGCAGACAGCTGCTGGACTGGTTTGTTCAGACAAACATGTTATCAATGATGCCATTAATGAAACACCTGTTCCCCTTTTCTGGAAAAATGTTAATACTGGGCTACTCATTGTTGAAGGGTAACTTTAATAGTATAAAAGCAGCTCCATCTTATGCATGCCCCCGTGGTGAGCTGGAGTTGGAGTAGTGAGCGTTGCAATCTCTCTATTGATTTTCATGTTATCAATGTATTTGCTTAGCATTCAGTTAGTTTATTTAGCATTTATTTACATTGATCTAGTAGCCAAGACCCCCTCATTTAGGTCTTCTTTAGGCACATCTTTCAAATATTAGATGTGAGCGAAGCAGGGCTCTTGTACAGGGGTGAGTTACAGTTTAAAACACTATATTGACAACTGGAATGGTCATGTTACAGCCTAAATAGTTGATAACCACAAACGTCTTTAATTGGAATATTTTACATTTTTAAGTCGTATTTACTGTATTTTGTGTATTCAAGTGTTTATGGGAGGTGGTAAACATATGAGAACAAAGTTTCCATTTAAGTTAGAGCAATAGCAAACATTCATGGTACATTTTCTAGCTTTTACCTGACCAATCAATGTGACAAAAAAGTGTTTTCTGTTTATTTGAACTTCAAAATGAAAAAATATAAATATATGCATTAACAGTTTTTTTTTTTAAATGATCAATGTGAAAAGTTAATGTAAAAAACACGTGATCATTCAGGGATATAACTATAAGTCATTTCAGTTACTGTTATTGCTTAGTTCCATATGAAAGCATACTTCTTTAGCAGTGGAAACAATAATAGTGAGATTTACCGCCTCACAACAAAATCCGCAGACAACTAGACGTTAACTCCATAAGAAAATACCAACACTCAAGCAGCATGAGCTCAGAACCCCTGTCTCTCTCAATCCATCAGGAAGACTGATGACCCAGGTAGAACTGTTGTAAGGACAACACACAACCACAACATCAACACACAGGGGGGTCCGTCACTGTTCGTCTTTAAAAAAAAAGTAGAATGATCTGAAAACAGGCTTGGTTGTCACTAGTACAATCAAATTTCGTCACCTAACAGTTTTTATGTTTCCTTTTGTTGTATCTATTCTTGGTATTTCCTTTTGTTTCTCTCTCCTTTGGTCGTGCATGTAGATTTTTCAGATCGTCAGCATTTTATTTTCAAAAGCTCATACATATCTGAGAGCCTGTTAAAATTATTTAATTATCCATTTTCAAACAATGATATCCCTTGAAGAGGAACTGTGGTACCTGAAAGTCATGTCAGTCGGTGTGAAAAATGGAAATATCCTAATGACGTTAATTATTTGCCTTGCTGAACACTGCAGGTGTCACTTGTTGCTATGATTCAGAAACAAATATGCTTAACACCATATCAGGTAGGTCTATATTGTAAAAATTCAACCCAAAATTTAATTGCTCTATGTTTATTGTTACACAATTTATTAGTATTAATTTAAAAGCGAATTGTTGACCAAAGGGCCGTGCATTAAGAGAATAAGTATAAATAGTAAATAAATTAAACAGTCTTAACACATTGTTAGAAAACGCAACAATTCATACAAATGAACTGGCAACTTATGCTTTGTTAAACACCAGGGACAAAAGATGTGTCTTAAAAAAAAAAAAGACAGTGAAGAAGCCCGCCTACAGGCTGAGACACACCAAACCGTCCGATCCGGTGGAAAATTGCATCGTATGAAGTTGTAGCGATTATATACGGTCTATTTTGGTCGGAGCTACACAACAATTTGAAACAGATCCTTAGGACATACATAGGCAGGTTATTACAGACAGATCCGTTGACAAGATTTGTGGTCATGACAGTCCAGGTTAATGTCCAGAACACAGAAAGGTGATGAGGTGTCCGACGAAGGCAAGTGGGGAATTGCAGCCAAACTGCTTGATGATTCCTCTCAAACGGTCAATTTTACTCCATATTAGACTTCAGTCATAAATCGACTTCATTAAAAGCATTCAGAACCGCAGTGTTATTCATGCTTGCGCTGGTGACACATTACTATACATAAGCACCCTTCAAATAAATAAAAAAAATGCCTAAGCAGTATGAAATCTGAAATAAAAGTCCATACAACATTTCATCGGGGTTTTCTACCATCACATTCCTCTCCCCGATGATCACCAGGGTGAGATTAACAGAGTATTGTAACAAGGTGTGCTGCAATTAATTACTGTAAACAGTCAAATACACTCATGCGTAATGCGCGGTGAATGCATTGGCACTGCTGGAAGACTTTGCAGAGGGGAGAATTAGGATGGAACGTGGTTTCAGCGATCAAAGATTTCCTGGCCAATGATGATTACTGGTTAATATGCCGCTTTTGACTTCAAGCATTGCATCCTGCAATAACCTACAGGGGACAGTGGCTACCTGTAGTGGTCCAAACCCCAGGGTTCACAGAAGGTATGTGGTCACAATGCAGCGGTCAGTGTCCCGTCAAATTCCTAAACTGTTTTTTGCAGTTTTGCTATTTTTTTATTTGGGGGAGGGTTCTTCATCATCTGGGGGAAAATCCTCTCATTCCTCCTAGTCCCCCTCCCTTCTTAGATTGTTAATCTGAACGCCAAGCCTCAGAGGAGTTTATAAATGGAGCTCCGTGTCAGGCTGTCATACGGTGATTAAAAGTGAAATCAAGTTTACTTTTTAACAAGTCCTTTCATGTGAACAACATATATGTTTTTGCCACTTATTTACATATTTAATAAATTCCTCTCTGTGATTTTTTTTTCACAGTTCCATAGATTTTTCTCCATGGTTGCCATTTCACTATGATAAAAAAAAAAAAAAAAACGATCAACTGACCCATTGTTAATACTCATTAACATTCATGAGGTGCTTTGCATTGACTATTCCTGGTAGAATCTGTGCGTGTAGAGAGCAGAACCTGAGGCGGAACCTGGTACGCAAACGTTCAGGTAAAGCTGTGATCTATAAAGGGAAATTGTGCGCTGGTGTGCGTGTGCCATGTTTTATAAATCTGAATATTTGTTACGGCATTTCTTTTTCTTGCCGTACGTACACTTTTAGTATGGATTCTACGCAATGTTTTATAAATGAACCCCAGATCACTTTACTGCAAAACAAAACCTTTTGACCAACATGCTAAATGTTTTCTGTGACAGAAAACTAACATGGTGAATGGTGTCTCTAACAGAAAGTATGCAAAAGCAATTAACCTTTTTTGCAGAATATTGTGTGTTTTCCATTCATTTCAATGGTACACAAAAACTGAGAAAAGTTGAATATTTTTTTACCAAACAGTGAAGGGTATGAATAGCAGAAGATGTATCCATAATGTCCCAATTAAGCTGAACATTTTGTCTTTGAATGCTTGATATCACACGGAAGTAGTTTTATGCACAAATAAGCACAGATGCAAGTATAATATTAAGACAAATAAAAAACAAAAAGGATGTCAGTGTCCACTCAATCAAATAAAATTTCCACAGCGGAAGCATCCCATTTTGGTTTGTCCAATAAATGAAAGGACTTTAACATGCCCCTCCTATTTTCTGATGTCCAGTCAAAAGAAATTAAAAACCAGGAAAATCCTGATTGCAGATAAGGAAGCGAGGAAGGATATTTCATTTAGTGGTTCATTCTTTATTAAACAGACAGAAAATATTGAGAGTTAATACATTAGGACTTAATAAATACACATCTGCCAAAAAGACCTCTGTGTCCAGAGTGGCGACTATGGGGGGCGAGCAAGCTGATTGTGCTCTGTACTGCAGACAGAATGAAATTATTAATAATATGACAGACATCTGTAATGAGTCAAAGGCCATAAATGAAACATGTTGACATAAGTTATTAAAGGAACTGGTAAAAAATAAATGATTTTGGTTGTAGCATAGCTGTAAACCAGATGCGCTTCAGCCTCGGCTTTTTTGATCTTCTGTTAATCTTCATGAATAACTGTTTAATTGTATACATAATTATTTATTGGCAGAACATTGAAGCTTAAGTAAAAATGTTGTATTATTTTGGTTAATTATTTGAGGAGATGGAATCCAGACAAGAGTTTGCTGCATAATATGCACATTTTCTGAGACTGCTCTAGGATTAGCAGTTTCAGCCACTCATACTTAAACCATACACATTTTTATAAATTCAAAAATCTTTATGACGAGCTCTATACACAGGTTTTTTTTATATGATCGTGGATTTTACATCAGGTACAATATTCTTGGTCTCACTCTAGGAACAAAAGGTTCCTTGCTAGATAACTTCACAAAGGTTTCCTCTCCTCTCCTTTGCTTCAGTTCAATATTTCATTCTCTTATGATACTCTCCAACACCTCAGAATCCTTCCACAACTTCTGCTAGAGGCATCACTTAGAGTTATGCTAAAATATGGGGTGTTGAAAGGGAAGAGTTCCCTTTCTGTGTTGAGTTAATAACCACAAAATCAGACAACTGGAAGCTTCCCCGTTGCATCAGTTGTGGGAAAACGCTCAGCAACCTTGAAGACAAAAGGCATGTTGAACCCATCTGGAACTGGTTTTCACTCAACAGGAAGATCAAATGTAGTAAAACTTTATCATTAAACACCTGTTTACTACAATCCATAAGGCGTCATAATGCTACAGCATATGGATACCAGTATCTTCTACACCTGTCTCGAAAGAGTCAGGAACAGTATTTGCAGTTGGTCTTTGGGTGCTCCTTTGTTATATGTGACATTGGTGGTAGTGATTTCAAATTATTGAAGCTATAAGGTAATGATTTTCTTAGGTACCAATATAAAAAGCATTGGTACTTGTTTCTATTACTGACTATTGGTTGTCAGGTATCTCATTTTGCCTAAGACACGCTAAAAAGAGAAAGCTGGAACAACTTGAATGAATTGCTTCAATTGGTAACAAGTAATTGAATTAATTTATCTGTGTTGGTTTAACTTGACAACTTATAAACTAAATATAATAAGTTGGATCAACTTAATCAATTGACCCAATTAATTTAAGATGTTTCAACATTCTCTTTTAAGAGTGTGTATCATGGCTCAGGCTGAACTTCTAGCTGCACGAATGCTTCCTCTGTCAGAGCTGTAGATTTCCCCTAACAAAAACTCTGTCTGGATAGAAACACATCGGTATCCAGGTCCGATTCTGTCCAAATTCTTTCGTCCAGCGTATTTGCCAATGCCAACAAATCACCCTGAAACTCGATGTCAGACCCAGAGGTTTACCATAAAAAATGAAAGTTCTTTGGGGGACTTTTAAAAACAAATGTCTTTTGGTGAAACCTTGTGCTGGAAATGTATAGCTTTTGTATCCTGCTGATTTTTATTAGCAATTGTACAATTGCTGAAGCACATACCCCTCTGGCCATTTGCTATATGGAATTTGTTTGTTCCCTAAATAAATGCCACCCTTTGGTATTGAAAACAGGTCACAGAAATTACAGTGCCTTGCAAAGGTATTCATCCCCCTTGGCATTTTAACTATTGCGTTACATTCAAAACTGTAATCTAAATGTTTTTTAATTGGATTTCATTTTATGAAATACATAGTTTGGTTTACAAAATAGCTGTTGAAGTGAAAAGAGAAAAGCATAAAAAATAAAAAAGACGAAAGAATAAAAAATTGCCATGTGCTATATATATATATATATATATATATATATATATATATATATATATATATATATATATATATTGTCAGGACTCAGCAGGCAGCGCCGAGCAGGTCTGTGCCGGCTCTGCCTTTTTTCTCCTCTCCCTCTCTCCCGCAGGTGGCTGTAGTTTGGCAGGGGGGCGTGGCAGGGGAGCATTTAAGGGGAAGGCTGTCAGATGGAAGAAGCCAGAGTGTTAACCTAGTGTGGTATGCCTCGCTCACCCTCCATCAGCCTGCCTCCCTGCCTCACGGCCACCATCACCCCAAAGACCGTGACGTCCGGTCACAGGGAGTCACCCACTGTATCCGCTCTTCCTCATCATAAGGAGGTGCCTTAGAACCTCCTGGTCCGATCGCGCTCCATCTAACCTCCTGTTCTCACCCACAGATCGAGTGTGCTCCCCGGTTCACCGTGCTCTCGGTTTCTCCATCCGCCATAGCACTCCCTGTGCTCCACCCTGTGCAGCTCATAGTCTCATTAAACATCTTAATTGTTCTCCTGTCTCCCGAGTGTGTTTGCATGTGGGCCTAATACGTCAAAACCATGACACACACACACATATATATATATATATATATATATATATATATATATATATATATATATATATTTATTTTTTTTCAAAAATCTTTATAAAAAGTGTCAGGGTTCAGTTTTTGCCCTGTATCACCATGGACAGTTCTAGCACCTTCCACCTCACATGCAGCCCAGTCTCTACACTTCATGCCTGATCATCTACACCTGTTGTACCTAATCAAAGCCCGGACTCAGCGCACCTGCCCAGACTCCTACTTAAACCCTCCTCAGACTGCTCACCCTTGCCAGAACGTCTTTCAATCCACCTCCGACCTTCGTCTTCCTGCCTGCCCTTGTTGTTGCCTTGCCTCACGCCTGCCTGCCTTTGCTCCTCACGTCCCGCCAGCCTGTGTTACCTACGTCTGCCAGCTTCAGTTCCTGCCATCATTATCATCATCACCCCTCCGCTGCTGTCTGGTACATCCTCTGGTCTCCTTCTCCATTTCTCATCCACTTTCAATAAACTCAGTAAAGCGTGGTTCTGTGTGTGGCTGAATTCGGGTACAACCTCCAGTAATCCCTGACAGTACGTTCTGGCCAAAATGAACCCGTCCCCCACACTCATCTTACGTCCAGGAGCCGGCCAGGTGGACCCTGCGTCATTTTATTTTAATGCCGCAGTGAAGTCCGTTCGTAAGGGGATAAAAGGTTGCTTAAAGACTGTGGCTTCGCTGAGCCTGCCGTTGCTGCGGGAGGAAGCAGCAGCCCGGGTGCGCGACTTCTGGGATGACCACCTCGCAACGTTGGCCCGGAGGTTCCCGGGGCACCCCGCAGTAATCGGCCTCTTTCAAGAGATCGATTGGGCAGCAGCTTTCCAGCCCGCCGATGGTTCATTATCCACCTGCCCGTCTGCCGCCGCTACTGCCCCCGCTACTGCCCCCGCCTCTCCGCCGCTGCTGCTGCCGAGTCTGCTGCAGTCCCCGCCACAGATCCAGCCTCAGCTCCTCCCGCTGCAGCTCCCGCCGCATCTCCCGCTGCCTCATCGCCAGCAGCAGCCTCTACCTGGCCGCCCGGCTCCTCCCGGCGCAGATGCAGGGCTCACCGGCACAACTGATTCCTGCAATGGTCTGTTCACAGGTCTGCCAGAAAAGTCAATCAGATAGCTGGAGTTGATCCAGAACGCTGCTGCCTGCATCCTCACTAAGACTAAGAAAGTAGAGCACATCACCCCAATCCTAAAGTCAGTAGTCACTGGCTCCCTGTATCTCAGAGAATAGACCTTAAAATACTTCAGTTAGTCTATAAATCACTGAATGGCTTAGCACCTAAAAACATTACAGACTTGTTATCAGTTTATCAACCCTCCAGACCACTATGGTCTTCTGGCTCAAATCTACTCTTCATATCCAGAACCTGAACCAAACACGGATAAGCAGTATTTAGTTATTATGCTCCACTTAACTGGAACAAACTCCCAGAAGACTAAAAATGCTATAAGCCGGAGTTCCTTTAAATAAATGTTAGAAACCTACTTGTTAATGAAATGCTAATGTTTAGGTTTGTAGTCCAACCTGTCTTAGATATTGACCTGCTGTTACTATTCCATTGCAATGTGCTTTCCTCTGTGAGGTTTTCTTATCGCTTGTTCATGAAAAGCACTTTGAAAAAAAAAAAAAAAAAAAAAAAAAAAAAAAAAAAAAAAAAAAAAAAAAAAAAAAAAAAAAAAAAAAAAGAAAAGCACTTTGAATTGTCTTGTTACTGAAATGTGCTATACCAATAAACTTACCTTGCCTTTAAATTTCTAGCTTCAGACACACCCCACTATCTGACACTCTCCTCCTTCAAGATAATTCCAACATTATATGTCTCCCCATCGATACAGTAGAACAGCTCGGACCCTGCTTCTAAGGTTCTTACCTTACTACCTTTCCATCTGGTCTCCAGTGCCAGTATTCAAAGTCCCTAGTCTCAGTCCAAAACTCTTGCTTTTCCTCTTCTCTCTCTTCTTGCCCTTTTTTGCTGACCAACAGTCACCCAATTTCCACCGGGACCCTGTCAGTCACCAGTACCAATGGTGGTTGTTGTTAACCCGGGCATTGACTAATACGGTATAGAGATAATGTTTTTGACTAGTATAGCAAATGTGGCAAAGGTTATATGCTGGTTTTCCCCTCCTGACACAACCCTTTTGCATTTATTTGATCTTGGGACACTGTGCCCCCTCTGAGTCTACAAGTCTGCAAGTGATTTGAGTCCGGGACAGAGGATCACCTTCCAGCCAGACAATGACCCAAAAAAGACTGCTAAAGCAACACTCAAGTGGTTTAAGGGGAAACATTTAAATGTGTTGGAATGACTCAATCGAACTAAGAATCTGGGGTTAGCTTTGAAGATCGCTGTTCACAAGTAAAATAAACCCAACATGAAGAGGTTGAAGCAGGTTTGCTTTAAGGAATGGACGAAATCCAATTGGCAAGATTCGGCAGGATCATAGAGCCTTACGCTGAAGGTTTCTGTTATTTTGTCCTGTTTGTATTTTCCATCATGATTAAAAAACAATAGAACTTCAAAGTTGTAGGCATGTTTTGTATGTGAGTGTGCTAGCTTGTTGCAAGATAGATCAGCATCTGTTATTTGCAAGAAAATTGTTTTATTGCTTACTGGTTCCATATTTTGGTGACTCTATCAACTATTAAACGATTATTTTTGATGTGACAAATTGAGAGCGAATTGAAGAAACTGTCGTCTTTTTAAAACACATTCACTTAGATGAACTTTGAAATTATTATTATTATTATTATTATTATTATTATTATTATTATTATTATTATTATTATTATTTTACAAAAGTTATGCACAAGATGGAAGTTAGCACCAAATAAATAAACTTACAACAAAAATCATCTTACACAGAAAGCAAAGCCATATTAATACTATGCAACCCATCAGATTTGATAACTGTTCCAGTCTAACAAAAAAATAAAATACATAAACAAACAATATTTTGTCCTAAATGCAAAGACAGAACAACCCTATAAAGTCATATGATGATTAAAGACCAAGCAGCCAAAGAAACAAAATTAATTTGATCATATTATTTGTGAAGGCAAGACTTTAGCAGGACAAAAGAAACCAGGAACTGTTGTCTATTTCTGTTATTCATGATGCACCATATATTTTCAGTGCAAGACAGATCTAGGCTGCAAAAGGCCAGTCATAAACATCAATGTCCAGAAGAAGAAAATGACAAACCTTCTTAGGGAAAAGATGTCACTTTGATGACAGCAGATGTCTTGCCAAATCTTCAACATGTAAATGAGATGTAAGGCATTTTTCTGTGTAAAAACATCACAAATGCATGACCATATGCAGTGTTTGACTGGTTTGAAGGACTGTTTGTGCTCTATAGCTCTAAACAGAAGTTGGACATGTCCAAGAGTTTCTGGCATGTGCCTTTAGGTGCTCCTATGTCCCCAAACCTCTAGAATATCCTCACAATGTTGGGTACACAAAATCAGCTTAGACTGAAAAAAACAGGAGGGAGAGGTCCATCTTTAGATTTAAAGGCATACTATGCAACATTTTTCAATTAATTAATGTGTTCCATACCGTTTTGGATGATTAAATGAGTCATTTCAGGTCGAACAAAGGTTTTCTCGGCTGCCCTGGTGGTCTGTGGGGGAAATACCGCACTTGCAGGAGCCCTCGGCCCGCACCCACAAGCTCAGTAGTCTCGTGTGCATCGCGAGAGTCGGTCTTGCTTTACGGCGAGAACTGCTACACGCGCCCAGTGAAAGGCATGTTCGTTGCTAGCGCAGTGGCGATATTTGTGCAGTTATCATGGCGGAACCAGCGAGAAAACAGCGAAAGCCCATGTCGGAGCAGGCAAGAAAGAGGAAAAGTGCTCTGGACAGAGATAGGAGTCGTACACGGGTGAACATCGGGCAAGCTTTTTCCGAATGGCGAGAGCTAAAAGAAAAAGAAGGCTGCAAGGCTGACGCGGACCTCGCGTTTCTGCTGATGCGATTGTAAGTAACATTGTAGGGTTTCCCTCACGCTACCGCCTCGCCAACATTCCAAAAAAAAAAACTCCATATGCGCACAAAGCTTGTTTCCCCCCGCTCCGCCGGTCGCGCAAAGCTTGTCTCCCCCGCTCCGCCGGTCGCGCAAAGCTTGTCTCCCCCCGCTCCGCCGGTCCGCTAAGCAAATTCCTAGGGGAAACACTGCATTGGAATGGTTTCTCTCTCTCTGTGTGCATGTTCATACTTTCACTGTTAGTCATTGTTTGTACTGCCGTTTTTTCGACTTTTGTATTTGTTGCGTTCGCTTGTCTGCTAAGCTCAAAACAACCGCGCCTGGCTTAACGGAGAAACCAGGAGAACAGCTGAGCATATTTACGACAGTGCACTTTTACTTTCGCCCTCTGGGGGGAGCCTTGCTGCAAAATCAACCCCGGTTGCATAGTATACCTTTAAGTAGGGGTCCTAAAGAAAAAAAAAAGCTTGACATCTGGCAGAGCACTTGCATTTCTTATTGCTTGATTGTTTGAAGGATAAAGGATTCAATAATTAAAATATGGAATAGTTGCAGCTCTTGTTACATTTACTCTGATAATGTTGCATGTAAAATAGCAATACAAAACCACATTTTTAAATCCACACATGAACTTAAAGAATGTCATGTTGAAAATAAATTAAAACTCTAATAGGGTTTTAATTGTACACATTTAAACAGAAAAAATGTTAATTAACCTTTGAAAACAAATGCAAAACTGCTAAAAATTTTTGCCCCCCTACAGATTTTTTTTTTATTTATTTTTTCACTTTTTTGTAATGTTTAACTGTTTTAGGTCATGAAACATTTTTTTAACAGAACACAAAGATATTGTGAGTAAAAAGGAACACTGTTCTGAAATACAACACACAACTAAATGACAAAAAAATCGTTTCATTAAACCATTTTGATAATTTTAAGTATAATTTAAATGCTCAAAGCAGCCTGAGACATTTGTGTTAAAATAATATTTTATAACATGCAATAACTGAAGACAGTTATTGCATGTTTTGTACCTTGGAGAAGAGGACTTAAATATGATAAAGCCACACTTGTGATGTCATAACGCCACAAAAACCCACAAAGCATAACTGTTGTACATAGTGCCGCATTGATTGATGTTGTTTAGATTTTTTGTTAAAATAGTTTTTTTATCTAAGATCAATAACACATTTGGTAAATGTCGAGTGCAGGATGGTCTTTATTTCCACTGGAATGATACATTTTCTCTCCCACTAGAGTTTATTACTTTTAATAAAACTGCATGAACACACCAAATTACCCCATATACATAAACCTTATAGCTGTAATTTTACATTTGGAAACTGTACTCTGAACTAAACTTTTGCTGTGTTGTGCTGCTTAGTTTAGCATCATGGAGTTAAATTACTAAACTGTAAAAGCTAATTTTACCTCAGGCCGTTATGTATAAATAAATAAATGTCTAAAAATGTTGACTCAGTGTTTATATAATTTGGTGGATTCCTTTTTAGAACAAGGATGTCCACAATTTCCATGCTGACAATAGAATTTGTTTTGTTTCTATAATGTTTCAGTGACATAATCATGTATGTGGTTTCTGTTTCTTTTGGAAAAGCATACAGACCCAAATAAAGACCAGACAATTTCATCCAGGATACACATGAACCACAAGGGTACATTTAATATTTGAAGGAAACAAAAAATGCAAGGAGATTGATTTCTACATTGAATCACTATTTGGATCCTGAACACAGCAGCAACAGAGAAATATAGAGTCTTAAACTACCAGCTGCAAGAAGGTGCAACAATTAGTGACTTTTCACATGGCTCAATGAGTTCACAAAAGAAGACATAATAACATGCATATCAACAATCCAGGGAGAAAAAAAAAGTTGAGTATGTCCTCTGGATGGGTTCTTGTTTGTTGGAATGTTTTGTCTCTTCTTCAAGTGAGTACTTCAGTCTGAGGAGTTACAGATAAACTCAACCTTATAAGATCAACAAGTTTAACAGTGACAAAACTGGTTGCTCACATGCAAAAGAGGACCATCAGCCTACCAACCAATGGTTAGTACTCTGATGGACACTTATTGTTCCCAGAGGGCTGAGTCATACTCGCAATAACAACACTATAAGGAGGGGGCCAATTAGACCCGGAGGCCTCCACCATAGCTTAATAATGGGCAGTTTCCCTTCACAAAAATGGCTCCTTTACTGCTCTCTCAACTTTCCTCCCTATGCAGGATGAGAACACTCATCTGCAGGTCAGCAGTCACTCTCAGGGATTAAGATGTTGTGACAATTTCAAACGAGCAACATCTCAATTTTCCTTGAACTTCAGATTTAACATTTTATCATGAAAGACGACTTAAAAAACACACACAAACCCTTGCATCCTTCACATTTTCTACATCTAAACATCAGCAAAAACAAAGAAAACATCAGTAAGATTTTGGGAACTCCTTTTGGACCAATTTTACTTTCATTAAATAAGTGGCAGCTATCTATAACGGGTATAGTATTATCTCACACAATAATCTGAAATTCATCTGAAACTTTGACCTTATTCAGAGTATGACAGCATAACCTTTGATAATACAAAACGTTTCATACCTGTTCTCCTATCAGTAATTATTTCTAACACATGATGATCTCGAATGCAATCAAGTTTGTTCACACAGCAGAAGTATTTTGTGGTCTCAAGGGAGAATTTGTTGCATTTAAATGCTGATAATTTTTCTAGGTACTTGTTAACATTGATAATAGCAGTTCACATTTTTTTTTGTTAAGAATGACTATAAAGAGCCTCCAAACTCTTTTAGTCTCTCCTCACACTAATATCTCATTGTATTAAAAATGTGCCTGCAAACTCTGCAGCTTTAAATTAAAACGTCAGATTACACAAATATTTTTCTCCACCCTGTTTTTAAAAATTTGCACAATGAATACTCTTTGTATACCTGTATTGTTAGATGCACCTGACATCCACTAACTGTGCTATCCTTTAGTAAAAGTGCAAATCTAATTTTGAGACTCCCTACAGAGAAAAAACTCCACTTCCCAAGGCACATCTCTAGGGGGTAGATGGCCCCAGGTTTTTTGAACATTAGACTTGAGAGAAAGTTATTGCCACTTGGAAGAACACTATGATGCTGTCATGTCACCAGCACCCCAAAAATCCCTGTAATCAGGTCATCCTTGTGGAAAATTCAGTATCAAAGTCATCTGCAGGTGCACCCTATCAAGTGCCTTCTAAAGAAGTGCCAAAGATATTTCCTTTATAGATGATGACTGGTTGATGAATTAGTCACAGATGGCTTGGAGAGTGTTGCTTCATTTTTAGATGTTTCTTCTCACCTTGACTTTCCTGAGACTTAAAAAATACAGCAAGCACATACTATGACACCAGAGGGAAGGATGAAAGAGGGTGACTGAACCAAAGGATACAAGAGAGATAATTCAAAAGAAGATTTCACAAGAGCGGAAGCTGCTCAAGGTTTCAGTATTTCTTCTTGAACACATTTTAAAAGTAGAAATCAGTTTAGATTAAAATGTCTTTACTTAGATTGAGACATATTTCCAGCCTGCATTATCCTTTTATATGCAGTGCTAAGAAGAAATACCCCCATATCTATTTGTTTACTTATTTTTCATACTTACAAGTTTTAGATCAACTAATTGATTCCTGTGCCAGTGTCACCACACATGCGCACTTGACAAATATAAGCACCTTGTACAGCCTGTACAGCCCTATCACTTTGTGCATTTTCCTCGTTGCCTACACTCTACACTAAGTAAGAAAGCAAGCAAGTAATTTTAATTGTATGGCACATTTCACAAGTCAAAAACCACAAAGTGCAGAATGTTTTTAGCGCTGGAAGCACATAAGAGGTCTTCCACAGCTGCAGTACTTTACCCAGGCTCAGGCTCATGTTGTTCATGTAGCTCACTGCAGAGCTCTGATAGTTAAATTTCCAGAATTGCACCACCTACCATTCACAGACACGGCGAGATCCCATTCTCTCTTCTTACCGCTCTACTCGGTTCTGTCGGCCCAGAGAAAATGAAAACCATTCATATTTATTTGTGTGTCTGCAGTTAGCGCGGTTAACCACATCATAGGATAATTAAGCTGCTCTATCTGCAGCTCTCTGATGCCGCTTTTCCCTTCCCACTTTGTTGGGAAGTGATCTTACGTTTCTTATAATGATGGATGAGATGACAGGTCTCAACCTTTTCCTCCAGTTGTGACAGCAAATGCCGGTGAGGGTCCCACATGTTATCCTTGGCTCACTGGGAACATCGGGTCCTGTGGTTGGAGGCGGCACAGCAGAGCTACTGAGAGCTAACAGCTGATCTATGGTGTAAACAATGGGAGCTTAGCTGCTCATGCGGTCTCCGAACATAAATGTAGGTAAAAACAAAGGCATATTCCTAAAAAATAAGTTACAATAACAAAATTGTCAACAAAAAGGTTTGCTCCATGATGTGTACAAGCAAGGTGGAAAAAATAAGAACACACAACACATCTAAAAAAATAGATTTAAAAAGAATAACTTAGGGCTTAGTTGTAGCTGCTGGAACAGAATTTTACTAAGGAAATAATAAATGTAGATATTTTTTAAATGTTTTTAGAAATAGTGGTTAAATAATATCCAGATTTTTAAAATGATTTCGGAAGATATGAAACCACATAACTGCAAATAAAAAGTATAATTGTATCGTCTTTGTGCTGAAAGGTAATCCTCACCCCCCTAGGTCTCAAGTCTCCTGGGTTTTTCTGATTTTTATTTAAAGGGAAAATGAACACCATGGTTTATCAATTTTCACGTTCTAATTTTGGGTTGTCCTGTGTTTGTACAACAAAATTTTAAATGTTCAAGGGGGAAGAACAAATATACAGTAAGGCATAAGTAATATGTTAGCAAGGCAGGGTACATAACAACAGGTGAGAAGCCTAAACTGATTGAGTTGCAACACACCTTTTCACCTCTGCTAGCTAAGGACAAGCGCCTGTCATTTTCCCTCAGAGAAAAAGAAAACTCTGAAGATAAGTCTGAAAACATATGCTTGCATTCAAACAGCAGCTTTACTACTTGTTGTATTCCCATGGGCTGTGTGTGGCTCTTAATGTTCAACAAAACTTATCCCTTATAATTCATTTTTGCATGTGAGAAAAGCAGTTCTTTGTGACATAAAAACACCAGTTTTGAAAGGCAGAAATGTGGGCCTTTCAAGTCTAAACATGCTGGTAAAGGCCCGTGAAAACACAGCTCGCAGCACTGACGGGGCAGATCTGGAGCTTTAGTGCTGCGCTCACAGCTGCTTTGTTCACCGTCACTGCAGAAATTAACATAAAGCAGTAGGTTGGCAGTGAGAGACATACTGTGCATGCAGCTTGCAACATTTTTAATATTCTTAAAAGTTAATAATTGAGAAAGTGGCCATTAAGTCTCTGCTTTTCTTACAAGCAGTCTTATAAGGCCAGCAGGTAAATTGAGGTGTTCACTTTTTTCAAATGTGGCAACAAGTTTCCTGTTGCACCTTTAAATGCTGCTTTAACCATGGAGTCTCAATGGATTCTCGTTGTATCCTGAGCAGATAAATTATTGTTTTTAGTTCTTGTCTAATTTGGCATTTGCCACAAACCTAAACATTACTGCAAAGAAGACAAAACCAGCCACCCCAATGTCTCATCTAGAATCCTCCAAACTCAGGTTTTAAGTCCTTTTTACACTGTTGGAACGATCGAACAGAAAAAAGACATGAGGTATATTTTGGTAAAGCATGATGTCTTGTTTTGCTGTTGAATCGCAGTGCTATGTATCACCTCTATTTGTTTCAACCTCATTAGCTGCGCTATAAAGTGAGACCGTGCAAGAACCCTTGCATAGACAACAGTCCAAATACAGTAGATTTGAGCCTTTTCTGCTGAGATTAAAAAAAGAAACCGTCGCTCCAGGAAAAATGCTGAACAGCTACTGCGTGAGCGCTCCTGCATGCCGTCGACGTGAAATCCAAGCGCTGCTCTTTTCATCACAGCAGTAGATCATAATCTGTCAGCGGAAGCATAGCAGCATTGTGAGATGTTACAGTTGACTGCACAACGTGCATATGAGGCATACACAGCTGAGGACAGGAGGAGAAAGATGATGATGTCGATTCATGGCGTCAAGTCATATTTTAACATAAAGATGTCTCCTGCTCTGTGACTTCCACATTCAGCATGAAAAATTGAATTCACTGTGGACATGAATCAAATATTTATTTGCATAAGTCTGTGAAATGACAAAAAAAATATATTTTTGTTTACATGGTCCTTTCATGGGTTTCCAGTTCATTTTCAATATTGTATATTTGACTTTGACTATAAAGATTAACATTGTGAATTGTCCAGAGTTGAGATGCACACTACAATATACCTACAACACTTGTATCTAATTCCCAAAAAAACACAATTAAAACTAGGGACTTCATATAATATTCTAAACCATTTGGTAAAAAAAAAAAAAAAATCCTCTCTCATTATTCTTGCATTTAGCAACATGAAATAATTCAGGAAATCCTAAATAACAGGAAAGGTTCAGTCTTATTTGTTAGGAAAGATGCTAATTTATGTTTTTCTACAGTATATACATTTTTTTTTTCATTTTTAGGGAGCTACTGATTATCCCCACCCCACTGTACAATTTTATTCACAATATGGCCATCATTATATAGACATATTTAATCCCTCTATTTTATTTGAAGACGATTTTAAAGAATGACATTTCCAGTTTTTTTGATTTTATGCTGTGCCATGCTAACCATGATTTCTGTGAAAGTTCTGAAACCCACATTTTCTTAACTCTGAGAATTGCTTGGTTTTAAGGGATTACATTTTTTACTGATTAATAAAACACAGATTATTCAGTCATTATGTTAATCCCTGAATTATTTTTGTCTTCGATAAAGCCGGTAATAATTAACTCTGGATGCCACTTTTATGGTTCAGTTATAACTCCATTTCCATGTTATCAGCAGGGAGCCTGCAGGAAGGATCTCGTCTTATTGAAGGGACTGACGTTTCCCAATTTTTGGATGAAAATAAGGGCGCTTGGCAGAGAAAACTAAGCCTCCTGAAAATAAAGGAGCTTGTACTAAATTTCAAACCCCATTATGTCTCTGCTTTAGCTGTCAGGGAGGTGGAATGTCTTTGGTTAGCTATGTCCTTCTGCTGTCTCTGTCATGGTTTCATCTCATATCATTTTAACCTTCCATTTCATGGCACTTGGAAAAGAGAAGTCAACTCAGAGGAGCAGGAGTGCAACCCTCAAGCGTGCAGCCAAAATCTCCGATGTAGGTATGGTCATATGATGCTGTCACATCCAATTTGGCACTGGAAGAGCACCCAGACCTGAAGGGCGACAGGTTAGCATCTCTACAGACTAAACTGACAGTTATTTTAATGAAAAGCAAGTAATGGTTTCTTTCTTTCTTTTTTCATTGTAAAAATCAGGAATTTGTTATCTTTTTTCCACTTTGTCCCAGTTATGTAACTCTGTGAATGAAAACATTTAAAGGAAATTAAAAAAATATATATTAATAACTAAGGTTTTTTTAGGGGAAAAGGAAGTTCTGAAAGCTATAGTTGATGCCATGACATATCAGAATTGTACATTCTTCCTCACTTTTGAAAAGGTCATTGTGCTTCATTAGCATTCCTCAAAAGGGTTTCAAAATTAGGTCTGTCCTCGAGTATAGAGGCTGTGGCAACTAAAAAACAACTGCAGGCTTTCATAAAAGTATTTTTCTGAATAGTATGTTAAACTGAATAGACTAGAATAGTATGTTAAACTGAATAGACTAGAACTACATATATAATTTATTAGTCTTACTAATACGCATGGATTTATGCCTGCTTAAATTAGTACTGTATTTTGCTCTGAGTAAATGTTTAAATATTTTCTCACACTTATAATCTACATATTCTCTAAGCACTTGAAATCTTATGCCATAACTGTTAATGAAAAAATAATATCTTTATAACAAATTTCTAGAGTGAAAAATCTGATAAAATAAAATAAAAAGGTGTGGAGGTTTTTGGAGTTTATTCCTTAACTCTAACTCTGGTCTGTGTTGAGGGATACCAGTAGTCGGAGTAATATTTAAGAGTTCATTCAGTGGTTGTCAGTTTTGTATTTTATTCCGTGCTGGAGTTCACATTCAGCAGTTCCTCCATGATGGTGCAGGTCGTGTGCCCACTTACAGCGAGCTACTCTGACTCAACTTTGTCGTGAGGTAAGACTTTTCTTTACTCTTTTCTTTTATTGAAGTTATATAAAATGTACAGGAGGTACAGCTTGTGTAGCATATTGTGTTTCCCCGTTTAATGAAAATAAGCTCTGTATACCTGTTACGAATTTTGTAAAAAAAAAAAAAGAAAAAAAAAAAAAGTATTCCTTGTATTTTGCTGCATTTATTCATTGGATTAAAATAGATAAAGTAGCAGTTTTTTCCCATCTCAAAGCTACCGTATTCGACCCGGGAATTGTGGTTCATATTGTCAATGTATTTTTTCAGTATAAAAGAGGCGAGACAGAGTCATCCTGGTAGTGGCATGGGCAGGCAGCCATTGGCACTAGAGTGAGTAGCCTCAGCTGTTACTAACTGCAAACTAACCGACATTACAACTAACCGACATTACCTAACAACTCAACAGCAAGTTCACAATTATTCATGAAGATATTGTAAAGTATTCTTAACATATGATATTCCTGTGCAAATTCTCAGTTACCCAGGTCTTCACCACAGCAAAAGGGCTTAAATCGGAGGCAATTGGACTTTCGTTCAGTTCCTTCTGAAAATGTTTCGACACCAATGCAGGAGTCTTTGTCAATTCTGGTGGCTCGCACTTGAGCAACCTGTAGTTGCTGTACTGCTGTTTTTAAGGACCATCCTCCTAGGCACATTCTAAGTCAGATGCAAATCAATGACCCATTGCCACTGTCCTGGGTCATTAGAAGCTATTGCTTGGTGTGAGTGGAGTACTTTGTCTCCTGAATGATGATGAGACTACTGATGTAGTCTCTCTGGAATGTGTTGGAGGACCGAGCTATAAACACTGGGGAGTTGGAAGCACAATGCTCCCCCCCTGTTACTGATGTTTTTTTTTTTTTTTCTTTTGACCAAGATGGCTTCTTTCACCCCTCTTTCAAACCATCTGTTCTCCCTGTCCAAAATGTGGACATCATTGTCATCAACAGACTGCCCTTTGTTCTTGAGGTGCAAGTGGTGCAAGTGGACTGCTGAATCTTGGCCCGAGCTGCTGGCCGTCATGTGCTGTGCCATGCGTTTATGTAGCTGTTGTTTAGTTTCTCCGATGTAGGAGTCTGAGCAGTCGTCGCTGCATTGGACCACATACACAATGCCGCTCAGCTGTGCTTTGGGTGTTCTGTCTTTGGGATGAACCAGTTTTGTCTGAGAATGTTATTAGGTTTGAAATTTTCTGGTATCTTGTGTTTGAAAAAAAAATTCTCCTGAGTTTCTCAGAATCTCTTGATACATATGAAATAACAATGTCGCTCTGTTCTCTCCTCTATGTTGTTTTTAACTACCAGGGAATTTATTCCAACAACTGGAATTTGCTGTGTAGCAAATTTAAAATGGTGAACATTTATAGTTGGCAACAACTTAGAAAAATATTTCTGGCTAATGATGACAGGAGATGACTGAGGCAGGCGGACCAGGTGATGGTGGCAGGAACAGGCAGATGACCAGATATTGTTTGCAGGGGCATCTCGGTGACGTAGGATTTTGGAGACCATCCTCTGTGAAGCAGGATCTTAGGTAGGTGTCCCAGAGTTTGTTGGCGATGGAGCAGGGTTCTTGGTGGACGTTGGCAACTTAGACGAGAACATCGGATGAGTGGTCTGCATCTGGCATGGAGCTGAATGGCAGACTTGGCCTGGAGCTGGCGTATCAACGAGTCCCTGGATGCTGGGGTCGTTGGATGACTTCACGGCGGACCTCAGTGACAGACAGCAAGCCCACATTAGCATCCTTGTCAACCATCACGTAAACTTTGGCTAGAGAGGAATCCACCTTGGCGAGCCTTTAGAGCACCCCTGTAGCATTCCTCTAGTTCAGAAGCCAGCATGGAGCAGGAGGCTTCCTCCTGATGATGTCAACACTGGCCTGGAGAAGCACAACTGAGACATCAACAACGCAGCATGGACAGGGAACAAAACTGGTGGGCGGACGTCGAGAAGACAAAGCACCGGCATGGTGTAGCAGCGGATTGGAACAGTCCTGCAGATGTATCAATGATGCCACAAATGTGTCTCTGCTTCTTGGACATGGGAAGAGACCAGAACGTACAGTAATGCATTGGGAGTTCTGGGAACCCGAGATTCAAGCCAGAAACAGAGTATTGTATTATCAACAGGATGTGGATGACAGGCAGGCAGAAATGGCTGACCAGTTGATGGTGGCAGGAACAGGCTAATGACCAGAGGATGTTGGGAGGGGCAGGTTGACCAGGTGATGAAGGCAGAGACAAACATGTCCAGATGGATGCAAATGTGGACCAACCTGAACCAGGTGGCACATACAAGCACTAGTGAGGGAAGGGCAAGAACATGAGCGACACAATTAAGGGATAAGGTGCTTTATTTGTCATTATACATACAAGGTACATACAATGAAATTTCGATCAGATGGAGAGATAGCCTGAGCCGCTACTAATGGCGGCCTGACCAGCATGTCTTTAGTGTTAGGGGAAACTGGAGCACTTGGAAGAAACCTACGCAGACGCGGGGAGAAAGGACCCTGCCAAGCTCAGGACTCAAACCCTGTGAGGCAAGAGTGCTAACCACTACGCCACTGGAAACACACATGCAGGCAGTGAAATGAGAAGAGATGTTATAAAGAAAAAGAAAAAAAATATTTCAACAAGACTTGATGCTAGCTCCAAGTTGTACACACAGCACAAGCACTTAGCACATATTTAACTATATATATTTTTTTTCAGTCCAGATCCTTGGTACCAACTGTTCTTCATATGTTTTGTTCCTTACTGCTCCCACACGCTTAATTCAAACAATCTGATAACCTCCTCATAATGTCACAAAGTTCAACTCAAGTCTGTTAGCTAGTTATTTTAAATCAGGTGTGCTGAGATAGGAAAACGTGTACAATATCAAGGGCAGTGCATGATGAGAACTGGAATCAAAATGCACACATTTTCAAAAGAGCTAGTTGATGTTAGGGTAAAGTTAATGAAGCAATCTGTTATAGATCCTCTGCAAAGAGTCAACGTTGCTGAGAGTTGTTAAAAGCTTCCCCGGGGGCTACACATTGGCCAAGTTGCAGGAAGAAAATTTAGCAAACTTTTTGCAGTATGGTGGATTCAGCATACTTTCTATAAGCTTATGCTTTGAGGCTTCTCCTTTATCTATCTGTCTCTCTGTCCATCTTTCTATCAGTATTAGAGTTCACTTTGAAAATCCTGTCCCAACATGTAAGTGTTTCACATGTTATTTTATTCCTCCGCCTTTCCACGCATGTACATGAACATGAATTTTCATTTGTTCCTAGAATAATTTCCACACACCCTCTAATATCAAGTCAGGACTGCAGGCAAGCCAGTTCAATACTTGTGCCCACTTCTTCTGCAGTCGTGCTTTTGTTATCTGCAGAATGTGCTTTTGCAATGTGTTGTTGAAAATTGCATGGGTGGCCCTGGAAACCACAGCACCTTGAAGGCAACAGCTTTGAGCAAGGAGTTTTACACTTTTGTTTTTGCCAAGCTCTTTTTAAAACATGATAGTTAATAGTAAATTGAAATTTGAGCCACAAGCAAATATCTTTGAAAAAAAGTAGAAGCTGCTGAGTTATCAGAAAAAAAAATACTTGTGCTGAACTAAGCTGTACAGACTCTCTTTTGAAGACAGGTCAAAACTTCAGGCATGCCTTTCTGGTAGATTTACCCGGCTCCTCTGCAGCCTTCTCATTGGAACAGACAGGACATGTTTCTGTTTTGTAATGCTGAAAAATGTATAGAATTATTTGTGAAAGATACCTTGGCTTTCTTTTTAAATATAAAAGTGGCTAAACCCCATTAATAAGCTGATCAGTTTCCTACATCATAGTAGAGTACTTTATCCCCCTTAGTCTTTGCAGTATTGCTTGGGTTCATTGAACTTGATAGACATTAGTTGATCTAAAACTTTCCTTCACATTGGATTAGGACCATTGTCTAGCTTTGATTTACCCACAGCAAAGGCTTGACTGTTGTGGTTGTTTCTGGCACAACAGTATACACCTGATTCACTGCTGTATGTAGGCAAGACAGGCAGCCAGCATTTTTTGAGCTGCTGTTTATCATCAAGCCCCTATCCTTTTTACTGTCCATTTTGGGAGGTATAGTAGTTCAAATACTTTGGGAATTCCCTGCCCTCTGCTGGCATTTCCTTTTGCCCTCTCTGGGAAAGGCATTTGTTTTGTCGTTAGACGTACACGGTTCACTCCATCAGAAACAGACATTTTAGTCGGCCATAATGCAGGATCGTTGCAATTAAATGGTCTCTGATCCATTCTGCTCAGACTGTCCGACCAGACAGCCAGCCCCTCGATCTGCACTGTGACTGCTGTCTTGGAAAACTCTCATTGTGTTTTTCTTAAAAAAAAAAAAATTGTGAAGGAAGCCTCTTCATGGCTGGCTTATAGTGTAATTATGTTACTTTAATTTCCAGAAGATGGCCTGGCAGTGACCACTGGTACTTTCAGAAGCTGAGAAATACTTCTGAGACCAATGCAATCAGTGTGTTTTTGCAACAGAGTTGGTAACGGTCTTTAGAGAGCTCTTTTCTTTTACTCATCATGAGATACTTCTTGTGTGATACCTGGGCAATTAGAAATCTTTTTATAAGCCACCAACTAAACTAGATGATACTTGTTTGCACTGATCTAGAGCATGGTTGCTTTCTTATTACAGGCAAATTTCAGCTGTTGTCTTTTCTTTGCCTTTTTGCACATCCTTTTGCTAATTTCTTTAAAATTTCTTATTCCCTCAATAATCAGAATCAGATTTATTTGCCAGGTGTGTGTACACATTTGAGGCATTTGACTCTGAAATTTATGAAACATGATGTGCTTACTTATACAATAAAACAATAACACAAAAGTAGAGTAATAAAAATCAATCAGTCTGCAGTATAGAAAACATATATGAACTATAAACAGCAGACAGATTAGTATATTCCACTTTATTACACGTACCTTAAGCATAACCTATTTAATGGACTAGCTTATTCAGTTTGTTTGAATTACTTGAGCTGTGACTAGCATCTGGGGTGAAATGTGTTTCAGGCCCATACAAAATATGTTTACTGAGAAAAATGTATTCAATATTTATTTTCCCTGCAGCAAATGTGCTAAAATGTCACGTAGATCTTCCTCTTTTAAATTGCATTACTTTTAAAAGTGAATTAGTTTATTTATTTTGCCAAAAAATACTGTTATGCCAGAATCTGATTGAATATGATTATTATTATTAATTGTAATTTGGTATTATAATTTAAATAATAAGTCGCTTACAGCGCTTACACTAAAATGGGGCGGTGCCTCGGCCAGAGGGGGATCGCTTGGCTGGTGAGTTTAAACGAACTGCGAACTGAGTTCTAAACAAAGAGATTGAATCCGCTGATAAGAAAGGGAGCAAAGATAGAAACGAGGAGAAAGGGAAAAAGAGGGAAAAGAGTTGAAGAAGCGACCCGCGGCGGAGTCGCTTATGAACCACAAATCAATACAGCCAAAATCACTTTCAAAATGCATGCACATACAAACAGAAAAATATTCAACAGTTAAAAACACTCCGTCTTGGAGTAAACTACAAGGAAACTACTCCTACTTCTGCCCAGGCACGCTACGGTCACCTTGTGGGTGAAAAAGAAATAAAAGGGGAAAGCCCCGTTACTTGTGTTGTCTCAGGGGAAGTCCCAGAGCGCTCCAAGTCCGCGGCGTCCTGAATGCGCTTCGGCGGACGCAGGTCTCGGACAGCGGGGACCAGGAGGGGAAGTCCCTTCGCCTCTCTCGTCCTCTGGGCGTTCAGACGCTCTGTTCGGCCAAAACAAAAAGCGTAGTCCTCTTTCGATCACCGGGAGATAACGGCTCTCAGTCTTTGATCAGAGGGAATTCAAAAGTACTTTTTAGAGTCAACCTCCTGCTATAATTAATGCAGGGATGAGTTTGCTTCGACAACCTTCGGTCCAGCGAAGTTATCGAGCACGTGGCGTGGGGGTAATCCCAACGGAGTGTAACAGCTGTGGTCTCTTCTCGAGATGGCGGCGTGCCAAAAGAAGAATGAATGCAGCGCGCGGCTGTGTTTTATAGTTACTGCCATAGCAACCTTATCTCGGTCGGCGGCCATTTTTGGCCGTGTTGCATGATGGGAGTTGGTGGCCATTTTGACCACATTGCATCATGGGAAATGCAGTCTGTCACGCCCGAAATGCCGTTACAATACCAATGCGGTACCGCGCGCGAGCTATTTTTAGAAACACAACGTCACGATGACGTCACATCACGTGGTACGCAGTAGGGCAAACTCCCAAACGCGCCGCTGTTTTGCTGTGGAAGAGACGTGCGTTAGCCTAGGTTTTACTCGGTAAACGACTGCTTTTTCCAACATCTAAGACCATGGTTTATAAACATTGTTGCTATGGGACGTGCAACAGCGACTCGAGGTACGCTGATCGGCCGCATATGAAGGATGTTTTCTTCATTAATTTCCCGAAACTCAAGAGTGCCAAGGAGAAGTGTGTGCGTTGGGTACACTTGTGCGGGCGGCCTACACAACATTTCAACCCGGAAAAAGTTACCAAATTCACCTACATATGTAGCAAGCATTTTGTCGGTGGAAAGGGTGATGATAGCATATAGGCTAGCATGTTAGCAGGCGCTAACATGGTACCCTGCTACCGGGATAGCTTACTCAAAAACAAACGCCCTGAATCTCTTAAGCGAAAGATTCTGAGATGTGAACAATCGTTTTGTAGCTACCTATTGGCAAGATATACAGATTCCTGGACGTTGATTGCAAACAAACAAAAAAGGCCGACGTGAACCGAGCACGGTGGAAATCATAACAAAGGCATGAACGCCGAGCAGGGAAAAAAACAAAGCTTACCGTTGAATCAACTCGGCCCGTCTTCCGGTTTTTTTGAGCCCTCGACACTCAAGCCACCATTTCAGCTGAAGGTTGGTGTGCTCTTCCACAGTGCGACCAGTAAACCGTGCGCCTGGGACATCGTCTTGGGTAAGTTTAATGGCTGCAAAGTCGGTCATATCGCTGGTTCTGTTGCGCTTGTAATGGCTGGTTTGTATGTGCGTTCTACGACTGTTTGCCCTACCGGTGCGGCAAAAGGGGCTTTACTCTTAAGGCCGTGACGTCACGTGCGCGGTACCGCATTGGTGAGTTAATATGAAATATCAGAAATGCAGATGTCTCTTTTTTTTCTTTCTTTCCCAGTGTCCTGTCTAGCAATGTGGCAATAAGAATTGATGTCTTAATGCCAAATAGAGCTCGACAGATTTTGCTTTCAAAACAGCTTACGCCATTGTGCTCCGCTTGATTTGTGCATGTAAATAGCTTTATTGTGATTCCTGCAGGGAAAATTTCAAATTATATGGACACTACAATGGGAAAGTAGGAGAGTAAAGGAAGAACAAGAAGAGAAAAAAAAGAAAGAGAAGAGGTGAAAGAAAGAAGAGATAAAAGGGAGAGAATGATAAAACGTCCTCTGTCTGCTCCATCACCTGGAAAGAGACGCAAAAAGAAAACAGCACAACCAACAGACATAAAGCAACAGATACAATCGAGTAACACCTTGACGCCATTGCTAAATCATATGTATTATTATTTAAGCTGACATGTGTAATATGATACCTGAAAAAAGAAAGTGAAAGAAAATAAATAAATTAATTACAGGCTTTCTGTATATAAGTGAACACTTAATACCTGGAACCCTGCACCTGTGGGAGTTTGTGAGAGTGCACTAGTTTAGGTGAAAATTATCCAAAAGGAAATAGCTCGATAGTGGTTGTGGAGAACCAAAGACCCGCCTTCCCCGAGCACAGAGGCAGGGGTCAGGGGACCCATAACTCCGGACCCCCATAGGGGCCCCCAAAGCAGTGCGCCCAAGAGGGGCCATCACAGGAAATCTGCAACAACCCCCCCCACCCCCCCCCCAGAGGAAAGAGGAGAGACGACCCCGAGGAAATCCCCCAGCCACCGCAATGCCGACGCCCCCAAGAGCCGCGGGCCGGCAGCCAGCCGTGCCAAAGTGGTCCCGGCCATGGGCCCTGAGGGCCAGAGGCCCCAGGGGCGCCCCGTGAAGCCGCCACCGGGAATGGGCCGGCACCCACCCGGGAACCCGCCCCAAACCCGAGGGCCGTACACGCGCCAGAGGGCCAAGGCGCCTGCCAGCGCAGCGGAAGAGGGCAGGACGTGGGGGGATGGGCTCCGCACCTATCGGAGACTTGAGATGTTCTTGGGAGAGGGAGCAGACCGGGCCCGAACCTGGAAAAAAAAAACAACAAAAAAACAAAGTCATTCACACCATCCCTCCATAGTACCCCACTCACCACACACAGACACAAAAAAAAGGACGCTGTACATACATTCCCACATAACACTCACATCCAAAAATCCCAAGTGGGGGGGGGGGGGGGGGTCACCACAATTCAACTATACGACTGCCTGTGCCCGACCCCCGGCCCCGCCCCCGGACCAGACGCCCCCCGGACCAGACGCCCCCCGGACCAGGCCCCCCAAAGCGGGGGGGCCAACACGACCCATACGGGCCACCCGACCAGAACCCCCCTCGCCCACTAAATACCTAATAAACCCCCTCCCTCCCCAACCTTACCCTAGCCACCCCTGCCCCCCACCCCTTTCTGGGGAGAGTAGAGGCGTCAGCCCCAGACCCAGCAAGCCGCTGGCTACCCACAGCAGCCCCCCGCCAAGACCCCGGACCCAGTGGCCTGCACCTCCTCCAGGCCCCAGACTCCGTGCCGCGATCGGAGATCGGGGGTGTGCAAAAGACCCCCGGTCCTCCTTACGCCCGCTCAGATGTTGTGTTGTTGCATGTTGTTCTCAAGTGTGTTTAAAACTGGGAGCACCGAAGGGGGTGCACGGCACAGCCCACCCCCCATCCGGAAGGCAGCTGGTGCCAGCGCCCCCCCTCCAAGCAACTACCCAGAACCCTCAATGTCTTAATACGAGAGGGAGTGAAGGGAGCCGTCCGAGGCGAGGCTCACACAACAGACATTTTAGTCGGCCATAATGCAGGATCGTTGCATTATGGCCACGGTATGGGGGGGTGGGGGTGAAGACGTCTGGGGGGGGGGACTACCCCCCCCCCCAGACGTCTTCACCCCCACCCCCCCATACCGTGGCCTACATGAATGTGCGTTGTGAAAATGTTTGGAGTGAAAGTGTCTAAAATGCATGATAAAATTGGGGAGAGGGACGTCACCAGAAAGTGGCAACCCCCAGTAACGCCCCCTCCCCAAGGACCTACATGTGTGGCGGCGTGATGGAGCAGGCAGAGGGAGGAGTCCGGGGATGCTCCCCTACTGACTCCAATAGGCACCACCGCTCCCCGAAAGCCCCACCCGGAGAAAGGGGCCCCTCCAGCGGCACCACCATAGCCCGGGGACCGGGGAGAGGCCGCAGGGCCCGCAGGACACCCACCAAGCCTACTGGCTTTTACCCCCCCCCCAAAAAAAAAAAAAAAAAAAAAATAATATATATATATATATATATATATATATATATATATATATATATATATATATATATATATATATATATATATATATATATTATTATATATTATACCCAGGACTCATCCAGCGACAGCACAGCTACCAGGTCAGTAACCCACGTCCGTCACCGAGTAGCTCCCCAAGAGCGCCGCAAGCGGCGCTGAAGGCCACCCGTAGGCCTCCCAAGCCCCTCCCAGATGGGGGCAACAGACCCTGGAGTCAGACCCCCCAAGCACCCCACTCCAAGTGCCCCCAGAGCCCCAGGAACCCCTCACCCAGCCACTGCGCCCTGCAGGAAGCAACCCACCGCCCCCCATTCCACTAAGTGATGGTGCTAATCAAAGGAGCCCAAAGAGATCGATCAGATGTGGATGCAGATGCTGTCTCAAGATTAATATGATCCAACAAAAGATCTCTATACTGATTGATACTGAGATTTTCCTTACTTTTCCAATTCATGAGGATAGTTTTCTTTGCGATACATAATGCAGTGAAAACCATGTAAACTATTTTATTCCCCAGAGGGCTTTCCTCAAAATTACTGAGCAAGCAAACTGATGGGGAAGGTGAAATTTTACAACTCAAGCACTTTGATAAGTCCTTACATATCTGTGTCCAGAACCTCTGGACTGGTGTGCATAACCATGACGCATGAATATAATTATCAGGATGATTGCCTATGCAGTGTGGACAGATATTAGATTGTGCCAAACCCATCTTGAATAATCTTTGTCCTGTGTAGTGTACTCTGTGAAGGATTTTGTATTGTATTAGTTGTAAATTGGTGTTTCTAGTCAATTTGAAAGTTGTAAGACATATCTGAGCCCAGAAGTTTTGTTCAAAGCTAACTGATAAATCCTCTTCCCATTTCAAAATAGGAAGAGATATTGAATCATCTATTTTAGTCAGTCTCCTGTATGATTTAGACAGTAGTTTGGGGGGGTTTAAATCTAGGAACTCTAATATATTAGTTGGAATTTGTAAACCCCCTTTAATATGCTTAAATTTATTTCTAATTATAGATTTAAGTTGTTCATATTCCAAAAATTTATTTTTACTGATGCCATATTGCATATTTAGTTTGGAAAAATTGATGAACTCGGTTCCATCAAGTAAATGTTCCAGATATTGAATACCTTTATTCTTCCAGTATGTAAAGAAATGCAGATGTCTTCATGTCACATGTACAGTACATTGTGAATTTTCCTGTTGAAGATATAAGTCTCTGATGTTGAGCAGAATTTCCATATTGCTTGAGACAGAGTGAAAAATGTCAGCACGTTCTAAAAAAGCAGGAACATGACTTCAATGATAAAGACAGCTGCGATCCGTGTTCACGGTAGTTACATTCCTGTTTGTGTCTTTACTTTTTACTTGTTATTTTGCTAATGCATGGACAACAAAGCTAACATCAAGGAAAAATTAGTAGAAATTACCATCCCATAAATTCTTTGTAGGAACTCTTTAATGTACTAATTCAGAGAGGAGAGGAGGCATGTTTTAGCCTCACAGGTCTTAGTTTCCTCAGAGTGACCTTTTCATCTGCCAGGCAAGCCACTTCCAAGACGAACAGTGAACTGCGTCTCAAGTAGACTTAGAAAGAAGATGAAAGAACATGACTGGTTTTAAACCTCATACAATCATGTACGAAATGGGATTTAGAAATAATGGCATGTTTCTAATGGCATTCTTTTTAAACTTGAAAAAGAGAGAGATTTTAAGTAGTCAGTACTAAGATGTAGTTTCCAGCTACTTTTACCAACAAGAGCTCTGAAAAGTACAAATGGAGAATTTATTATTTTTTTATGTTTCTGGCACTAGTAGCCTTTAATGAAAGGAAGCTGACATAGATGGGGGAAACGTGCAGCAAAGATCCATAGATCAGAGACGAACCTGGGATGGCAACGTCAAGGACTAAGGTCTCTGTATATTGGTCACTTGTGCCACCAGCGTGCCCCCAGTGTAGGACTTTGATAAAAGGTAATCTCTACCCATTACTTAAATTACAAGCGTTGTGGCTGGTGAACACAAATTTCCTTATTTATAAAAAATATACCCTTCAATAACTAAAATAGATTTAAAAAAATACTTGCTGTTCATAATTATAATTTGTTACGAAAATGTTAGAATTAAAACTAAAATGTTCAATTTTCTAATCCAAAAAAGACATGGATTTGTTCTCTAAAATGCAATCAATACTCCCATTTACAAATAAGTCAAGACTCTGAGGCGAGCAAGAAAGATTGCAGCTGACCCTTCCCACCCCGGATACAAACTGTTTCAGACTCTCCCCTCCGGCAGGAAGCTGCGGTCCATCACGACCAAAACTTCTCACCACAAAAATAGCTTCTTTCCGTCTGCAGCTGGCCTCATTAACAAGGCCGGTCCCCCAATGACACTTGCCTCCAGCAAATAGTACAAATGTATCACATGTAATTATACTAAGGCTTATTTGCACACTTTTAGCTTCTCAGGAAGTGTTGTCGATGCAACTATTTGAATATTACTCATCTGCACAGTACAAACCCGGAATAATACACATATAAATATCTGCCACGTTGTTCTTCCTTTCCAAATAGTTAGTTGATAGAATTTTAAGTCTTTCAGTTAAACAAGTTTGTTTCTTACAGTAAATGCCATCTCAATATAAAAGGATGTAGTTTTTGAAATAAATAAATAAAAAGGTAGAAAATGCCCTCTTTCTCTCCATAATCGTCTCTACAGATCCTGTATTTGATTCAAGTTAGGAGTCTGGTTGGGACAGTCCAAAATGTTAATATTACTTGAACAAAAAAACATGAACAAAAAATAAATAAATAGAAATATGCCACTACTATGAATAATTTTGAGCATAACTGCAAATGTGATCCAATAGGAACTTGTCTAAAGATTCCTATATAAATGTAATTGTACTTTTGTACAATTGTACTAATTTAATTATGTTTGCACTTAAAGACATGTAATAAATAGATACATTACATTCAATGTGCTTTGAACTTTTGCAAAATGTTACATTACAGCCACAAACTCTACTGCATGTTATTTAGGTTTTATATGGAGTTTACCAAAAGCATTTCTGGTAAACAGCAAACATGTGGAAGAAGGTCCCCTCGTCAGACATTACCAAAACATAACCCTTTGGTTTATACGTAAATGGCTCTGTGTGGCAGGAAAGTAACACTGCACAAAATCTCAAACCCATATGGTGGTGACAGCAACATGTTCTGGGAATGCTTTTCTTCAGCAGTGACAGAGAAGATCCTCAGAGTTTATTTTAAGATTGATGTAGCCAAGTACAGGGCATATCTGGAATAAAACCTATTAGGATATGCAACGGACTTGAGATTCCCCTTCCAACAGGAGATCCTCCTGAAGTCCCGCCCTAAACCAATTTGAGAATCTTTGGCTCGTATTGAATAATACTGTATATTCTTCAGTGATGGTATCAAGGGATTGGTTGTTTGTACCTGTAATACTTTATCAGGTGGTTTTGCTGTTCTTTTTATATCTCTCTTTGCAGGTGTAAAATAGACTCAGAGGATGTTGTATTGCTCTCTCCTTTTCCTCTCTTCTTTCACCTTTTCTCCCTTTTAGTCTTTTGTCTCATCTGTTTTTCTCCTTTTTTCCCTTTTCTACCTTCCTGTTCCAGTGCCCATTGAACATGAAAGAGTCCCAGCATAAAATCTAATAAAGCTTCTTGCATATATAAATCAAGTGGAGCACTTTGGCGAAAGCCGTAAGGCTCGACTTGTGAAAGTAAAATCTGTTGGGCTCTTTTTTGGCATTGATGCAACAATTCTTGTTGCCAGATTTCTGTAATGATTCTGGCACTGGAGCTGATTTTGCTCACAATTCACACCCCTGTCCAGTCTCCACCCCTCTGCAATCAGCTTCTACTGGCTTCACCTGTCTCCACCTGCATAAAGTTCCGTCCAAGTCAGCCTCCAGTGCCAGATCGTTTTCGAGCCCCGTGCAAGTAACTTTCCAGCGTTTTTCTACCTGCCTGTCCTAGTATTTGACCCTGACCCGTTACCAGTGTTTTTTGAGCCTGCATTCTCCTAGCCTGTGTCTTTCTGCCTGGTCCCCGTCTCCTGGAACCCTTACCCCTGGACTGCCTCCTAGTGAACCGGATTTCGGATTTGGACCTGGACCCCCCTCTTGGATTTTCCCCGTGTTCTCTGCTCGGTTGGCCGGATTCCCCGATATTGGACCTGGATTACTTAGTGACAAACGCCTCAAGAAAACCCCAAGTCAAACCGACTTACTCATCAACCGCTCAACAGCTGTGGCCTCCTCACAGAAGGATTCAAGTCTCACCGCAGCTCGCCTGTTTTTGCCAAGCTCTCCCGGCGACAAGGTCAGTGCGTCACAAGAGTCTTATCATTTATTTTGTGACCAAGTCTAACGCTGCGCCTTCGCCCTCAGGAGTTTTCCGGCCAGTGAGCGCGAGCCACAAGATCCGGAGCGGACTGTTCGAGTCTCTGAATAAATCTTTAAGTTTGACTGACCTGTTGTGTTGAATCTTGGATCCAGTTTTCGTTGCATTACATAACGATCTGGCCAAGACATGGATCCTTCACACGACGGTCAGTGGCGGGCAGGCGTGGAGAGATCCATCTCTCAGTTAGAAGCCGGCGTCACCGAGATTCTAGCTCATCTCCGCGCTCCGCCAGCTCCGCCCCCCACTCGTCCGCAGGCAGCGCCTGTCAGCACTACGTCACGTCCGGTGACGTCGTCACTTCCTGAGCCGCGTCTCACCCCTCCCGAATTGTTTAAGGGCGATCCCAACCAGTGTCGTGCCTTTCTCACTCAGTGTGAGATTCAGTTTGAGCTGCAGCCTTCTTCCTTCCCCACTGATCGTGCAAGGGTAGCTTATGTAATTTCCTTGCTAAGTGGAAAGGCTAGACTTTGGGGAGCCTCTGAGTGGCAGAATGATTCCCCCATCTGCCACTCCTATCATGCCTTCTCCCGTGAGCTCACTAGAGTCTTCAGTCCGTTGTTACCCTGCCGAGAATCCTCTAGGGGGCTCCTGTCCCTTAGACAGGGGGATAGGTCAGTCTCTGAGTATATAATTGAGTTCCATCTATTATCTGCAGAAAGTTTGTGGAATGAGCCTGCTCTGATGGATGTGTTTATTCATGGACTGAATGACAGAATAAAGGATGAGCTTGCCACAAGGGACTACCCAAGATCTTTAGAACAATTGGAGGACTTGGCCACCCGCGTTGATTTACGCCTGGCTGAACGACGACGGGAACGTCGTTCAGTTTTACCTTTTCGCCCTAAGACATCTTTCTCTACCCCCTCTGCTTCACCAACCCCTCAGGGCTCCTCTGACCCAGAACCCATGCAATTGGGAAGGGCGGGTTTAACCACAGAGGAGCGTCGACGCCGGCAGCAATTGAATCTCTGCCTTTACTGTGGGGAGGGCGGACATCAGGTCAGGTTCTGTCCGGTAAAAGATCAGGCTCGGTAGGGTTAGGGAGTTCCCTGCTGAGCCGTACCGGACTCACTGTCTCCCCTGATCTTTTACTACCTGCGTCCTTAACCATATCTGGTCGTTCCCACAGCACCTCCGTCCTGGTGGATTCGGGGGCAGACACTGAGTTTATGGATGAGGCGTTTGCCAGGAGGCTAAACATCAAGCTTCTCTCTGGTCCGGCTCCTCATAGCGTCCTCGCCCTGGATGGCCACAGGCTCAACCACTCACGCCTGGTCACTGAGCCGGTGGAGTTGCTAATGGGAGGTAATCATAGAGAGAGGTTAACCTTTATGATTATCGAGTCCCCACAGGTTCCCGTTATTCTGGGTGCCACCTGGCTCCGGAGACACAATCCTCACATTGACTGGCGGCGGGTAGAAATCATGGGTTGGGCTCCGTCATGTTCTGCTTCCTGCCTGCTCTCCGCTCAACCCGTCCAGTCTTCGGAGAATGAGGTAAAGGACAATTACCCTGATCTTTCTAGAGTTCCCCCGGAGTACCACGACCTTAAGGAGGTCTTCAACAAGGCGAAAGCCACCAGTCTTCCCCCCCATCGTCCGTATGATTGCTCTATTGTTTTGCTACCTGGAGCAACCCCTCCTAGGGGTCGTCTTTACTCCCTTTCGGCTCCAGAGTCTCAGGCTATGAATGATTACATTTCAGAGGCACTCAGGGCAGGCATAATTCGCCCCTCCTCATCTCCTGCGGGCGCAGGGTTTTTTTTTGTGGGGAAGAAGGATGGTTCTCTCCGTCCCTGTATAGACTATAGGGGGCTCAATAGCGTTTCTGTTAAGAACCGTTACCCCATTCCCCTCATGAACTCTGCTTTCAACCAGGTACAAGGAGCTAAGGTGTTCTCTAAACTGGATCTCCGCAACGCCTATCATCTGGTTCGTATTAAAGAGGGCGATGAGTGGAAGACCGCCTTTAACACTCCAACGGGCCACTACGAGTATCTGGTTATGCCATTTGGACTCACTAATGCTCCAGCGGTTTTTCAGAACCTGGTCAATGAGGTCCTCAGAGATTTTATTGGGCGCTTTGTGTTTGTCTACTTAGATGACATCTTAATATACTCTGAGGATCTCACCAGTCACAGACAACATGTCCGCTCCGTCCTGCTCCGACTCCTACAGAACCAGCTTTATGTTAAAGCTGAGAAGTGTCAATTCCATGTTTCCTCCACTTCTTTTCTTGGATTCATGTTGTCACCCGGACAGATTTCAATGGATCCGGCGAAGGTCCAGGCAGTCTGTGACTGGCCCGCTCCTACTGATAGAAAGCAACTCCAGAGGTTCCTGGGGTTTGCAAACTTTTACCGCCGATTTATCCGCAATTACAGCCAGGTGGCGGTTCCCCTAACCTCCCTAACCTCAAGCAAGGTCAGCTTCATCTGGAATGAGCAGGCAGCTAAGGCGTTCAAGCGCCTCAAGGAACTGTTCACGTCCGCTCCAGTATTGGTTTCCCCTGACCCAGAGAAGCAGTTCATAGTGGAGGTGGATGCTTCTGGTTCCGGCGTTGGGGCCGTTCTCAGCCAAAGAGCTAAGGATAATCGCATTCACCCCTGTGCCTTTTTCTCCAGGAAGCTGTCGTCCCCAGAACGCAACTACGACGTGGGCAACCGAGAACTCCTGGCAGTCAGGTTAGCGCTACAGGAGTGGAGACATTGGTTGGAGGGGTCTAAGCTTCCCTTCTTGGTGTGGACAGACCACCGAAACCTGGAGTACCTCAAGACCGCCAAGAGGCTCAACCCGAGACAGGCTAGGTGGGCCCTCTTTTTTGAGCGTTTTAACTTCTCCCTCTCCTACAGGCCTGGGTCCAAGAATTTCAATTCAATTCAATTCAATTTTATTTATATAGCGCCAAATCATGAAACATGTCATCTCAAGGCACTTTACAAAATCAAGTTCAATCATATTATACAGATTGGGTCAGATTATACAGATTGGTCAAAATGTCCTATATAAGGAAACCAGTTGATTGCATCAAAGTCTTGACAAGCAGCATTCACTCCTGGGGAACTCCTGGCGTCAGGCATCCTGGAGAAGCCTGACGCCCTCTCCAGGATGTTTGAGGCGGAGGAGGAGGGTGCCGATCAACCTCCCGACTTCATCTTGCCGCAGTCGGTAAGATGTGCGCTCACCAGACTGGACCTCGAGAGGGAGGTAAGGGACTCCCTGGTTAATACTGATGTCCCAGCAGCATGTCCCAAGAACAGGCTCTATGTGCTGGACTCGCTAAAGCAGAAGGTCCTTGAGTTTTGCCACAGCTCTCGCCTTTACGGCCATCCTGGCATCACTAAGTCCCTCCAAGTGGTCCGCTCAAGGTTTTGGTGGCCCACCTTGGTTAAGGACGTTAAGGAATTTGTGTCCGCATGCCCCCTTTGTAACCAGGCTAAGGTCTCTCGCCGTCCTCCGGCCGGCCTGCTTCGTCCTCTGCCAATTCCTTCCCGGCCCTGGTCCTGCCTTTCGATGGACTTCATTACTGGCCTGCCACCCTCTGAAGGCAACACGGTTATCCTAACCATCGTGGACCGCTTTTCTAAGATGGTTCATCTGATCCCTTTATCCAAACTGCCCTCGGCCAAAGACATGGGGGTTATCCTCACTAAGGAGGTCTTCCGACTGCACGGCCTGCCAACTGACATAGTGTCAGATAGAGGTCCCCAGTTTGTGGCTCGTTACTGGAGGGAGTTTTGTGCCATGCTGGGCATCTCAGTCAGCCTGTCTTCAGGTTTCCACCCCCAGACCGATGGCCAAACTGAGAGGGTGAATCAGGAAGTCGAAACCAAGCTCCGCTTGTACTGCCAGTCTGACCCTACCAAGTGGGCCCCAAACCTACCCTGGGTGGAGTATGCTATTAACTCCACACCCTCCAGCTCCACGGGTCTCTCACCGTTCTTTGTGGTCTACGGTTACCAGCCACCGGTGTTCTCCACTGAGGAGGTGGAGTCCAGGGTTCCCTCTGCGCGTCTCTCCGCCCTGAGGTGCCAACGTGCCTGGAGGAAGGCAAGGAGGGCTATTCTCTCGGCCTCCCAGAACCAAGCCCGGGCTGCCAACCGCCGACGGGTCCCAGCCCCGCACTACCAGGTGGGAGATTTGGTCTGGCTTTCCACAAGGGACCTTCCCCTGAAGGTTGAGAGCAAGAAACTCGCACCTCGCTTTATCGGACCTTTCCCCGTCTCCAGAGTGGTGAACCCGGTGGCGGTCCGTCTCCGCCTGCCTCCTGCGATGAAGGTCCATCCGACCTTCCATGTTTCCCGAATTAAACCTATCAGAACCTCTGGGCTGGTTCCCGCCTCCACTGCCCCACCACCCACCCGGTTTGTTGATGGCTCCCCGGCCTATACGGTGAAGAGGATCCTGAAGTCCCGTAAGTGGGGCAGGGGCACACAATATCTTATCGATTGGGAGGGGTATGGCCCAGAGGAACGTCAGTGGGTTCCTTCGCGCCACATCCTAGACAGGTCCCTCATCAGGGACTTCCACAGAGCCCACCCAGACCATCCTAGGGCGTCTGGAATCCGCCCTTGAGGGGGGGGGCTCTGTAATGATTCTGGCACTGGAGCTGATTTTGCTCACAATTCACACCCCTGTCCAGTCTCCACCCCTCTGCAATCAGCTTCTACTGGCTTCACCTGTCTCCACCTGCATAAAGTTCCGTCCAAGTCAGCCTCCAGTGCCAGATCGTTTTCGAGCCCCGTGCAAGTAACTTTCCAGCGTTTTTCTACCTGCCTGTCCTAGTATTTGACCCTGACCCGTTACCAGTGTTTTTTGAGCCTGCATTCTCCTAGCCTGTGTCTTTCTGCCTGGTCCCCGTCTCCTGGAACCCTTACCCCTGGACTGCCTCCTAGTGAACCGGATTTCGGATTTGGACCTGGACCCCCCTCTTGGATTTTCCCCGTGTTCTCTGCTCGGTTGGCCGGATTCCCCGATATTGGACCTGGATTACTTAGTGACAAACGCCTCAAGAAAACCCCAAGTCAAACCGACTTACTCATCAACCGCTCAACAGCTGTGGCCTCCTCACAGAAGGATTCAAGTCTCACCGCAGCTCGCCTGTTTTTGCCAAGCTCTCCCGGCGACAAGGTCAGTGCGTCACAAGAGTCTTATCATTTATTTTGTGACCAAGTCTAACGCTGCGCCTTCGCCCTCAGGAGTTTTCCGGCCAGTGAGCGCGAGCCACAAGATCCGGAGCGGACTGTTCGAGTCTCTGAATAAATCTTTAAGTTTGACTGACCTGTTGTGTTGAATCTTGGATCCAGTTTTCGTTGCATTACAATTTCCAGACAGGACACAGGGAAGAAAAAAAGATAATCTTTGGCAACACTTGTAAATTGATGTTTACTTGAACTCTTTTGTAAAGAAGAATTGGCTAAACAAAATTCAGTCAGTGACATGCAAAGCATTTGTAGACTTTACCACAAACTACTTGAAACTGTAATTGCAGTGAAAAAAGGTGGGCATGGGGATGGGGGTGTTTGATGTATTTTATGAGTTAAAATCTTAGCTTAGTCAACTATACACCCCCTGTGTGATCACCAGTAGTGACCAATTGGTTTGAAACTAATTAAATTGTGCTGTATATCTGTGAGCTTTATCCAGTGTTAGCTTTTTAAAGGCTTTGCCCTTTTTCAGCTATGATGCACTGGATGAAGATGTTTAGACTTTTAATGAAAAATTTTCCAATTATTTAGTCCACTAATCCAGTCTAATCTATAGCTTTATTTATAATGCATGTTAAATTACCACAAAGGACCAAAGTGTTTTACAGAAAAATACATAAAAAATTTAAGATTCAGCCAGAAAACAGATAACACAAGTAAAATGTCTGGAATACATAATGACAAACCTTAACCCTAACAAATGTACCCAACCATGCAATAAAAACTAAAAGAAAATCAACATTGCACAAAAATAGATGAGTTTGATAACAGATATTTATGGGGTTTGTCTTCTGTGCAGTGGTGAGTTATGCCACATTCTAGGAGTCCCCTCTAAGCTTATGTTTTAAGCACACAGATGAGCAACTGATCAGCTCACCTGGGAGAGCCGGAGATTGTATAATATAGAGCAGCACCTATATGCCTTTGTCCAAAAATCCCAATTCCCCTGCTCTGCAACCTCAGATAACTGCTGCTAACTTTCTCTAAGGTAAACTCTCTTTGATTTTCTGTTCTACCCATCCCTTTTTGCAGAGTTGTTGGTTTCACAAAGCAAAAATATGCACAAACCCACATTCAACACACATTCCCACCTTACTAGCATTTACCAGAATCAATCTACATGAAGTAATACCATACCCCACCCACTCCTATGCTTCTCTCTGATTGTATAATTTTATCATGCATTCTCCAAACCATTCACTGATGCCTTTAGGGCTCATGGGTCGAACTGATTTGTTTTTTTTAGACTGATGATCACATTTACAGGCAGCTCTTGAACTGAATTAAACAAGCAGAAAAAAATGATTCCCAGAGGGTTTGAAATATTCACAACAATGTATGTAGCCCCTTCTTGTATCAGAGATTCATTCAGGGTTTGCCACATGAAATCCACTTATAGATGGGATCCAATTAGTTTAGAAGATTCACATAAAGGAGTCTCAATGAAAACACTGTGAGCCACAGTCAGTGTTTGGCTTCAGCCCCGTGCTCTCACTGTGACTTCCTGCAGTAAAAGAAGAAGTACTGACTCATGTCAGTCAGTACCTCTTTTTTCTGTGAAGTTTCACCTTGTTGCTATTTCACACAAAGCACTGGTGTTTTTACGCTCTTACTGGTTTTACAGGATAAAAATGTTTTATCCTCATTTCATTACACATCCTTCTCTTATTTCTATAGTCTAACAATGCTTCTTCTGACTTCAGCTCTCACTTTCATTCCTATAGTTTAGGGATACCTTTTGTTTCCCACATCTTTCAACTTGGGTAGGACAGTACGCTGTAATGTCAGGAGAGTCACAAGACAAGATAAAAAAAAGAAACAAACTTCCAATCTGGAATGATTGTGGTTGAGAAGGAGTGGCAGTAATAAAAATTGAGTTTTTAATTGAGAAAAAAATGATAAAACCTACAGAGTCGGCAAAAGAACAGATCATGGAGGGAGCACGTGTGAATAACAGGCAGTGTAACTAAGCAACAGAGAGACCAACAGAATATAGGGTAGTTTAACGAGAGAATCCAGCAGAGAACTAGGAGAAAGAGGAGAAAACAGTACGTTAAATACTGAGGCAAGAGTGGAAGATGACAAGGGAACCAGATAAGCTGATCAGACCAAACGTGGAGGTGCTGTGACAGAAGGAAAGCAGGGAAGCTGAGAGAGAGGGACTAACTGACACAAATAGAGCTGAGCCGAGACACAAAGGAAGTATAAACCACAGGGAAAAGACAACCAGAGATCTATGAGAAATAAAATACAAATGTACAAGAACAGTAAACAAAAATAAACTCAGAAATTAAACACATTGTGTAGGCCTCACCCCTTTTGGCTTCCTCTGCCCCATTCACAGGCTGGCACCTGTTGTTGCACTTCAGAACAACATGCAACAACACATTTGAGCAGACAGAGGCAGGCTCAGGGTCCTTCACACACCCCTGTTCTCTGATTGCCATCCGGAGTTCGGGGCCGGGACTGGGGATGGGCTTTGAGTCCCGGCGGTTAGCTGGGGCTGGCGCTTCTGCTCTAACCCGGAATATAGAGGTAGGGCTTAAGTATGGAGAGCCGGGTGTGGGGGAGGAAGAGCCTCAGGGTTTGTGGGGTGAGTTCTGGCTGGCTGGCCCGTTCGGTTCATGTTGGCCCCATCTCTAGGTGGATGGGCCTGTGGGTCATCTGGGCTGGGGTCAGGGTGGGGGGTTAGGGCCAGAGTATAGGCCGGGTAGGTGGGATTGTGGTAACCCCCCCATCCTGATGATGGGGTTCACCTCCCTGCTCTGGGGTGCCAGTGTCTCGACCTGGGAGTATAGGATGTGTGGTGAGTGTGGGTGTGTGTACTGCGTCGCTTTTTTATGGGTAAGAGTTTATGCAGGTGGGGGCACTAGGGTGGGAACGTGTGAATGTGTGCCTGGTTTTCTGTTTGTCTTTTTGTGAGGTTGGGTTTTAACTGTCCCCTCTCCTGGGACATCTCAGGTCTCCACTCAGAGTGGAGCCCATCCGCCCCATCCTGTTCCCCTCTGTTAGCTGGTGCTTTGACCCGCTGGTGCATTGTTGGTCCTTAGTGTCCGGAGCTGGGTGCTCAGGTCTGCGCCAGCCCACTCCTGGTGGCTGCTTTGTGGGGCCTGGGCCCAGTGGCTCTGTCAGGGCCCCGCCAGGGTCAGGACGCCCCTGGGCCTCGGGTCTCTGGGCCCACAGCTGGATCTGCTCCAGTGCATCTGGCTGCCGGCGGAGCCCACGGGCTCGTTGCCGCGGCTCCCGGGGCCTTTGGCACTGTGGCTTTTGGGGGGTTTCCTGGGGCTCCTCTCTGTCTTCCGTGGTGCTCTGGGTGGTGGGTCTTTGGCTCATCACAACCACTATTGAGCATTGTTCTTATGGATACACCTTCCATACACAAGTGCTCTCTCACAGACATCTACAGGTGCTTGGATTCTGGTGCTTACAGATTCACTTTTATACAGAAAACCCCTATTATTATCTTTAGCTGTCACTTTATACATATACATATAAAATAAAACAAAAACTAAGTACCTGGAAAACATGACACACACAATGTAAAACTCAAAGTACAGAGCATGATAACAGAGCTTGGTCCAGACTTTTGCCTTGAGTCATAGTATTTGCTCTGCCAAGTCAATGAGGCATTGCTTATCTAATTTTTAGTCATAAAAAATGCAGTGGAATCTGTGTCATGCTGAGGAGGATGCTTGCAAACAGGATTAGGATTAAAATATTCATTGTCATTGTACATCTTGAATTTCAAACATGTGATATAATAATGTATACTGTGTATTACAGTATCGAGTCAGTTCTAAATATACAGTTTACCCTGGATCTCTCAATCAAGTTTCTGTTAAATAATTTTGGTTTAACTCGAAGCTCAACATTCAAAAATAAGGGGTTAAAGTGTTAAAGTGTATGTGACTTGTTTGCCGATAACATTTCATATATTAAAGCATTCTTTTGCCAAATTTTGGCAAAATAAATATGTCTGAAACGAATTGTCTAAACACACTTAAAAGTGACATCCTTTTCACCCTAAATGTCTGACATGCATTCAGGATAAGCTTTTCCTATTTTAGGCCAGTTGCTGTTACCAAAACATTTTCTATTTGCAAAATACCAAAATAATTAGACTTAATATTTTACAATCTTTTATGAGTTCCTTCAAAACTATCTGTGCATAGTAAAGTAAGATTCCAGTGCCTGAATTCAATTTGGGACGGCCCATAACAAAAACAATGGTATTCTATCCTTCTAATAGGTTAATTCACAACATGGAGAGCCGGCTTTGGATGTTATTTAAAATATTTTGCTTCATCATGAGGCATTGTGTAAAGATTAAATGAAATCAGCCAAGATATTAGGAAGAAAACTGTGAACCTCCACAATCCTTGGTTACAATTTTCAGATGCCTGAAGATGTCACGTTCAGTTGTTCAAGCATTTACATATATGTAAGTATAATCAGTTTATGAATGGCCAGCTGTCATACTATTCATGAAGGAGATTGGTTCTTTGTTCCAGTACTGAACTTGTTTGGGATTGAAATATGCATATAAAATGTGCATATTAAAATCAAAATACCTTATAGAGATTCTGGCTAAAGCTAGTAAGATAGCATCATTATCCACAGTGAAGCAAGTTCTGTACCAACATGGTATGAAAGGCCAGAGAGGATAAAATCATTATGTTGAAAGCAGCATAAAAAGACAGATTAGCGTTTCCAAAATACAGATAATTTTTGAGCCATGTCCTGTGGTCACATGAATCTAAAATTAAAGTGCTTGTGGTTACGACATAATTACTTTTGGAGGAAAAAGGGGGAGCTGGCATGCCTGAGAATAATGGCAGCTATGAAATACTGGAGTGGCACTATTATTTTGGGTATTTTGTTACAGTAATAACACGTGGAATTCAAATAGCATTACGAAAAAAATCCATTACATTGAAATATTTAAGTAACATTTTAAGATATGATCCAGGAAGTTTAAGCATGAGTCAATGTGGGTCTTCCAAATGGACAATGATCCTAATCATGCCCGAAATTTAGTAACAAAAGTGGCATATGAGAAAAGAGTCCCTTTTTGGAGTGGCCTGCACAAAGCTTTGATCTTAATTCCAGAGGAAATTTGTGAGCAGAGTTGAAAAGGTATGGGTGAGCAAGGAGGCTACATAAGGAAAAAGCCAAGGATCCAGCTATGATGACAATGTTGTGGCAAAATACCTGACAAATTTGATCAAAATCATGCAGTTCAATTGTGAAGTTCTAAATATGAAGAAAAATATAAAAAAAAATCTCCAAAAATCTCCTTTTACTCTGACATCTACCAGATTGTAATCTTTTTGATAGTATTGTGTGACCTAAAACCGAAAAACAAATCTGGTTTCATGTCAGACAGTTAAAGAATAAATGTATGTATATTTTTATATCATGTATTTCAGCATCTGGTTTCAGCTGTACAAGACATATCTCAAAATATCAGCTGTATATACAACTCAGATATAAGAGCTTTATTGAATAGGGTTTATGTGCAAGGCCCACTGCTCTGATGCAAACATTTCATTATTTGTGAAGGGATTCAGAGATAATCAACCCTTCATATGTCCCTTCTCTCAAGGTGATGCCCTTGTTTTTGTTTGATTATTGACCTGCACAATGACAAAGTAAATCGGTGAAATCAACTTTAGTTTTAGTTGGAGTTTTTGTAAAAAAAACAACAACATATTTTTGACTCGATTCATTGAACATTGCTTATATTCAGAATTAACTGTAACTTTTTTGCACTCTTCTCAACAAGAGCTCCTTTTTCTTCTCTTCCAGCTTTTCATTTTCTCTCACACCAATTACCTTCATGTCCTCCTTTGCTCCATCCATAAACCTCATCCTTGTTTCTCCTCTAGGGCTCCTACTTGGCAGTTCCAGTCTCAGCATCCTTCTTCTGATGTTCTGATGAGGTAGTGAACCTTCACCTCTAAGGTTGTCCAAACCATCTCAGTCTGGCCTCTCTAGCTTTATCTCCAAAATATCTAACAGGAACTGTCCCTCTGATGCACTCATTCCTGATCCTATCCATATCCTCATCACTCCCAAAGAGAACCTCAATATCATTTCTGCCACCTCCAGCTCTGCCTCTTCTGTCTTCTTCTGTCTCTAAACCATACAACTTTGCTGGTCTCTCTACTGTCTAATACACTTTACCTTTGTTTCTTATACTCTTTGATCACACATCATACCCGACACTTTTCTCTACCCACTCCAACCTGCTTAAGCACATTGATTTCCTTCTTTCCATACTCAGTGTTGATCTGGACTAGCTCAGTACTTAAAATACTCCATCTTCTTCATATCTGGTCCTTGCAACCTCACAACTCTTTATGGATCCCTCTCTTTTACACACGTACTCTGTCTTGCTTCATTCCTTTCCAGGGTAAACATCCAACCTTCTATATTTTCCTCCACCTGTTCCCCACCTAACCCTGACCTAAACCTAAGTGACATCGTAATGCTAAACCTAACTCCAAGCCGAGAAAAAATTTACCACGTTTTACTAATAAACTTCTCACTTTACTTGTAAAATGATCATAAAATGTTCTTGATGAACTGCATGTATGAGAACACATACACACACACACACACACACACACATATATATATATATATATATATATATATATATATATATATATATATATATATATATATATATATATATATATATATAGATAGATAGATATAGATATATATATATATAGGCAACACAGAAACAAACAAGATAAACAACCATTCTCACACACACACCTAAGGAGAATTTAGAGAGGCCAATTAACCTAACAGCCATGTCTTTGGACTGTGGGAGGAAGCCGGAGTACCCAAAGAGAACTCACGCATGCACAGGGAGAACATGCAAACCATGCAGAAAGACCCAGGGCAAGGGTAGGACACAACAAACATGACATGTGGGGTTCCCCAAGGGCCCATCTCGGGTCTCCTCCTATTCAATATCTACATGCTACATCTTGGGTTGCCACAGGTAGTTAGGCCTGCTGTCGGACGGTGTCAATGTGCGAGGAGCATATATATGCTCCTCGGGTCCTGTGTGATCCACAGTATATATATATACTGTATATATATATATATATATATATATACAGTATATATATATACTGTATATATATATATATATATATATATATATATATATATATATATATATATATATATATATATATATATATATATATATATATATATATATATATATACTGTATATGCCCACCTAACATCATAGATTTTGTAATTACCTCCTATGATACCTAGTTCATGTATCTCTCGGATCATTGTCTATTGTCAGATTCTCTGGCTTCATCAGTTATTTTTGGCCTTCTACATATTTGGTTTGAATCTTATTTCAAGTACTCAATGTCTATCAAGTAATCAAAGTCTGTCTGAAACCAGCTTTCCTGTTTGCCAGACTGCATTTGTGTCTGGCAGATTAGACATTTCTTAGGAATCCCTAGAAGAAGTTATGTCATTAATGCACATCAATATATCCTTGAAAAATGGAATGCATCAACTGACAAGAGGTAATGTATCGGTTTACTGCAGAAATGGTGAGTGCACATGAAACTGAATATTAAGATGATGGTCTCATCCTCAAAGACATGATCATTGTCACTATCAGACAATTAAATAATCCAATTCCTCACTATAAACCATTTTTTTCTTATTTATCACTCCATCCAATTTCTCCTAGTCAGCAAACTTATAAAAGGCTTCAAACGAATAACCCTTTAGTGTATGTCTCAGGAGACAACAAAAGCCTTTCAGGCTCCAAGCCCTTTTGACTGGGAATGTACATCCTTAATTGTATGTTTTATAAGAGCTTAATAACATATTGAAACAGAGCTATGCTGTATGTCTCTGCACGTATTAGAAAAACAGAAGCAAATATTGCATTTGCTTGGATCTATTCCCATCCATTCAAAACAAACAAAAAATATGTCTGCAATACATCTACAGTGATGTGCTTGTGAGTATTTACTGCAGCACTATGGGTCTAAGACTCTGTCAAAATATTCACACCATTGAAATAAAAACTATGCTTAAGACTTACCAAAGTTATGCTGCCTGGGCACTACATTCTGAAAACAAAACCTTCTAATTTCCCAGTGTTTGTAGCAGTTTCTCACACTTACAGCATGTTTGCCCTACCTAAATATGCCTCCACAGCCTCCACCTCTCTGTTGTATCGTAAATGAAAGGCTGCCCTCCAAAGGGCCACATGGCAGTCGCAGCATGGGGAGCACTGGTGCCCAGAGGACACAACAGCAGCAATTACACTTAACTCCTGGCATTTGAGTGACAAGGGAACCGATTCAGAAATAACCTGTAGCACAGACAAGTGTTAAGTGCTAAAATCTTTGCCTGGGGGAGCTATCAGGGAGCCGGGCCAACACAACGTGCGAGTTGAGCTACTATTTTCAAAAGAAACAACCCTCCTTCAAGCTCTTCAGAGGCTGCCACACATACAACAATGTGCCTACTGAGACACAACACCCTAACTAGCTGAGACAACAAATCAGCATGGAGTATAGATTTGCCAATGAAGCTCCAGCTGTGAAGGTTTGCTTTATTGGAAGAGTGTTTTTTAAGTGTTCCTTTTAAATTGTATCCTTAATACCTTGATCAAATATTTAGGTCCCTAACTACACAGGGGGTTGTGTTCTTTATTGACATGTGCAATGTATAGGTTCTCTTTAAAAGTGAAACAAAAACCGCATCTTCCCTAGCCTGCAGTAATTTAGTGATTCTGTTATTCAATCACTCTGTTTTATTTTTACTCATATGATTTTACATTATGTATCAGTGTTTTAAAAATCTTTTTTTTTTTTGGCTCTACTAGATTATATTTTAATACAACTGAAATAATTTTTCTCTTGATCCCAGGTTTTCTTTTTACTGTATTCAGTCAATAGTTTTGCAGTTTGTGGTCTGGCTGTTAGTTTGAGTGCATGCTTATTAGTTACTTTATTGTTAAAGACGGCGTTACAATAGACCTTATGACAGCACTCTATGAATAAAAACTGATTTATCTTCATTGCCCTTGTAATGCATATATTATTTGTTTCATGAGTCAAAGAAGAAAGGTATGTTCTGTACATTCCTTGATATAAATAATGCTATGCTCCTTACCTCTAGATTGATTTTAATATTACCAGGCTTGGATATTTCAGAAGATTAAATAAAATGTTGTGTGCCCACAGTGCCTGGTGAAAATCTCATACCCTCAGATTTTTGTTTTTCTTATTACAACCATAAATGTCAATGTACTGCATTCAGATTGTACGTGATAGACCAACACAAAGTAGGGCAATTATGCACTATAATTGCAGCCAACCCAATGAATATCCTTAAAGTAGATCTTAACCAGTCTGTTAAAGCTCTGCCTCTGGATGTGCAGTTCTAGTTTCACATCTTTTACATTTTAAAAGTAGGCAAAAACAATTAACTTTAGTTTGATCTGATTGTAATACCTTTAGGTTTTCTGTGTTTCCTTTACCATATGCTGAAAACCATGAGTATCTTGGTGTATTCTTCAACTTCAATGTTACATTGCAAAAAAAATAGTCTAAGAAAATTACTAATATTATTGACTTTATCCTGGCAAATTTCCACCACATCAAAATGAAAAAAAAGTTTTGGTTTTGAATACTTTTAGAAATTTGAAGGTCTATTTAAAGACTCACAGATTAACTCTTAGTTGTGCTGTATTGAAAAGAAATGCTGTTAAAAATACTGTTAAATTATAAATTGAGGAGAGAATTTCCACACCAACAAACAGATAATGCACTTTATTAAAATTGATAAATATGATTCAAACAACCCTCAAGCCGTACATATAGCTTTGCCAAATGTTTACAGGTACTCATTACATCCCCTTTTGTTCCCACCGCACAGCTACACATGTTGTGTTTGTCACAGCTGCTCCTGTGTCAGCCTCATCCCCATCCTCCCTTTGTATGTTTGTTTGTCTCTTTTTCAGATGCTGACATTTCCCACCTGTCCACCAGCCACCTTCTCTGTTTTCCCTGGCGTCTGGCGTGCTGCACAGCTGGTCCTCTTCTCTTCTGCTGTGTCTCAATCACATATTATGTGGTAATCCTAAATGTGTTTGAAATGGGGAGTGGCCCTCGAAATGCTAAATCCGTAGCTAATAAAATCCCTGATATTTAAATCGATTGTGTAAACAGAAATTGTTCTCGTGGCGATGCTATTTCAATGACAGGAAGTGGGCAGGACTGTGAAATCATGTCTTTGTGAAAAAACATGTTTTTTATTTTCTGTTTGTGTGTTTCTGTGTGCACATGTATGCATGCTTCTTCTAAATAACCCTTCTAATCCAGGAAGATTGCTTCATTTCTGGATCTGATCCTTTAATAATAGAATCATTCAGGGTTTGTTGTTGTTTTCAGAGAGAAAAAGAGAAGCAGAACAAGACTATGATAAAGCCATTACGAGCGTAAACCTGACTGAGCCACATGAAACACCGATGCACAAACAAATCTTGACTGATGATGCCAAAGGTTGTCTTGGCTTTATATTAGACATACTGATGCTGAATGCAACTCGATAACTTAACCTTGTTGCTGACCAGGAGCATCCCCCTGTAGACACAGTTTACCATTTTTCCAAGTGAATACTTTTTTGATGAAAATGTAACATGACATTGACTTATGTTTCCTCCAGTGCTCTCTGCAGTTGCTGGGTTTCAGGCCAGCAGGCGAACTTTAGAATGTCACACTTTACATTGCATCGTAAAACATCACCTTGAAATGTGTAATCATACTATGAAGGGCAATTAATCCTGTTTCACTCTGAGGTAACCTGTATTACATTGGGAACAACAACTCAAAAAAAGCAATATTAATTGAATTCTTTAGCATCTTATTGACACCATGTTTATCATTATTCCACATTGTGTTGGAAATTCACGTTTATGATGTACAGTAGAACTCATATGATAGGTGGTCATGTTTTGAAGTAAACATTTACAGTTTAAATGGTCAATGTTGGAGCACATGCTTGGCTTGATTTTGGGACTACTGTGGGAAGTAAATCGACCTTTTCCAGTTTCACTTTTTAATGTGTAATCTATGAAAATTAGTACAAATACAATTGTTGTAAAAAAGTACCCCATTACAAATTAGTTCCAATTTTGCCACACTTAATTATATAACAGCTATCTTAATTTGTCATTACAACATACATTCTAATGAAATTTGTCCTCTGCATTAAACCCATCCCTTATGGATGCCACTGTGTGGCCCGGGGAGGATTCTGGGTCCTGGGTCCTGCTTAGAGTGGCAGGCTATGGGATTTGAACCCAAAACCTCACAGCTTTGTCAAGACGCGAGGACCCTGCTGTCTAACCACTAGGTCACTACTCCCCTGCTTCATATGTATAAAATAATTAGTCTTAGATTGCAGAATACCATTTAAAGCACTGCAGGTTTCACTTGTCTCTTACTTGTTCATGATTCAACAATATGATGGAAACTGGGCACAAAGGGCCTCCATGAAAAACTTCCCAGGCCAAAAAGTCTCTGACCAAACCTGGTTTTCCAGTGCCAGGTTTAGAGCAGTGGGAGTGCCTGAAGCTAGTGGTTGGGAGCGATCTTCTCATTTCCTTCCCAGGTTTAGAAGGAGCTGTTTGACGACCACTCAACATCTGATTGTCAACCTATACAGGTAGAATCAAGGCAAATATTCAGTTTCCAAGTCTCCTTCGAGTTATCTTGTATTGTTTTCTCCTCTGCGCTTCCTCAGATCTCCCCTGGAGAACCTCTTTCCTGATCCCTCCTCAAACTTGTGGATTCCCAAGAATTTCTGTTCCCAAAACACCACCTGCATGTCCTCCAGCATCCTTCAAGTCCACTCCAAGCTCTCCATAAACGCCCCAGGAGAACCATATCCAAGGTTGTTCTCCACAGCTCCTTCCGACTTTGAGTTCCTCCTCCCGCTCTCTCTCACAACTTAACACCTGTCAACACGCTCTGGCAAAAAGGCAACCTCCACGGGATAAACACTCTCCTACGAATGTACGAGATCTCCTCTGTGCCGCCACCTCCCCTCAAATCCGTAAGCCAGCTCAACTCACATCATCAGAGCATAACCACATAATTCCTGTCGTCTCACTAACATCCTCCCCTCTGATGAACTTACCCGGCCAGAAGAAAATCACCAACTTATCCAATAAATGTCAGGGCTTAACTACGGTCTCTGCGTAGTTTCTGTATGTTGGTTAAAAGCTAGCCACAAACATGACCCTAACAACAATTCACAAAAAGAACATCACACATACATTGACTAAAGAATTTGTGAAGGTGTTACAGCAGTTTGGTGTCTGTCAGCGACAAAGAAAGATACAGAAGTTATTTTTATACACAGGTATGTCGATTTGTTTTGGATCAATTGGAGCCAAATCTGTGAATGTAAGATGTTTTTTATGTGTGACTCAGAAAACAATTTGTGTAAGAATCTGAAGAGGTGTACATGCTGTTTTTGTATTTTTGAAAGACAGAAAAACATATAGGATTACATGAATCCAATACCATTTTTCTCTGGGACTTCAAGTCCACAATTGCAATGCAATAGTTTTTGCACTAGAAAACTTCATAGACACCCTTGGGCTTTTTTTGCTTTTTATATCCTGAAGGAAAATGGCCACCCATCAGTTTGTGATCTTATAGTATGTTCAAGAACACTTGAATTATGCATCATGACAATGATCCAAGGCCCACCAGCAAGTCTGCCAGCAAGGGGTTAGATGATAAAAAAAACCTCAAAACTATTCAGTGTTGTTGAATTAAAACACATCTGTAGTGGATCTCTACAGCAGTGATGTTAAAGATTTATTGCACATATGTTCTTTCAATTTTTGCTGCCAAGGCAAGGCAAATTTATTTATATAGCACAATTCAGTACAGAGACAATGCAAAGTGCTTTACATGATTAAAATATAGGAATAAAAGCAAGTAGGGATAGAATGTAGAAAAAAAAAGTAATTTTAAAACAGTTTAACTTGAACATTGAACATTTTAAAACAGTTTAACTTGAAAATTCAAAGGCAATTTTAAACAAATGTGTTTTTAATCTTGATTTAAAGGAACTCAGGCTTTCAGCACTTTTACAGTTTTCTGGAAGTTTGTTCCAGATAAGTGGAGCATAGGAACTAAATGCTGCTTCTCCGTGTTTGTGCTCTAGGTATGCAGAGCAGGCTGGAGCCAGAAGACCTGAGTGGTCTGGAGGGTTTATACGCTGATAACAAGTCTGTGATGTATTTAGGTGCTAAGCAATTTAGGGATTTATAGACTAACAGAAGTATTTTAAAGTCTATTCTCTGAGATACAGGGAGCCAGTGTAAGGACTTTAGAACTGGGGTGATGTGCTCTACTTTCTTAGTCTTAGTGAGGACGCGGGCAGCAGCGTTCTGGATCAGCTGCAGCTGTCTGATCCACTTTTTAGGCAGACCTGTGAAAACACCGTTGCAGTAATCAATTCTACTAAAAATAAACACATGGATTAGTCTTTCCAGATCCTGCTGAGACATTAGTCCTTTAATCCTGGAAATGTTCCTAAGGTGATAGAAAGCCGACCTTGTAATTGTCTTTAGATGCTTTTGGAGGTTCAGGTCTGAGTCCATCACTAAACCCAGGTTTCGGGCCTGATTAGTGGTTTTTAGCTGAAGCGACTGAAGCTGTGTGCTAACCTTTGATCTCTCCTCTATTGGTCCAAAAATTATTACTTCTGTTTTGTTTTTATTCAACTGAAGAAAATTTTGGCACATCCACATATTGATTTCTTCTAGGCATTTACTCAGTGCTTGAACTGGTTTATAGTCACCTGGTGACATGGTGATGTAAAGCTGTGTGTCGTCTGCATAGTTATGGTAGCTGATGTTGTTATTTTTTTTATTATCTGAGCTAGGGGGAGCATGTAGATATTGAAGAGGAGGGGACCCAGGATGGACCCTTGGGGAACCCCACATGCGATTTTTGTCGTCTGGGATGTAAAGTTACCTACTGACACAAAAAAGTCCCTGTCCTTTAAGTAGGATTTAAACCAGTGGAGTGCTGTACCAGAGAGGCCGACCCAGTTCTCCAAGGGTGACACAACCAGATATTATGTTTAGTGGGCAGCTATTTTTATGCTGGAATGATTTTTTTTAACCCCACTTTGAATAAGAGAAATCATGATTTAAAAACTGCCTTTACTAATTATTAAATAACATTATTTTGTGAGATTTTATTTTGTTTGTTTTTAACTATTTAAAACAATGTGAAAAAAAGCAAACACGGTTATTACGTAAATCCCTTTTCACTGCACTGTGCCAGGCTTGTAATGGTAAATTTATTCAAGATTGAATGGTAGCCTACTATAGTATGGTGAGTAAATCAAGAAAGGCACTATTTAATAAAAAATTAAAAAAAAAATATATTAACAACAGACAAAAAGAATTTTCTACTGGAACAAAAATTAAAAATAAAGTTTTGCAACTATCACCATCTAAACATCCTCGTTTTATTTTAGAGGTAAATTACACTTTGTAGAGTTTACTTCAAGCAAGAACGCTTTATGAATAATTCCAAGAATGAAATTGAATGAAAGAGCAGAGGTTTTTAAAATCTGCAAGTTCTTGTCATATGATTTTACATTTTATTATTAAAGCTAAAGTTTAGGGTGCAGTACTGATAAAAGGATAGATACATATTTCTATGCTCTGATTGCCTGAGCAATAATTATTTTTGGTAGTACAGCTAATGTGACTTCATTAAATTACTGCTATTATACTTTTTGTCTTTTAAAAATAAAAACAGTCTTTTTATTTAAATTTCTGAATGATGAACTGGAATTATTCTACGTTACATACTGAAAATCTAAGCCATCAGGACTGCATTGCATTCTATAGCTACAAGCCTGATGTTGCCTTTGTGTTGTGTTGATATTTTTTTACCTCCTTTTTTAAACTCAGAAACCTTAAAAAAGATGAAAGGAAATATCAAGTTGGTGAAAAGCAAATTGTATTTAACTGTTATACAGTCTTGAAAAGATTGCATCTCTGCATTCACATTTTTGATGAGTTTTGTTATGAAAATGCCAAATACTTTCTAACCTAACAACAGGATTATCATAAACTGATAGGTTTGACAAATAAAAAATGTAATTTGACAAGTAGTACTTCAAGTACAGAGTTAAAATGTTCGAAAATGTTTTCCTTGTTACTTAGAAAAATAAAGTTGAATGAATTTTAAATAATCAAACCTTGGAGGAAAATGTCAGCCTGAATACTCTGAAAACAATCATGTTCTGTTGGGACTGTTAGTGATAGGCTGGTCTGATGAGTACAACACAGCTCGGTAGAGGAAAAAATCATTTCTTGATTTTCAATCTAATGCAGGTCAAGATAGGATAAAGTTGTACCGCAATATTGTTTCATCAGGCTCAAATGGAAATCAATGAAGGTTGACTCTTTGTTTTTTTATTTCTAATGTGTGTTTAGCCTGGGGTTTCTGCACACTGAATGAGGGTTGTAAAGGATACAACAGCTCTGCCCTTTAAATTCAAGCAAAAGCGAGAACGGTTTCAAGCTGCATTCAGAAAAGCCTTTTGAAATGGATGGTCTTGTCATTTCTGGTCTACAAACACAGACTTCAGCGAACACAGCTCCTGAACTAGGCCACTCTAGCACAATAGAGTCAACTCAGTGACGCACATGCTTGAGACACTTCATCATTGTTAATTGGGTTATATGACAAAATACATAACCTACTGTAAAAACCCATCTTTGCACATTACACGCCTTGGCTTGATTAGTAATGTCTTTACATGAATAGGCATAGTCACTGCTAATTTGTTTATACGGCCATAGGGGGATAGATCCCATTCCCTTAATGTGTTTATATTACTCATAAATACAGAGGACAATAAAGTCTGAGATCCCATGACTAATTTCCACTGACTGGGTTGAACACTTGTATAGAGACTGTTTGGAAAGAATCTGAGTTCAGAACATCACACAAATATTTCTACAAGGTGCAACTGCTGCTAAGTGAAAGTAACTTTTGATGACAATATGAATTAAATATGATGAAACTGTTGTTGTACTGTACTATTGTTCATAAAACATGACTCTTTTTGCTGTTTTAAAATGACACTTCGTGTTGCTTCTGTTGTTTTCGGTTATTCTTGTTTTTTTTTCTTTTTTTAGGATTGCCACTTCATTACAACAACATGTTATTGTTTGCTCTCTCCACTAAACTAAATCAGGAGCTGCAGTCTCAGCTGGTATATGGAACCACTTAATCTCACCTGAACCACACAGGGTAAATACCAGTCAATATCACATTTCCACCTTTCTGTGTCCTTTAGGAAGGTGGGAATAATCTATGTTTGCCCATTTATGCTGCAATGGCGGAGTGTAGACTCGAACAACCAACAAGCTGAGTAATGATGTGAACAAAGTACAGCTCAGGAATCTTAACTACAAACCACAACACTCCTAAAATGTTCCAACCTGTCAAAGCTGAGAAAAAAAGAGTAGAAATTTTTTAAGTTTTTACTATATTTTTGTCAGTTATAATTCCAGAAAGAAATGTTATGATGCTGGGATTCAGCATGCCAAGAACAAAGCCTCACCTGCCACTGGGCTCCAAATTTACACAACCTCAACTCATCTCCCTGTGGATGAAGGAACCAATTGGAGGCACCCTCCTGTTGCCTATCCAGGCCTAGCCTGGCAGAATCCCGGGAGCCAAAGCTCAACCACCAGACACTGGCAAGGTCCTAAGAAAGTCCTGGCTTCTGGAGTGTGCACAAACACCCATATTAGGTGCAAGGAACGGCAGTAACTTGGGTCTTCCTTACTCAAGATCCTCGTTTATGAAATGATCTTTAGTCTAATCTAATATCACCGGTGCCAGTTCAAGTTCTAACAATGCTGTGATCTTTGCAACCACAGCTTTTCAGAGGGGGCTGACTGACAGTTCGGGTATTTCACAGTCATCCTAGAGCCGTCCCACGCCAACCATATGGCACAGCCTCATCTGTATGTTGTTCAGATACATGCAAGTCCCCTAAACTGTGGGGAGGGGCGGCTTAGTGGTTGGAGCATTGTGATTGTGTCCTGGGTTCAACTCCCACAGATGGCTACTCTGGGTCTCTGAGCAAGATCCTTAGCCCCACAATGCTCCCTGGTAGCCACACAGTGGCAGCTCACTGCTCCCCAAGGGGATGGGTTAAATGCAGAGAACAAATGTCTTTGGAATGTATGTTGCAATGGTAATAAACATAATTATTATTAATTTGGAGCCCCCGAATCAGCTGGAGAGTATTACGGGATCTGTTAAGTTCATTACCAAATATTGGATAAGTGTCAGATAATGTATAGATGGATGAAAGACTTCCCAGTTATAAACGCATGTTCTGAGCTCACTATAACTATAGACTTACCAAATATACATGTTTTAAAACTCTGAATCAATATACTTTTCACAGTTTAGCTTTAAAATGGGTATATATATATATGTATATATATATATACATATATATATATATATAACTTTTTACCTGTTTGGTGGACTTTTTACCACCTTATTAACTTAAGGTACCTTTTTACCATATGACCAGCCATACTTAGAAAAAAAAAGTCTGGCCAGCTGACCATTATAACAGTATTTCAACAACATTCAGCTGTGATAAGAGTAGTGACTTTCAGGAGCAATGTCCTTTCTGTACTACCTACAAAATCTCCAATGATATGAAAGACTTTGCTGCAGCAAAACTCGGTATGAGTGCTGTTTAATACCTACCTGGCAACGGATCCTGTCATCACATGGACGACACTCGACTCCTATTAAATTGTGCTGCGGGGAAGCTTGTTTCCTCTCTGTTAGACTACCTGAGCCAAGGTCACAGAGGGAGAAATCCACAAGATAACCTTGATGATGAACTGACCTCAATGACTTTTTTTTTAAATTAGACTGTCATTACAGTCATTTGACATTTAACTAATACATCCGTTAACCAGGACAGCGGTGGATTGTATTATATTAGCTCAAATTATGATCAGGTGTTTACCTTATCTTATGACAGAAGATTTGTTTCTGATTTTTTTTCTTTGGAATGCCAGAAAAGAAGACATGTGAGAAAATGATCAGCCATGTTCATGTATACAGAGTTCTTTGCACAGTAGTGGCCAAGTTGCTATTTCTGCTTATTTGCAGTTTCAGTTGGGAATGCAATGGGTGAAAGGTAAGCAGAGATAAACTAAATCTTCAGTAATATTCCAAAAATGTGTAAACCTTTAACTCAAGAGCTGTTTCATAGCTCCTACATTTATTGAGAGAAACCAGCTCATAGTTAATAATGGAAACCACTTAACACTCAGCAAATATATCCTGAAAGTCAGCAGTTGAAGTTACTACTCGGTAGGGGAGTGAAGAGACACATATTCATACTCACAATTTCCATTACAGCCTTTTCAGTTCAATAACAGTGTATATTTAACAAATACAGCATTGTTTGAGACCTGAATACATGCATAATGCTAAGTACTATTTTCACGCTTTAAGCTTCTCAGGAAGTGTTTTTGTTGTAATCAAAAAAATATAATTGAAAACATTGTGTCTTGTCGTGTTTGCGTGTTATGTGTGATCTATGAGCATTCTGAGCCGGGGTCTCACCAAAATGTAATTATGGTAACACATAATGACAATAAACACTCTTGATTCTTGATAATGTTTATGTGCAAAACCAAGAATGCAACGCTGAAGCCCATTGTGCACCTTTAAAAAGCAACAGCAAGACCAAACTAAACGGAGAAGACTCCAGCTATCGCTAATGACTGCTGTTTGGGAAAATAAAGGTTTGTCTTACAGCACAGTGATGACTAAAAAAAAAGGTGGACTGGACCCAAGCATAATTTATCAATAGCAATAAGGTACCAACAGTAGCTCGCTCTACACTGAACTTAATTACTCATCTAAAACAATTTTAAGTAGAATCTAAAAATCATAGATACTGGAGAAATATCGGCTGATCAGATGCTACGTGTAGCATCCAATTAGCACAAACTCTGTACATTGCATGACAATTAAGTTTGATGAATGAGTTTTTGAGAGGAGATTCAGGCTGCAATCAGGTACAGTCAGGTACAGGTAGTCATCTAAATATTGAAACAACGGCAAAGTGGTTTAAACATATTTTATTCTCAAATATGGACACAGTGTTACTTCAGAATGTCTAAACTTCAGCACTGTCCGTTTTCAAGTGGTCGTGTAATCTATCTATTTATCCAGGCATTGGCTGGGCCTGTTTATACTACTTTTTTCACTGAAAAAACTAAACAAAAACAATCTTCAGTCAGTTCTACAGACACATAATGCTTTTTTTTTTACATTTTAAAACCTAAAAAACAACTTATTTTCAGAAAAAGTCCCAGTCATTCAAATGAAAACAAAAGAAACAAAAAAACATATTTCTTTTTTTCTTGATTGAAGCGTTCCAAAAACTTACGAAGGGACCTTAAAACAGGCATTTGTAATACACTGGGAATTGTGTGCACCATTGCAACCCTACTACTAAGTGGTGTGTTTCTTTTGTACTGCTAAGTGGGCACTGAAAATAAAATACATTTTGGTAATGATATATGGATTCAATGTGAGGATATAACAAAACACAACCTTCTTAAATGGTCTACTGGGGAAAAAAACCTGGTTTCTTCTACTACTGATGTATTTGGGTCAATGACATCACAAGAAGCATAGCAATAAAGCTCTCGTGTTAGCGTTACAGAACTCAAGGGTGTTCTAAATAGATTTTATTAGATTTTTAATTACATCTGAGTTGCAAGGGGTTTAACTATGTGTGTTTAAATCAGTTTCACTCCACTGACCCCGGCCCAAGATATGATAGACTCTGCTGTGGATGACAAGATGACAACAATCACCTTTAGAGCTTTAACTGACATGTGCATGTTTCAGTTGTTTCATATAATTGGTTTCCATACATATTCACCAATCATAGAATGACTAATTGCCATATTGTACTTGCATAACCTTAAATATATATAAGTTTCTTGTCAGTTCCAATGGTGCTGTGACCAATCTTTTTTTTTTTTTTTCAGCTGTACTGCAGGTAAAACAAAGGTTTAGGAATGAAACCGGTCCCTCCGGATCAGGAGTTGATGTCACAGCTCTGCAGAGAACATTGTTAGGGATTTAAAATTTAAGAGAACACATCAACCAGATCCTCATAACCCATTGGCTCGAAATTAGCACTCAAACTATGATGACAAGGAAATATTGCAATTTTAGTCTTCCCTCAACCTTTTTACAAACTACTTTCTTGTGTTTCATTGCTGCTAAATATTGAAGACATCCATGCATTCTCTGATACAGCGAGCATGCATGTTTTGCTGCAACCATACAGTATAGAAACACATTTGATCAAAACATGTTAATAAAGGACAAAATTAAATTGCCCTATGCTCTATGCCAAATCATCAGATGCATGTGTGCCTGAAAGCTTGTTTTGGGGAAGGTGGGTTTTATCTTACAACAAAATAAAACAAAGAGAAAAAAAACGACCATTGCAAGTTAAGGGGACAAATGATATCTAATTGGAGGTTGAGGAATTTTACAAAAGAACGTTGGCAGAAGCTTCAACTTTATAAAAAATATATAAGTGCAATGCATGTTTGATCATTTGGAATGACCAGATCTGCACATCATTTACTACAAATATCATCCACAAGTCTCACTCCACTGCAAAAGAAAAAAAAGGGAAAAAAAGGTCTACAGAGAAAGTGAAAAATTTTAATCCCCATCCTAGGTGAGGCCAGAGCTCATCCGTTGTGCATTGCTTTTCAGGAGTACAGCCATACTGTTGGCGAATGACCGAACAGCTGGCGGCTCACTGCGCACCGCCTGGTGACAGCACTCCAGGCTGATAAGCACCGTAACAGAGGTAAGGGACACTCACTCAAGTGTGGGACTTGTCATGTCCTGAGCAACCCAGAGAGTTGGACAGTTGTTCCTCGGAAGAAAGAGGGGGAGAGAGAAAAAAACGTCCTGGTGATCTAGAGCATTAATAACAGAGTTTATAGCCTCCTACAGTTTTATGCGTCTCGGTGCGATCAGGCGCGCAACAGAAGGTGAGCGCACATGGGCGAACATTTGTCATTTTAATTCAATGACCGGAAAGACAAACTGTGAAAAAGTTAAACCATAGAACAAAGGCGGAAGATCACGATGTCTGTTTTTTCCGCTCGCGGTCAGGAGAACACCAAGAACTCGAGGAAGTTTTCAGGAGTGGCACGTGGAAAGAGACCAGCGGATTTGGAGCTCTCGGAAACCACAGTCAGTGTTCATGAATCAGGAACAGCTGCGGGCAAAGAAAGAATGCAAGAGGAAGGCAGACCCCCCTCCGGAGCCCCCAGTGCTCACCTGCACCCCTACCTGTCTCATCCCCGGATGTCCGTGCGAATGTCGGTGTACAGCACCGGGGTTCGCCCAGCTCTCACCCGCACCTACATCCAGGGGCGCGTGTATAACTTTCTGGAAAGGCCATCTGGCTGGAAATGCTTCATGTACCACTTCACAGTGTGAGTTAAATTTTGTTTAAGTAGGCTCCTGGATCCGTGGGGTATTTAGGGGGATAATTGCAAACAGATCAAAATTAAACAGGGAGTTAGTTGCGCTTTGCAGAGTGTTGAATTGGAAGCCTTTGAAACAAAGAGCTGTTAATCCTTTGAATTTGGGAAAGATGCTGCCCGGATAGCAAAGCATCCCCAGTTTCCCTTAGGAGGATTATAAGGACAATTTAATGTGGCCTTAATATCAAATAGAAAATTGTAAAAAAATAAAATAAAGTTGTTCCATTGAAATTTCTAAGAACCCGGGAACACTGAAGGGATAACATTTTTTCCCCAATCACCACTGCATTGAATTTTCCAGAGCTCCATTGAGAATTTTGCACTCAATGATCCTTTAAAAACACACACACACACACACACAGATGCAGTGTTATTACTGCTATTAAATAGTTTCTGTGCATCGCAAATAAAATACGGAAAAAAGTTCAACTAACGTTTCTGTTTTATATTGCGGCAACCCACCTCCATAAAACTCACAAGCTTTAGACCGGATGCATAAGAAGGTAACCAGCCAGAGGTTTTGGAATGTGGGATCTGATTTTCTAGCACACCCCCATGTGTGCTGTCCATCCCCACTTGCTGGCACTGATAGCAGGCAGCTAAACTTGGCAGGGTGCATGCTGTGGAGGAGGAAGCGGCCCGGTCTCGCCCTGCCACCCTGTGACCCTCCGGTGTTGGTGGGGACACAGAGGAACGCGTCCTGTCGGAGTGGGTTAGAGTCTGAGTGACTCAAAGGGAGCATGAGCAAATGTAATGCAACTGCAGCATTTTTAAACGCCGAGCATGCACAACGCATTACAATAAGGAAAACAATATTGTTAGCGTCTTAAATGTTAGCAATAATATCCTTTGTTAGGTTATTTTAATTAAGTGTATTTTATAATTCAAATTTTAAAGGTGCCACTACTGGTATCGTTATGTTTCTTTTTTAGGTAAACTACTAACTGACTAGTTTTATTATATTATTTAGTCGTAATATTTCTGTTTGCTGCAGCTCATCTCCCTTTCCCTTGACAGCATTGTCTACCATCTGATTTGAAGTTTCTTGTTTCACTAATGTATGACTTTATTGGCCTAAGAGTTTAATGAAACTGGCCTTTCCCTGCTCCCCCTAAAACGAGCATGATGTCAGTGGCTCTTGTATTGATGGTAGACGCTTAACAGTCTGAGAGACAGTTAAAGGTCAGTGAGAGAGATGCAGCAGGTTGTAGCATGAAATTGCACATTTGTACTAAAAGTTATGATGGAAGGCTACATGGCTGATTTCTATTTCTCATATTTCCAAATGTGTTAGTGTTGGCCGCCTGTGGACATAAACAAGGTCAAAGTTAAATAAATGAGACAGCATATGGCCCTTTGAATTATCATTGCTGGAAGATACAGGTTTGGTTTGAAGGACAGTAAAAAGGAATCCACCTTTTCTGTCCAATGATTTGCGGCCTCAAACAGGGCTTTCCAAAAGCATTCACATATCTTGAACTTTTCCGTATTTTGCCAAGCTATTAACACAAACTTTAATTTGGATTTTATTTGAAAACTCAACACAAAGTATTGTGTTGAGCAACAACAGAGATAGAGAAATAAATAAGGAGATATGTGGCTTTTAAATGTTTTTTTATGAATGAAAATAGAAATTAGAAAAAATAAAAATGGAGCATGCATTTGTGTTTAGAGTCAATATTGTGCAGTCACCTTTCAACAATAAAAAAATCCTACTTTGTGGATCTAGTAGGTTTACACATGTGTAGAATGAACTCTGACCCATTCTTGAAAAATAGTTAAAGCTGTCTCCAACAGGTTTAGATTCACTTTCAAGTCTTGTCACAGTTTCTAAACTGTATTTAGGTGTTGTTTTATTATGTAGCACTTTGGGATTTGTATAAATATAAAGTGCATTACAAATCCAATGTATTATTATTATTATTATTATTATTATTATTAGGTGAGCACTTCAACTAAGTCATTCCAACACAGTGATGTCTCAATCTGCAGCTGCAGCTATTGATTATTTTAGTAATCGATTAATCTATAATTTTCTTTCTGATAAATTTATATATATACTATATATATATATATACAGCATATGTTAATTCAACATTGATTCAATGACACCTTTTCAACATTGGTTAATTGGCTAGATTTGGATGATAGTTTGATGATTGATCCACCATCAATTGTCGTGCTTAACCAAAAATCTATCTTTTTGACCATAATTCATCTTGTGCTATCTGTGGATCTGTATGTAAACATTTGTGTATGGTTCTGGCTTAATTACTGCTATGAGTGGGTTGTTCTTTCAGCAAATAGCATGTTTTAGGGTCTGTATACTCCACTTATTAATTTGATTCGATTACCAGACTAGTTAATGATTATCTCAATTATCAGTTACTCACGATGAATCCGATTAATTGTTTCATCCCTAATCAGAACCATTTGATTGTATATCTGGTTGTATGCATAAGGTTGTTGTTTTGCTGGAAGGCAAATTTCTATCCCAGTCTAAAGTTATTTTAATCCTTTAACAACAGAGGATTGCCCTCTATTTAAATTCATTCATCATCCCATCAACCATAATCTTTTCAATCTAAGTTGATTATAAGGCGATAAGTGCTTTGTGAGATGTTCATAGCCTGGGAATATTGTTTTATATGTAGCCCTCCTTTACATTTCTCAGCAGCTTAATCTTTGTCTTGTCCGGTGTGTTCCTAGTTTTTCATTGTGCTCTGTTTTCTCTAATGTCCTGTGACAAACCTCTGGAGCCTTTACAGAACAGCTGTATTCTCAGATAAAATTACACACAGGTGGATTATATTTCCTAACCCTAATGAAGTTTCATGAAGTTTGTGGATGCTATGCAATAAATTGTGGTAAATGGTAAATGGCTTGTACTTGTATAGTCCTTTATCAAGTCTGACGACCCCGAAGTGCTTTACACTACGGTAAAGTGCAGTTGATAAAAGTACTTGAGCAAGGTGTTGTACATAGGCTTATTTTATATGAAATGTAGTTCTATCAAAGTCAAAGTCAATGTACTGGACTCTGAGTATTTGCAGTGACTTCTCAGCTGTAAGCAATCTGCTTTGTGATTACTAAACTTCCTGTGGATTTTTGGGCTATGTGCAGAGCTTTGTTTTGCAAATGTTTGCAAGGCAGGACAGCAGCAATGAACAAGTACTTTCTTGTCATTTAACCAGAACACAAACATCAGAGTGACCCCAAGCCTTATCTGAGTTTATCTTGTGCCTTTAAACTTGGATATATGTCACTTTGGTGATACTGTTTACATTAGATCTGTTCCACATTGAGCTTTATGTAACAAATAAATTCCCTCGTGCGATGCTGCAACAAAGAACATGCATGCATATTTTATTTAGCGTTGTTGTTTTAGCAAAACTTTTTCTTTGTGCTTCTGTGCCAGTGACAAACAGCTAAATGGAATGTTTTGGTCAGCAGCAGCACGGATTCACCCCACATGCTGGGCATGGATGTGTCAGCTGGGAGAGTTAAAAGAAAACGGATTTCAAAAAGTGTTTTTCAGACTCGGCTCTATTAAACCTCACCACTTATTCTGACAAACAGTCCGAGGCAGGAAGTTCAGACACACATCAATGATTTAACAAAAAGACTAAGAGATCAAAAAGCGTTATCCGTCTTTATTAGAAACCCATTTTTGACTCACTGTTAGTATTCATTGTTTGCTTTGGTAAAAAAGAGAATTAAATCAGCAGTTTTTATGGGTTTCTTTTTATAACTGCTTTACCCGTTTCTTCCACCCCTTGTTAAGCTTAACCTTCGAGCACCCTACATTTAAGTTCACAGATGCTCACTTTTTATTGAACCACAATAATAATAATAAATATGATTTACATATTGTCTGAAGTTTGGACTGCTGACTTGACAAAGACTTCTACCATCTATGTCCTTAAATCTATTTAAGGATTTTTTTCCCCTGACGGAACTAAATAGTAGTAGCAAATGACGTGGTCAGATGCGTGACCAGCTCGTACTCTATAATTTTCTTTGTTTCTACACACACTGTACAATATGTACGGCAAGTGAATATGTCCGTCAATAATAGATAGGAGGAATGCTTTGAGCCTTTGTTTAGAGTTCAGTGGAGCCTCTACTGCTGAGCCAATGTATTATTTTGTCTGTTGCTACACCAAGCCCTGGGGTGCTGAAAGAGAGACACAGAGGCTGTATTTTCTAAGGGCCTTGAGGCGAAGGAATTGCAATATGATGGAGCAGTTAATGTTGAGGGAAAGACGAGTCAGAAAGTCTCTGTTAAATTAATAGTGAAGCAGAAATCCAAGCTCAGCGTGGCGTTACTGTTTATGTTTATCATCATTGTAAATACCATGAAATAAATTAGACAGGGCTTCACTGAAAAAAAACAAATAGCTGCTGCCACATCAGAATGACTATTTGGAGATTTTCGTCTGCTGCTGGATCTGTTTTGATTATATTTCTTCACCGCCACTGTCACATTTATAATGATGTAAACATGCATTGACCGGTGATTAAATATTTATCCCAACTATTTCACTTTTCACTTTCTAGAAGACAAACCGTTTCTTACACACATTATGCTGCATCCTGGGGACAGAGTTGAGGGGACTCCAGTGTAATTTTTGCTGCGTTGTTTTGTCTCCATGTTTAGTCATTTTAGACAGTGCCATCTGCTTTAGTGGTGTTATCCAGCAGCCTTGAGCAGATCCCTCCTCGGTCTTTTATCTGTGTTGACGTGTGGTGTGCACGTTTCTGACTCTGTGTGTATGTGTTAGCACAGAGGGGGGGGGGGGGGGGGGGCATTTGGATTCCTGGCTGGACTTCAATAAACAGCAACCAGTAGCAAGAAGTGATAAGGGTCTTCGTGGTGCAAACAAAAGTGTTGCAACACATACTTTCCATCAGGTCTGCCCATATAGGATTAACACTGATTATCTGTGCTTAAATCTTCAAAAACAAGATGAAGGAAGAAGTTTGTATAATTTTTTATTTTAAAAAAAACACGCAAAATTATGAATAGAAAAATAAGGTAGCTCTAATAATAAAAATAATAATAAGAAAACGCTCATTTCTGGTTGCAGTTTTAAATTCATTCAGTGCTTCTTTTCTTTTTAGCTAAAAGACAAAATATTACAATAGTGAAAGGGAGTTTAAGCATTATATGACAATTTTAAACACTGGAAAAGTGTTTAAAAAAAGATTTGAAAAATTATGTCGGGTAGAAATAACATGACTTTCAAATATCACCATGTGTCACCAGATGGGCACAAAGATGAAGCTCCAGTATCTTCTTATCCATTGTTTATTTTATTTTTTATTTTTTTTACAAGCTATGAGGATGATTATGATACTCCCACATGCAATTCTGCCTTTAACAAATGAAAATCCTTTTCCCCAATTTTCTGAAATTGTAATTTCACCAATATCTTCAACTGATTTGGGTTTTGGACATCTTATTTTTACTTGTTTTGACTAGCTGTAATTCTGTGAGAATTTTAAAAACAATTGTGACTTTTTTTTTTTAATTTTAGGCTTACTTTTTACACATTCAGTCTGAAGTGGTTGCATTTTTGTGGTTTGCTTACTGATACCATCGAGGTGTATTAATATGATAATGTAAATGTTAATATTAGAATGCTCAGAGTTATGTACAGGGTCCATGTCCATCTGCTCTGCAGTGATAAGACAAGCTGACTGTGCAGTAAATCGAGTCAATGTTATTATTTCCAAACTCAGCAGTGTTATTAAAGCCACGTGTTCTCTTCCTTGGAGAGCAGCAACTCGTTGAGATGGTGATTATACTACTTGTTCGGTAAATTACCTTTATCTACTGTATGGGTTAACAAGAGCAAAGGAGATCTAACAAGCACTCTCCCTAGGATCTCTTTATTAATCCTGAAGTTTATAGCAGTATGAGATATTCATCTGAAAGTAACATAATCCACAGAATCTGATAATGTTCCATTGGTTTATAGCTTTTTATCTGTCAGGGCGAAACCTGAGTATTTCAGCTTTTTCCTGCTGTTTATTTTAAGTTATTCGCTGAGTTTCATTCATACAAGCATTTTCCCTAAAGATAATGTCAAATGCAGTTACTGACAGAGACCTTACCTCTAAAAGCAGCCTGAATGAGTAATAGTAGTACAAGAGGACAAACATATACTGTACAAACAGAGCAGGAAACATTTTGACCAGATTTTGGAACAGTACACTAAAACAGTAACTAAAATGACACCTAGAAAACACATCATAATACAGCCCCTTGTTTGAGTGTGTGTATGTGTTGAATAGCCCAAAAACAAGTTTGAGGTATTTCTCAAATGGAAAGAAGTGTCATTATTTCATGAACTCCATTTTGGATTGATAAATGTAGCTCGATCCAGAGTTTATTCCATGCCTAAGCTTTTGGCATGGAACTAATTACTAATTACTTTATTTCTACCATGGATTTAAAAGGCAAGGCAAGTTTATTTATATAGCAGGTCAAAATATAAGACACAATGGACTTCAGCATTAACATTCAAAGGCATCTTCAAGGTTTTTAACCTTGATCTAAAGGAACTCAGGGTTTCAGCACTTTTACAGTCTTCTGAGAGTTTGTTCCAGATAAGTGGCGCATAAAAACAAAATGCTGCTTATCCGTGTTTGGTTCTGGTTCTAGGTATGCAGAGTAGGCTTGAGCCAGAAGACCACAGCGGGCTGGAGGGTTGATACACTGATTACAAGTCGTTGAAGTATTTTAGTATTAAGACATTCAGTGATTCATAGACTAACAGAAGTAGTTTAAAGTATTTATTCTGAGATATAGGGATACATGGTAAGGCTTTTAGAACTGGGGTGATGTGCTCTACTTTCTTAGTCTTACTGAGGGTGTGGACATGGGGGCCGCAGCTGTCAACTGCAGCTGTCTTTTTTGGCAGACCTGAGAAAACACCGTTGCAAGAATCAATTCAACTAAGTATAAAGGAGTGGATTAGTTTTTCGAGCTCCTGCTGAGACATTAGTCCTTTAATCCTGGAAATGTTCTTCAGGTGATAGAAGACTTTGTAATTGTCTTTAAATTCCTTTGAAGGTTGAGGTGTGAGTCCATCACTAGACCCAGATTTCAGGCTTGGTCAGTGTTTACTAGTTGAAACAACTGAAGCTGTGTGCTAACTTTTAAATGTCCCTCCGTTGGTTCAAAAATTATTACTTCTTTTTTTTATTCAACTGTCTTAAATTTTGGCACATCTATGCTTTGATTTCTTCTAAGGATTTACTCAGTGCTTCAATGGGTTCATAGTCACCTGGTGACATGGTGATATAGAGCTGTGTGTCTTCTGCATAGTTATGGTAACTTTAGTTGTTGTTTTTCTATGATCTGACCTAGAGGGAGCATGTAGATATTGAATAGCAGGGGAACCAAGATAGGCTCTTGAGGACTTTTGTGGTTTCTAAAGGTACCTACTGACACAAAAATGTCCTTGTGCTTTAAGTAGGACAGGGACTTTTTTGCGGGACAAGTTCCACTAATTCTATTCAGATGCAAACAAACCCAGCAAGTCTAGGGAATGTAATGCATCAAATTGTAGCAATCCTGTTATATCTGACAAACAATGCAGGTGCTGAAGTGATTAAAGAGATAGACAGAACAGTTTGTTTCCATTTTTCCTCTGGATGCGCAATATTTATTGGGCCGATAAAATAACGGCTGATTTGATATAATTTTTTATCTGCCCAATAGGTACATACAGTATTTCTGATAAAAATAGATAAAAATGTAAATAAATAAATTACATTTGGTGGAATCTTTTCAGACAGAGCAGCCCCAAAGCGGGCCAAGACCTGCGGGTTTTGTGCGCCTTACTGGCAGGACCCAGGATTGGCTCCGTCATTGCCTGACTATTAACGAACAAACATGTCTTCACCAGTGTGGTCATTTCTCTTGGTATTATAAGATGACAACAGCATTGCAGTTTGCAAGACCTGTTCAGCGTCGTGGCGAAGCGATATGGAAAGAATACGAAGCAGCCGCGGTAGCAGCCATGGTAGCAGCCGGCGGTGCTAAGGCTACAACAACAACAACAACATGGAGGGCAGATGTTTCTATCCAGAAGGCATGTGAAAGGTGTAAAAACTTTTCAAGAGACAGTGAAAAAGCTAAAGCTATTAACGACAAAGTGATGGAATTTATAGCGCTCAACATCCAGCCTTTTTCTGTCATCAGGAACCCGGTTTTTCATAACTTAATAGCACTTTTGGAGCCACGTTACACCATCCCTAGCCGTCATTCTTTGTGTTCCTGCCTGTCCTTAATGATGTTGTCCGACACACATCCACAACATGATTAACAACAACAGACTGCATGTAAGTTTTACCACAGACATGGACGTCAGATGTTAGTCCGATCAGCATGTTAAGCTTAACGGCTCAACGGTTGGATCAAGATTTTAACATGCAAAAAGCAATGCTGCACAGGAGGGCCCCGGGTCGCATGCAGCAACGGTGATAGGTCAAGCTTTTGAAACAATGCATGTGCGGTGGAGTATAAAAAAAGACCAAGTGCATGGTGTGCTCAGAGATAATGAACGGAACATGATCAAGGCCATGGAGGACTGTGGGCTTGCAAGCTTGGGCCTTATGGCACACACTTTAGAGCTTGCGGTAAATGAGGCTGTGCTGAGCCAAAGAAGAATCTCAGAATGTTTCCAGAAGATAGTTGGACATTTCAGACACTCCCAATTTGCCACCTCCCATCTTGAAAGCTTACGGAAACAACTTGGCATGAACGAGAAGGCTTCAACAAGATGTGCCCACTAGATGGAACAGCATATTCTACATGCTGAGAAACTTGTTCGGACAGAAGTGAGCCCTTGTAGGGCAGTAGAACTCAAAACATGCAGTACATTTTGAAATAACAGCTCATCTGACCCCGTACCAGTGGACTTTAATTGAAAACATGCTCACTATTCTTGACCCTTGTGAACAGCTGACAAAAGATATAAGTTCAGCTACAGTTACTGCAGTTGATGTCATCCCCTCCATTGAAGCCTTAAAACATATGTTAAATAGGACCGTTGCAACAGATCATGGAGTTAAAACTTCAAAGAGCACCCTACTGCAAGCCACAGAGCAGCGTTTCAGTCACATCTACATGGAGTCCCTGTTTTTTCTCGGTAAAATCGTGGACCCTAGAAATAAGGACTGCAACAAAAGTGTTGCACGACAAGGTGAGATGTGCAACATCGGCTGAAAATGTAGAGGAGCCACAGGAGAAGAAAACCAAGGCAGATGACAACAACAATGTTTCCCTGCTGATGTATGAAGAAATCCTGCAGAGAAAACAACTCAAAAGAACTGAACTAAAGCAAAACAGACCACATTAATTTATCTTTAAATTAATCACCTGTTGTGTGATTTAATTTATCACACAACGGGGACAAAGACAATGTTGGTGGGCAATGTTGAGTAGAAAGTGGGAGTTATTTAAATGTTTATTTTTCATAAAAATTAAAAAACATTGCCTCATGCAGCCAGGCAACATTTTGTTGATTATTTACTTTGTTACAGTTATTTAATCAAGGCTGACATAGGGTATATTAATGCATATAATGTCATGTTTGAAAGATATTTGACTTGATTCCACAAATACCTTTGGAGATAGTCTGGTGAACATTTTTTTAAGAGATGCACTTTTTTGCCTGGAATTATCTTATGCTGTGGTTAATGTTGAGGATGCACTTTATTTTGTTTATTTTGTAAAATTTTGTGAGGTTGACTATGTTTATGCATATAATTTTATATTTGAAAAATATTTGTCTTGACTTCACAAATACCTTTGCAGTTAAAACCATAGATCTGTTAGATAATTTTTTTGGAATGGAATTGTACGGAAGAGTATTGCATTCACCAAAGAAAAAAAAATCAGACAGCTTATCTCATAATTACGAGATCCTGATCTCGTAATTATGACATATTATCTCGTAATTATGAGATAATATCTCATAATTACGAGATAAGATGTCATAATTACGAGATCCTGATCTCATAATTACGAGATCTTTTCTCATAATTACGAGATAAGATGTCATAATTATGAGATAATATGTCATAATTACGAGATCAGGATCTCATATGTCAGGACAGTCATTGCTCCGGAAGCGTTATAACTCGACATCCGCTCGCGGGATATTTCAGTGTCAGCGGACAAGATGGAGACAGAGGGAGTCCCTTTATTTCTTTTTAAGAAGTCGTCATTTATCGGAGGAATGTATTTCTGCACTGAGGAGTGACAAGGTAAGTCATGCATATAAAGCAAATAGCCTAATTGAAAGCTGATCGATTCGATAGTAATTATTTATAGTTAGCAACTCCATACTGAGTACCCTTGCAGCACCGTAGTACTGTCTGTGGCTCTGTTTACACGACGAAAACAGGTTTGCGTTGCGTTTGTACTCTCCATTTATACACTACAAGGTTTAACTGTTGCTTAAGGGGACTTTCAGCTATAGCTGTGGGTTTATTCAGAAGAGTTTGCAGCCGAAACAGTACTCTAGCCGATGTTTTCTTCTTCTGGGCAATTTGACGTGGAGTTTCAAAGATAACAGCACTACTAGTGGTGCGGCATGGGAATTACACCGTTTAAGTACTGTGTCCGTGTAAACAGGGCCTGTGACTGCAAATGTACCTATATCTTTATGAATTTTAATGAAATGAAATGAAATTACATTTTAATTCGACAGTTGTAAAGCTAATGAAGTATATCTGTACTCTACATAATGAAAGGTTAAGCTAGATAATGCTAAATTTATTCACATTTTACTGTGTCAAAACAAAGTGATCAATACAAAGCTTTCTAATGTGACTAGCATTCACGAGCAAGTGAATGACAGCTGTTTATATCACCTCCATTAATCAACCCAATCAACTATTGACATGCTTTAATAAGCCGAAAAGCAAAAACTGATAATCCATAGTCATTGCTGTAACTTCAAAGGTTATCAGAACTGATCAATAATACTTGGGGCCTCCTGCTGGTAAGGTAGTTAACCCCAAGTTGCCTACCGAGCTGTGTATCAGTGTATGGATGTGAGTGCAAATGGGTGAATGTGGCTCTAGTGTACAGTACAGTGCTTTAAGTGGCCAGTATGACTGGAAAAGCGCTATATGGGTTTAGTCCGTTTACCATTTTAAAAGGAACAAGTGCTCAATTTGTAGAAAACATAAATTATGTTATTTTCACTTTTGTTCAAAATAAAAAAACTTCAAAAACAATAATATCTCTGAGGCTGAATGCTTGGATGGTAGCTGTCCAGCTCATCTACAGTGAAAAGATTCATTTCTAAAGATTTTGGCAAGGAATAAGAAGCACAGACTGCCCTCATTCATGGATGCAGATAGGGGACATTTACATTCCCTAATTGAATGTAAAAGATAAATACTATATGATAGATTATTTTAAATATGTAGTATGTACTTTAATAACTTGTTTATTTTCTTGTCTTTCAGAAAGAACTCCAAAAAGTGGTTCACTTATGGAACACCCACATCATTCGCCAGAGTACTAGAGATGCAATTGCTTCAAGTGGCCGGCCCTACATGCTGTATACCCTTCCACAGCTTTTTCTTGGACAAGATAATTTCAAACAGGTTTCTGAGCAAGCAGTGGAAACTTGCAAAGCCCAATGTCTTCAGAGAGGACCATTCACGTGATGAAACAGTGTTCGAACTATCATACCTTCTGATGACAGAAAACTTTCTTCATGCACTGTCCACACATGATGAAACAATTGAGTTATACCTATTTTTAAGAGCTTGAATACGTACAAACCTGTGAGAGTTGTGATATTTGCTTGTAAAAAGTTAGAAGAGTTTGTGCAGCAAATGATTTTGACTTGTCCAGAATGACCCTGTCACTTTCCCACACAGTCAGAAATAACCAGCTGGAGACCCCACAACCACTGAAGGCCAAGCAGTGAAAGAAATTCTGAGGGACAAAAAAGAAACAGACCTGTTCTCATTTACTCCTATGTACCTATACGTTTCATCATGATGTACATAACTTTTTGAATTTTGCTGCTAGGTGTTATATTTGGTTTGCTTCTTGTTGTGTATGACGGCAAATATATGCTGCTACATCTATTAGGACAATAGCAATAAATTTAACTTCACATTTGCCTTGTAATCTATCATACAGGACAGAAACTATTTAAATTATATATGTTCTATAAACGCCCTGCGACAGACTGGCGACCTGTCCAGGGTGAACCCCGCCTCTTGCCCAGTGAGAGCTGGAGATAGGCACCAGCAACCCCCGCGACCCCATGAGGGATTAAGCGGGCAGAAAATGGATGGATGGATGGATGGATGTTCTATAAACCACACCACTGCTCCTCATATTCAAGACATCCATTCATCCATTATCTATGCATGCTTATTCCTCATGGTGTCCTGAGGGGTGCTGGTGCCTATCTCCAGCATTCACTGGGCGAGAGGCGGGGTACACCCTGGACAGGTCGCCAGTCTGTCACAGGGCAACACATATTCAAGACATACTTTTCATATTTATTAGACTTAGACAACTTTATTTGTCATTTTGTATGCACAGAGTGCGTAAAGAACGAAATATATAACAGCAAGACTCTTGTAGTTCTCTGTTATTGAACTCTGAGACCCAAGTTATGTACTTTGACAGTGATGATATGGTCAAATTTGTTGAAAAATAAAGTGCCTATGCTTATGTTGAGCATGAAAACTTTTAATGAATCTTTGGTAAAAATCCATTACAAAATAAAGTGTTATGTTTTGTGATCAAACTAACTCATTTTTTTAGAAATGTTACATCAACTCACAGAAGAACATACATTAAAAGTACAAGTGCTGTGAAATATCCTTTTGAAAGGAAGTTCTTTACCTCCAGAAGATGACTTGACTAGAAAATTATGTGTATTTAAAAGGTGGATCTCAAAGTTGAACATGAGAAAATCCTGATACATACGACAAAAGTCTTTATTATAAATCAGGGCACTATTGCGCTCAATGCTTTCATATATTTTACAGTCAACTTTGAAAAATATAAAAGAAAAATCATGCCCTGTGGAAAGAAAAGCAAAATAAGTACAGTTTAAACACGTTTCAACATTTTTAAATTAAAGAAACTTCATATCAACAGCAATAATTTGACTTGAGAAACTTGTATTTCATAATGTTGTTGGAGTAATCTTTTTAACCATTTTTTTTGCTCTATATCTTTTTTGTCAGCAAAAACAAAAGCTACATGATTCTATTGTGGCTCACTGCCATATGTTCCTCACAAAATCTTTATTAAACTTTATGTTTCTGAGTCAAATGGTAAGCTTTCTTCTGAAATATATTACATAGTGGTATTACCTGCTCCAAAACATTTCCCATAATAAATTGCACTTTTTCCATGAAAGAATTCTAACAGTTTTCCCTTTTTAGATCTTCTGTTAGGAAAGAATAGTTATTTTGCTACACTTAAAATGTCAAATTTTTTGCGTCCTTTGGCAAACCCACTCTCCTTGTTCCTCCATTTTTCTTGCATAGCTGCTTTCCTTCATGTATCCATCCTAACTAAACCCATCTTGTTTTTCCTCAAAGCCAGTTTCTTCCTTAAATATGATTTTGGGTTTTTATTAGTTCCATCAGAGTTTCTTGGTCATTTTCTTCCGGATCTTTGTCAATTCCCATCTTTCTTTTGAGTTTTTGAAGCAATGTCTGTCGATGCACATCTCTTTCACCTTTTCCTTGGTACTCGGAGCAAAATCTCCGGGTGACAATTCTGTCACCATAGGTGGGAATGTAGGTGGCTAAGCTCTCATCATCCATGATGAAATTATAGTTACATCAAATAGAAAAACAAAAACTGTTTGCAACAGAATTCATGATTAAATACATTACATGTTTTTAAAAAAAACTAACCTACTTATCCTTATCTCTATATCTTTTTGTCAGCCAATTTCATCAACATTTATAGAGTACATTTGCAGTCACAGGCCCTGTTTACACGGACACAGTACTTAAACGGTGTAATTCCCATGCCGCACCACTAGTAGTGCTGTTATCTTTGAAACTCCACACCACTAGTAGTGCTGTTATCTTTGAAACTCCACGTCAAATTGCCCAGAAGAAGAAAACATCGGCTAGAGTACTGTTTCGGCTGCAAACTCTTCTGAATAAACCCACAGCTATAGCTGAAAGTCCCCTTAAGCAACAGTTAAACCTTGTAGTGTATAAATGGAGAGTACAAACGCAACGCAAACCTGTTTTCGTCGTGTAAACAGAGCCACAGACAGTACTACGGTGCTGCAAGGGTACTCAGTATGGAGTTGCTAACTATAAATAATAACTATCGAATCGATCAGCTTTCAATTAGGCTATTTGCTTTATATGCATGACTTACCTTGTCACTCCTCAGTGCAGAAATACATTCCTCCGATAAATGACGACTTCTTAAAAAGAAATAAAGGGACTCCCTCCGTCTCCATCTTGTCCGATGACACTGAAATATCCCGCGAGCGGATGTCGAGTTATAACGCTTCCGGAGCAATGACTGTCCTGACATATGAGATCCTGATCTCGTAATTATGACATATTATCTCATAATTATGAGAAAAGATCTCGTAATTATGAGATCAGGATCTCGTAATTATGACATCTTATCTCGTAATTATGACATCTTATCTCGTAATTATGAGATATTATCTCATAATTACGAGATAAGATGTCATAATTACGAGATAAGATGTCATAATTACGAGATCAGGATCTCGTAATTATGAGATAAGCTGTCTGATTTTTTTTTCTTTGGTGAATGCAATACTCTTCCGTAGAATTGTGCCTTTTGCTGCTGTTAATTACAGCTAAGGACCACATTTTTGTGATGTCTGTTTTTGTCATGAAAAATCTACCACTGGTGCTCTATTTACTTTATTATTTTTTTTTGTAATGGAGGCTGTGTACTAACACGCATGTTAGTACATATAATTTCATGTTTGAAAATTATTTGACTTGACTCTACAAATACCTTTGCAGATAGTCTTTTGAACATTTTATAAAAGGTTGCACTTTTTTCTTTGACCTTTGCTGTGATTATTTTTGAGGGTGTATTTTATTTTTTGATTACATTTTTGTAACGGAGTGACTATGTCAGTGCATATAATTTTATATTTGAAAAATATTTGACTTCACTAATACCTTTGCAGTTAAGCCATAGATCTGTTCTATAATTTTCAAGGGATGCTCTTTGTATTTTGAATTGAATTGTGTCTTTTGCTGCTGTTATTAAAAGCAAGCAACCACTTTTTGTGCGATGACATGAAAAAAATAAACATTTGAAGAGCCAAAACCTTTTGTTTTCCATTATAGATAAGCCAGAGCTCCTAAATAATTTGTTTTTCATAGCTGCATCCACCACAAGCTGCAGATTATGTAAAGATTATAATGAATATGAATTTATCGGTATTGGAATTGGTCACAGAGTTGAAAAGCATCGGTTATAGGTATTAGTAGAATTTTTTATGTTGTGCATTACTATTTTTTTAATTTACTAAACCATAACAGAATATCTGACTTGGCAAAGAAACTTATAAGAATAATATCTCTTTTAGAGAGGAATCATGTTTAAAATGATGCTTCAAAGTTGCTGGATGATGAATGTTTCCAATCAACTGCTGTAGATCTCAAAATCCGTGGAATGTATTAGATTGCACAATAATTACATGAAGTCCATACAAACATGTACTATACAGACTTGTTCTATATCGAAGAGGAAATGTGTGTGATTATATCCTGGTACTATTACTTATAAATAAACTAGCAAAACAATCTGCCTTTGTATTTATTTTAAGAATTAGAAGAACACTTTAACCTGGTTTGCACATATCTAGCACTGGCGAACAGTTTAGTGACTTTGACTTGAATAAACTGATATTTGACATTTAAAAAGATCAACGTCTTAGTTGTTCTTGCCCACCATAAATATCTTCAAGTATGAGTGAATATAAAATGTTGCTCATCTTTTTGTAGTCCTGTACTGGACTACTGACCTATCCAGGGTTTACCGCACTAATGAACAACTATTTGGCAGCTCATGTTTGGAAGTATGGATTAACACAATAAAACTATTGCTACATTTAAAAAAAGTAAAAAACTGTAATGATTTGCAATGGTTGAACCCAATGTGAGCCAGACACAGAGCTGATGCTTTTAAAGGGCTTTTATTAACTTAACCCAGGAGGCAAAAAGATGAACATCAGGTAAGCAAACAGGAGCAAGTGGGGACAAGACAAACTCAAAAAAACAGGAGGGCACAGACCGGCAGAGAGGCATATAAAACAAAAATAACAGAGGCTAGAATGCTCTTACCAAACGGTTGTGAGTAGGGATACGAAGAGAGACGTTCTGGCAGAGTGCAGGGAACTGAGACGGGTATAAATAGGCTTGCTGACAGGTGAAGAGGGAGGGACTAATTAACCAAAACCAGGTGAGAGTAATCAAGAAGGGAAAAGACTAGAAGGCTGAAAGGACAGAACTAAGATGAACAACTACAGAGCAAAAATAACCATAAAGAGAAAACCCAAGATAGAAAACAAGGCTAAGACTGAACAGAACACAAGCTTTAATCAAATCTAATAAAGAAGACCGGATAACTAAAACAGTTAAGGCTAAACATGAATCCAATACAATACAAAACTGGAAACAGAAATAAACCCTAAGGCAGGAAAGTTAACTTAACCAAAACAACAACATGAACCAGAACAGAACATTACAAAAACAAAGCAACTGGACTTGTTTTTTGTAGTTGAAGACGTTTTTCTTCCTCTCCAGGACGCTTTCTCAATTCAAAAAGTCTGGAGTAATGTGGAGTAACAAGCTTTATACTGCTGCCCAACAAAGGCCTTGTAATGGCTTAGATAACATGCAAATTCAACCGAAACAGCTCCACCCCTTAGTAATGGGCGGTTGTTAAAGGCATTAAACCATCAGATTGAACCGAAACTGGTCCACTCCTCTGTAACGAGGAGTCGTTAGGGTTGTTATTGGCCTGGCTTAAGGGAGCGATGTTTTGATCACCCGTATGAGGGTGACGATTGAGGTGATGATTGGCCGGAATTAATCCTATAGACCAGGTCATGCGTGACGTCCGCGCTACATCCGGATCCCGCTGGTAGGCAAAAGCAGAACTGTTCCCGTCTACTATCATTACAAAACGGGTGATTTAGAGCGTACTTTTAGTTAGTTTATTCCCGGTTGCACACAGAGGCATTCCAAATCGTCGGAGGTACGTTTCTGTCGTTTCCCGAACGACGAGGAAAGAAGAAAGAAATGGATAATTTCAATGAAAAGGATGCAGGCAGACAATCTCAATGGACTGTGGGAGCCATCATACTACGACAGAATGTGCAGTCTACACTTCATCTCCGGTAAATACAACTTAATTTTGCACTAGTCATTGTTCTACTTAAATAGCGGCGGAGGGGAGGTGGCGATTGCTAGACGGGGCCAGGAGAAGCAGAGTCGATGCGCTGCAGCAGCAGCACGCCGCATCATTTTAGTTTTCTTCGTGCAATCAGTGTGCAATAATGTGCTCCAGACAGCGGCTGCATTACGCCCCTGTTTACGCTGCAACGTCGCTGACACCCCCACCAATTTTAATAAGACAAAAACACCAAAATAATCCGTAGTGAACAATGTTTTTTTAACCTACTGGGTGGGTCTTCCTCTCTGCTGAGGCGCTGTGTGTCAGACTCCGCTTTATGTTACACAAACATGTCTGAACATCCATCCATCCATTTTCTGACCCGCTTAATCCCTCATGGGGTCGCGGGGGTTGCTGTCTATGTCCCGATATGAAATAATTGTACCCGTCCAGTGGTTTCATGCTTCCATGCTCTCTCGTCTGTACTGGCCTGCGTGTTTATAAGGCAGCTGTATACGGAACACTTGGCCAGTATTTCACAGACTCGCTCCGTCCCTTCAGGCTTTTGGTGTGTGGATCTGGCAATCTGATACCATGAACCATCAACTTACTCTTAAAACAATCTTGTGATACGTTATCTAAAGAAGAAAAATACGTCGAGAACTCGTGGTTTCCTCTGTTTGCGTCCGCCTTTGTGTTTGTCTTTTGCCTACCAGTCCGGCGTGCATGCGCGAAAACCCCGGATCAAAACAATAATAATGAACTGGTCTATAGCTGTATTGTATTGTAAAGATATAGGATTAATTCTGGCCAATCATCACCTCAACCCTCCAGTTGCTTTGTTTTTTACTTTTTTTTGGAATGACCATGACCTGGATGACTGAGAATCTTCACCAGCATATTGCTAATTTTGTCCATAATATGTGTTCAAGTGTAGGGGTGATTGATTTGACCAGTATGGGTTAAAATTATTTATGAGTCTGATGGATTTGGTTTTTAAATGTAACGGGAGTCAGTTTATATAACAGTTTTCTCATCATGCTGACCATTCAAAGTACTTCACACTATAGCCACAGTCACCCAGTAGCACTCATTCGTATGCTGATCAGTAGGCAATTTGGGATTAAGTGCCCTCCACAAGGGCACATCAACATGCAAGAGGGGGAAGCTGGAATCAAACCCACAACCTTCCCAGTGCAAGACAACTACTTTACCCACTAAGTCACAGTTGTTAATGGTGTGGAGTTTAAAGTGATAAAGTCCTTAATCTTTTACCAGATGGGAGTGGTGAAAAAAAAAGAATGTGTCCGTGGTGAATGGAGTCTGTTGAAATGGCGCTGGTTTTCTTTGGGAGCCTGCAGATGTAAATGTCCATCACAGAGGGTGGCTGCAATCCAATAACATGTTCTGCTGAATTCACCACCTGCTACAGGTCTTTCCTGTTCTCCTGAGAGCAGCTGGAAAACCATGCAGTGCAGTTATATACCAGGAGGCTCTCTATCTTCCACTTTAGCTTCCTGAGGAAATAAAGTCTATGTTTGACTTTCCTCACCTGGTGTGAGATGTGTGTGTTCCTAGTGAAGTCAGCAGAAATGTGGGCATAAAGAAACTTGTAGGTCTCCAGTCTAGCAGCCTCCTCGCTGTGTATCAAAAGGGGAGTGTTTGTGGTGCGACATTACGACAATGTAATGAGATTGCAATTGAAATAAAATAACATTACAATATGAAGTGCAGCAGTGATAAGAATGTAACAATGCAGGAAAAAACAGTCTTTTAAAAAAGTGTGCAGAAGAATGTTCAACAATGTTTGTAGTGCAAAAAAATAATGGTGCAAAAAAAGGCATTCATTTGAAAAGTTCAATGTTGGCAGTGCATAATAATAATGGTGCAAAAATGCAGTAATCGTTCAGTTGTGTGCTTTTAAATTTAAATGGGTTATAAAAGTTCAGCAATGTTGGTATTGCAAAATAATGATGCAAAATAGCCATGAAGTTCAGTTCTGTGCATGTGTGATGCAGAGTCCAGTTTAGAGTTCAGCAGTTCAACAGTCTGATGGCAGCAGGGAAAAAGCTGTTGCAGAACCTAGTGGACCTGCAGCGGAACCTCTTCCCAGAGGGCAGCAGGGAGAATATAATACTGCATAAAAGTTAATGATATATATTTTACACACATGTTAAAAGGGAAGTGATATGCTCAAATTTCCAATCATTCAGTAATTTTTTTCACGAATATGTTTATTTATTGGTAAAATGAATTAGCATAGCATTTTGTTCATTTATAAACATTTGAAATGGAGTTTTCCAGATTGGTTTAACACAAGGACACGTCTTAGTTGCTTAATTTCTTTACATTGGGACTGAAATTTAATTTATACATGAAATAAGAAGCAATTATATTTTATAAGACATTAAAATGTATAATCCTTAAGAAAACATTATAATTTGATGTGTTTATTGAGTACTAAGGAGGAGATGTCATACCTCGCACACATTGTTTTATGAAAGAATTGGTTTAAAGTAGAATATAGAATAGTATATACACACCAACTCCCTTTTTGGTACATGTTCACTGACATGCTTTAAGGCATGTTGACATTGTGCAAAACGACTTGCTGAAACTTAAACCGAGCTGGGACATCAGGGGACATCCACTCCTCTATGACAACGATGTACCAATTTTCTGATGGCTACATCCATGAGGATAATGCAACATGTCACAAAGCTAAAATGCTCTTAAGGTGGCTTTTGGAGCATGACAGTGAGTTTCACCATACTCCAATGGCATCCACAATCAACAAATCTCTATCCAATAGCGCTAACCCTAACCTTTGGGAAATGGTGAAACATAAAACTCCGATCATGGATGTGCAGCCAACCAGTCTGCAGCAACTGTCAAAATGGACTCAAATGTCTGTGGAAGTTTGCTGCAACTTTCAATCTGTTCCATAAAGGCAGTTTTGAAGGCAACAGAAAATCCAAGTGAGGGGTGCCTATTTAAGTGAGCTTATGTAGCTATGCATGTTACTAAACATAATAACATGTAACACATGTCTACATGTTCTGAAATCAGTAACGGCACAGATAATGCTGTGTTTAACACCACTCGGAAATATCAGAGAGACCCACTTACATATTGATTTAGAATGGAACACACAGTTTAATTGTGAAATATGGGACATTTCTTCGTTTCAAGGGATGTATGGTACAAGGTATAAAAAAGGAATTGATGGATGTCAATGATCAAATTAAATGTAACTTCTCTTTTACAGCTTTGTCAATGTCGTCATGAGAAATCTCATGGCAGAATGTTTCTTGTTGGCTGTTATGCAAGTCGTTTATTTCTAATTTTGTGTTAACTGCAGAGAGCTTTCTATATAGGTCAGAATGAATCACAAGTGTAAGAGAAGCCTTTGAATTTATTCACAATCTCCTAACTCATTCACTTCTAGCTAGCTTTTATCTAGCTTTTATCCTCAAATTTGCCAGCAGAAATTACGAGTTTGCCCTTGCTTCAATGTCAACCATTCTGCAAAATTTCATAAAAAGCAATTGTTCGTTTCATATTATATCCTGTAAATAGATTAACTGCTGGAACACCCTTCTCCAGATTTTGCCCTGATAACCAAAACTGAGGCAAATTAATTGAAAACAGGAACTCGGGCCCTGATTGATGGGTTAAACCACATGAGTGCAAGAATATAAGTTGTGAGGGGCATGTGAGTTATATTGTAGTTCACCCCGCTTCCACTGACTTTCTCTTCTTCAATTGAAATAGAAAAGGATCCCTCACACTGACTTTTATGAACAGCTTTGAGAAATGATATACTGTATATACCAGGTAGCAGACTGTGTTACAAGTGAACTTCAGAAACAACGACTCCTTTCATTCACATGTCAAAAACATGTTCATAAAAGACTTATGAAATCCTGTTCATCCCTAAATTTCTAAACTATGTCTAAAAGTCAAGACTGGATTCATTTGGATGCTGCTTATAACCTGTGGTGAAGCGTCAAAGCAGCTTCAAGCCTTTACTGCAAGCGATATTTTTTTCTCCCTTATAAGTAGTAGGAAGGGATTTGAACATCTTTTTTATTTCTACATTTGAAGTACTTTTGAACTCAAGAGGGATCATAAAAATGGTAAAAGAGTAATTTACTACTTAGAGACAGTGTGTGTGGGTTGTAAAATTCAGTAGGAACTTGCATGTATGTTATTTGACAAGTTTCACACATGCTTTGCATTTCAATGCTTACATTTTCAAAAAGTTAAGTATTTCCTGTAAAGCTATGTTTCCTCAGATTAAGTCAGATACTAAACACCAAAGTTGAGTTAAGCCTTTTCACTTTTAATCAGTCTGAGACGTGACATAAATATGAGGAGGGATTGAGGAGATTCATGTTTGCTTGACTTGACAGCCTGGAAGCAACAGAAAGCTTTGATTTGAGAAGCACTATTTATTGGTGTAGAAGATTCAGTTCAGTTTAATTATAGAATCAGCACATAGAAATATAGAAAGTGACTTCTAACATAAACAACATTCCAATCAAGACATGTTCTACTTTGATCTATGCAGGTTTCTCATGGTACTGGCCTGTCTGATCCTCAGTGTCCTCTCCACCATCGATCAATTCCAGGCTCTGGCTCATACAACTCTCTTCTGGGTGGTAAGTTTAGATTAAAGTATTTTTTTTTGGCATCTTTCATAAGAAAATATAACAAAAATGAAATAGCCAACAAATGCCTACAGAACATAACGAAGAATGAAGAATATAGGATTGAACACTGCCAAAATATTGAGGGGCTAGTAATATATGCATTTAAAACATAACAAAAGCTATAACATATAAAATATTGCTGATAATAAAAGAAATAAAGGCATAGCAACAAATACTTCGACTGTAATTCTCTGAGTTTGAAATTTAAAATATACAAAGCAACTATCTAAAATCAACTTACTCGTGTGAAAGAAAATTCTAAAAGAACTAAAATAATCATTGATCAAAATATGCTAAAGAATGTTTAGCAAGCTTACTGTCTCTGGTATCAGGGTATTGCACATACTAGCTATTCTTGATTCAGTATATGCTCCTATTCTTAAAAGAATTTAGTATTGCAAATAATTTTAAACATCAATGAAAAACCATTACCAATAGTCAATCAAGCCTTGTGAATATTACCTAGATCATTAGTAACAATTCTGTCTGAATGTTTTGCATGGGTGTGTTGTGGAGCAGAGATTAGATATATTTGAACAAATATATCTACAAAGGATGAAGATTGAATTTTCCAATCTCTGCAAAACATTAGATTGCACTTTTGAAAGAGCTTGTCTTTGATTGTGGGGTTTATATGTTCTTTTTGTACTTGTCTTTTCAGTTTTTTTATGTACTCCAATTTTTACTTTTAATTAGATTTATTTGATAGGGACAGACACAATAACATAGACAGATTGAAAAACAGCAATTCCATGCCTGTATCGTGGTGCTTATAGCGTGAGCTAGTTTTCAGCACCTTTTCCTAAATGGGCTTTTATAGGTTAAAAACTGTTAAAAAGTGAAATGTAATAATAATATAAAATAATACATTAATAAAACATAATATTGACAACATATTGAAAAGCAAATATGTAAAGCAAATAAAATAAGCATGATACAATGCTGTTTTTGACATAGCCAGAGTTTAGTTTGCTTTTTGAACATACTAAGGCTGGTCATATACTTTAATTTGACAGAAAGTCCGTCCGTCCGTTTTCTTCCGCTTATCCGGGGTTGGGTCGCGGGGGTAGCAGCTTCAGTAGGGAGGCCCAGACGTCCCTCTCCCCGGCCACTTGGGAATCCCAAGGCGCTCCCAGGCCAACAGAGAGACATAGTCCCTCCAGCGTGTCCTGGGTCTTCCCCTGGGCCTCCTCCCGGTGGGACGTGTCCGGAACACCTCACCAGGGAGGCGTCCAGGAGGCATCCTGACCAGATGCCCGAGCCACCTCAACTGGCTCCTCTCGACGTGGAGGAGCAGCGGCTCTACTCTGAGTCCTCCCCGGATGACTGAGCTCCTCACCCTATCTCTAAGGGAGAGCACAGACATTTCATTTCGGCCGCTTGTATCCGGGATCTCGTTCTTTCGGTCACGACCCAAAGCTCGTGACCATAGATGAGGGTAGGAACGTAGATCGACCGGTAAATCGAGAGCTTCGCCTTTTGGCTCAGCTCTCTCTTCACCACAACAGATCGGTACAGCGCCCGCTTCACAGCAGACGCTGCACCAATCCGCCTGTCGATCTCCCGCTCCATCTTCCCCTCATTCGTGAATAATACATAATTGACAGAAAGTGAGTTCCAAATGGCAGATCCTCTTGCAGAGAGAGTACTTTGAGCTAAAGTGGTTCTACGGAAGGGCACCTTACAATTACCGTTTGAAGCTGGTCTGGTAGGTCTGCTGTTACCCTGCAATTCCTGCATACAATTGCATAATGGTTTGTGTGCTAGTCCAACATTTGAAAATCACCTTAAAATTTGTGATTGATACATTTAGAAAAATCCAGAATATAAAATTTAGCCAGGATAAAACTATGATGAAATCTGATTAACTTTTGATATAGAACCTTCAAGGCCCGGTTGTAGAGCCTTTCGAATGATTTGAGTCTGGTCTGTGACCAGATAGTAACTCCGTAAGACATGAGAAAGGATCATCGAGTTGAAGAACATCTCTGCACAATGAAGTGTTAAACCTCCTCTAATAATATTAAAATGATTTATGTTTGATCTAATAGTTTTACAGAGTTTATCAACATGGCTTTTAAAATTTAGCTGAGCATCCAAAATTATTCACAAGCATTTTTCCTGCGATAATTGTTCAATGGGATCCCCGTTGATCCAAATACACAAGGACTGTGGTGGAACTTTCTTTATTGAAAAGCATATACACTTTGTTTACTTTGTATTTAGAGTCAAGCAGGAGTCATTTTGCCACACTGATATTCTCTGCAGGCTGTTATTCAGTTTTTTACTGACTAATATACTGTTTTTATTTAATGAGTAAATTGTAGTGTCATCAGCGTAGATTTGCAGGTTAACTTCAGAACAGATTTCAGGAAAACTATTAACATAACGGCTGAGTAGAATGGGACCTCAGACATTTCCTTGAAGAATCTCTGTTGCAATTCTGTAAAAGGACGTTTTACTATTATTGATGACAGTACATTCTTCCCTGTTGAGTATGACTAAAAGCAAGACAGTGATTGTTCTGAGAAATTAAATAATGAAAGCTTTGAGATGAATAAATTATGGTTCACAGTGTCAAAGGCCTTTTTAAGGTCAAGGAAAACCACCAATGGTTTTTCTCCTGTCAAGTGATTGTTTAACCTGTTGAAGCAGCAAACATATGGTGGTCTCTGTCGAATGATTGTGTGTGAATCCAAATTGAAGAGGCTGCAGAAGATTTTTATTTTACAAATATGATAGCGCTTGTTCTGAACAGCTTTTGCATGACCGGAAAGAGGCATTTGCAGAAATACACTGTTCCCGGTCAGGAACATCCTGGCTCTGATTGGTTGTTAGCAGTGTCACTCACTCTTGTGAACATGCTGCTCACCATTTGGGGAAAGGAGGGACATTCAGCAGAACTTTCCAAACTGTTTGGGCGAAGCGACACCTAGTGCCTGCCTACCAGAGGTTGGTTTTAGGCAATATCGGTATCAAATGAAAATCTTGTAAGCAGCAGGGGCCATGAGAAACCACAACAAGTTACACTGGTCATGGTGCTTTTGCTATTCTTCTTTCAAAGAAGAAATTGTGGATTTTGACAAAGCAGATGTGATAGCTGCAGCTATGCATGCGTCCACATGAGCTACCATGTTTAATTTGGTTCAGCTGTGAGTCCAGCAGCTTTTGCTTTCGTCACAGCTGTATGTCTTGCCTTAAGACACGTAAAACAAGTATGTTAAGTTTTGCAAATAAAAAACACAAGGTCCCAAAAAGTGCCGGACTGTGCAAAATGCATAGGCATTTCTATACTAAACTTTCTATACTGTGACTTCATATTAAGTACTCTATGGGTTGACCATATATATATATATATATATATATATATATATATATATATATATATATATATATATATATATATATATATATATATATATATATATATATATATATATATATATCAGTATAGATGTCCAGTGTGATTGTTTTTGCCATGTGAGATGATTTTTAAATACATTTAAGTTTTTTGAGCAATGTATATTGCAATAGTTATATTGCACTTGGATGTTTTGTTTTTCTTATCACTCTAAGCTGGAACTATTTTTAATAGTATTGGTAGACCATTTTATAAATCTACATTTAACAGCTATACTCTTTTTTTTCAATTGAGATCTCATGTGTTTCCAATGTGCTACTTTAAATTTTTAACAGTATATATTAAATAAATATGTATTTGATATGCATTTACATATATATTTTTTGAGAATCATTTGCTACATTCAGCTAAAATTAAGTTTATTTTGAACTACTGCTGCTAGGTTGCTAGTTAAGATTCAAGGTAAATCAGGAGAATTTGTATTTATCTAGGTAAATTGGAACATGCCTTGCGATGAGGCTTGATTGTCAGATTAAAAGCCCCTTTTGAAAATATCAACCTTTAAGCAAGTATTAAACATACTTTTCATTAAATTCCACATTTATTTTTTTGGAAATGTATTTTATTCAGTCTGATGCAATATTCTTCTCTTAAATATCATGCATCCATTAGCTGTAAGTGTACATTTATCATAATTAACAGAAATATAGGGTCGAAACATGGGTGTTATTTTTGTTGCACAGACATTACTAGGAGTTGAAATAAGTATTGCTCAAGGTTATTCTTCCTTGAAAAAATGAAGAATAAAACATTAAAAGAAAATGCTCCATGAAGTTTTTTTTTTTTTTTTTTTTTTTTTTTTTTTTTTTTTTTTTTTCCATGAAGTTTTAAGGCACTCACAATGTAATTACAATTTCTCTGTTCAGAGACCGGCCAGAGGACTGAAGTTGCATGCCGAGTGTCCGCTCACACAGGAAATAATGTCTGGGAAAATCACTAAAACTAGGAAGCAGTCAGACAAATATTAAAATCATTAAAAGAAGTATAATTTCAATTCAAACCATAACGGTAGTGATCTTTATGGTTTCATCAGTTCACCACCTGTACTTCTCCACTCCATTGACCTCGCTTCAGTTCTTTGAGGTCTGCAGAGATTTGTTTCTGCATAGGTTTCTGAAGGTGCCTCCACTCCACTTCAGTGAGGTTGAGGTCTGGACTTTGACTAGGCCATTGCAACACCTTGCCTCTTCTCTTTTATGGCCATTCTGTTGTAGATCTGCTGCTGCGTCTGGGATTGTTGTCCTACTAATGATGCCGTTCAGGTCGAGCTTCAGCTCACAGATGGAGTTATAGTAGATGACTGCAGAATACTTTGGTATACCGACAAGCTCGTGGTCGACTCATTAGCTATGTTTACATGCACGAATTTCATGATCGGATTGAAATGTATTCGGATTAAAAACCAAAAAATAATCGGATTGTAGCGTTTATATGGGCACACAATCAATTCAGCTATCATAATATGCGTATATATGCCCTTGGCTTTATTCAGAATCCAACTACTCTGACATGCAGTTATCAAATTTCCCTAAAAAAAACACAGAAGAAGAAATTCCGTCTTTGTGAAACAACAAAAACTAGTAAACAAAGCAGTATTGTACAGGATCGTTTGTCTTCCATGCACCCACGCTGGACTTGCACCTGGTTCTAATTACGGTTGAAACGTTATTGAATAAATGATCATTTTGGGCTCTTTTAATGAGATTTCCGCAACTCAACAAATAATACGTCACGTTTTTGTCGGGTTGCCACAATCAGAATAACATGATCCTAACAAGCATTTACGTGTATTAAACTAGACAAGTTTCAGGTAGTTGCCTGAGTTTATTCAGCTGCACTCATATACAGTGCCACAAAAATGACTGTGAGGCCTTTGACTTGAAATGCACAAAGCAAAACCAATAACCTTCCTGGAAGTAAAAATATTAACTTGAAAATTGTGCTGATGTGTTACATGAATAGACAAAGGCACAGACATAGTCTTTGGTTTTCTCCCGATAATGAACACACATGAAATGTCATTGACAACACATAACACAATCTAAATGAGAAGGTCAGAAAAGAAGAAATTGATTCAATTTATATTTAGTTATTTTATATAGCACTAATTAAGAAATGTCAACTCAAGAAACTTTACAAGGCCAACAAATCCAAATGTCATACAGAAGTATATAGTCAATTCAATTCAATCATATAGTTATATAGCTATGTAACATGTCTTACTCTTAATAATACACTTGTAAAAGTTAAAACATCACTCATATCAACAATGCCAAATGTTAATAGTAATTTGCAGGAAATTGTGAGAGATGAGAAGGAACTTGACAGTGTAGTGGGTATTACACCTCATCCAAACAAATCATAGTTTAACAGGCTTTAAAATAAGTCTTAGTTTATTAATTTAGTTTTATCTGCATAATCTTACAATGTAGTGATTGGATGTGCTGACTGGGTTTGGGGAGATTTTAAAAGTAAATAAGTTGTGTTATGGACAATAATTACCAAAAGGAACTAAAATAATAATAAAACAAATATGTTTTTGCCTGGTAATGTAATCAGGAAACACTATACTAGGTCTACATCCTACAATGCATTTTGTGTTGGATCACAACATGTGAATCAAGCAAATAACCATGAAAAAAACTTTTTTACAATCGGGTTATAATTGTTTTACTTTATGAAAGGTTGGCAATGTGCCTAATTTGGGTATAGAAACAGATAGACATAAAGTAGGTGTCAAATCACTGAAAGCATTTTCAGAATTAACAATATCTCCAGTATCCATTTCAAAAATTACTTAAAGTACTTCTTGATTCTGAGATCGACCAACTCGGAAATACATGCATTAGTGACCATATTTTCAAAAAATGTAGCATTAAGATTGTGATTGCGCCGTTAAAAGTTTTTTTCAGGACTTAAAATTGTCCCTTGGCGACCGCTAGGCTGAAAATCCACACTTTGGGTCGATGACGTAGTTTGTAGGCGTTGACCAGGCTACGCTACAGAGAGTTCAATGAAGTACACCACGAGAAGTTCAGATGGCGATTCACAAAGTGATGATTTTAACACGAAAGACAACGCAAGCGTCTGTTACGACTCGTGTAAGTCTGAGAAAAACATTTTAGGAGAATAAACGGAATGGGGGGGGGGTCCGAACCGAAAGGGCTGTGGGGATAGACCCATAGCCCTTTCGGTTCGGAACCCCCATGCCGCTCACTACCTCTCAGCACAGCAGCGCCGTGCAGCGAGGTAGTGTGGAGAGCATGTCGCTTCTCAGCAGGCTGCTGTGATGACGGCGAGATTTCTCCGCTTCACTGCGCGATGAGTGAGGAGGAGAGGAGAGAATGGACATTTCAGCTGCCTGAAGACAGCGTTTATTTATTTTTATTTTACAATTTTGTAAACAACAGCTGCCGATTAAACTGAATTTTACAATCTTGACATGATTATATGAGTTGTTTTACCGAGAAACCGATCAGAAGCGCCGTGAAACCCCGCCTCTCTGGCTGCAGCTCCCGACACAGAGGGGAACAGATTTTCACAGGGGAACTGAATTTCGCACAACACCGGGACTTTTTGGGTTCGGAAATGTGTGTAAAGAGACATTATCCTTGTTGGTATTTGACCAACCATAAGCCACACACTTTTTAGCCATGTTTAATCCGTCTATTTGTCTTTGAGAAAGCGACTTTGCAACCAGGAAGTATCTTGTTACCATGGCAACAGATCAACGCCTACCCACATATTACGTCATCGGTCATGCAACATTTTTTTATGAGCCTTGAGCTAAAAAGCCTTAAAAATCCCCTTTTTCATCAAATTTTTAAAAAAAATTTCCTGAGGTCATAATAATATGTGAACTTTCTAACATTTAGCAACTTGTATGATCTCAGAATCAAGAAGTACTTTAAACATTTGCCTAGTGACACTGTAAGTTAACAACATCTTCCCTCATTGGAAAATATTCAATTTCAGGTTTTTTCAGGTTGGGTTTGAGCTGCTCCCTCTCCTGGGACATCTTAGGTCTCCACTAAGTGTGAAGCCCATCCCCCGTCCTGCTCTCCCCCGTTGACTGGTGTCTTGGCCCGCTGGTGCATTGCTGGTCCTCGGTGTTCGGGGCTGGGTGCTTGGGCGGGCACCGTGGTTCTGTCTGGGACCCTGTCGGGTGACGTTGCGCCCCTGGGCCTTGGGTCCAGGGGCGAGATGAGCCCCAGGAAACCCTGGGGCTCATCTCTGCTCTTCCCTCAGATGGGGAAGGCAACTATCCCTGTGTTGGCCCCTCTTGGGTACCTTTGCTCGGGGGGTCCATTCGGGCATCTGGGGTTCTGGTTCCCCTGGCATCTGCCTTGGTGCTCTGGGGGCGGGTCTTTGGCTCCTCACAACCACTATTGAGCATTTTCCATATGGATAAACCTTACATACAGAAGTGCACTCTCACACACACATACAGGTGCTTGGATTCAGATACTTACAGATTCACTTCTATACAGAAAACTTGTATTATTGTCTTTATCTGTCACTTTATACATTTCATATTAAATAATACTGTATATTCATCAGTGATGGTATTGATGCGTTGGTTGTTTGTACCTATAATACCTTATCGGTTGGTTTTGCTGTTCTTTTTATATCTCTCTTTTCAGGTGAAGAAACAGACACTGAGGATGTTATATTGCTCTCTCCCTTTCCTCTCCTCTTTCTCTTTCTCCTTCTGTCCCTTTTAGCACTTTGTCTCATCTGTTTCTCTCCTTTATTCTTCTTCTACCTTCCCGTTTCAGTGTCCATTGAACATGAAATAGTCCCAGCATAAATTATAATAAAGCTTCTTGAATTTATAAATCAAGTGGAGCACTATGGCGAAAGCATTAAGGCTCCACTTGTGAAAGTAAAATCTGTTGGACTCTTTTTGGCATTAAGACAACAATTCTTAATGCTACACTGCCAGAAAGGACACACACACAAAATAATAATAATAACTATTATTATTATTATTATTATTATTATTATTATTTCAGGTTTTTGTGATTTGTGATGTTTTTTTTAATGTCCATAAATACTTCAAAAGGAATTTTGTTGGTATCAATCATATCTATTTATTCTACCATTTCAAAAATGGTTAGAGTTGTTGAATTTCCTGAGATGAAAACCTGCTTATATGATTCTCTAAGAATATTTCCAGTCTATTACTAAACAATTTTTTCTGAAATCTGAGATTATTGTGGCAGTAGAGAGAAAGGTCTCATTAGTAAAGAGATGTTAATTCACTTTTTTTTATTTATCTGGAATGATTCTGTTTGAAATGACATGTTGCTTAAATAATTTTACGGCTTCGAAGTCCCATTACTTTCTTCAACAACATTGAAGTTCAACAACGTTGAACTAAAAACACTTCCGGCTGAAAATATGAAAATAAAAGGTTTTAAAGATGGATTTAGGAAATGGTTTTCCAGTATTATTTAAACATTTTCCAGCTTAAAGTGAGATGACGCAAACCCTCCAAACCCTATTTATGGCAATACATTATGAACACATGCCAACTCAAGGCACTTTAAAAGTCATTTCAATCAAGTCATCCAGACAGATTCATTAAAAAGTTTTCTCTATCTAGACGGGAATGTAGCGACAGTGGACAGTCACTTGCATTTTGCCAGTGACTTTTCAGCAATTCCTTATACAAGTATGCATGTAGAGACAGTGGAGAGGAAAACTTTAACAAGTTAGAACGTCCAGCAGAACCAGGCTCATTGAACGACCATCTACCTTGACCAACTGGGAGTTTGTGGGGACAGAGGAGAGACACAAAATTAGCACAGAAGCCCTGATCCAGCAGCACTTTCTATGTGAGAGAAAAAATATAATGGTAGTAGTAGCTCATCTAGTGACTGTATCTTTGAGAAAAACACAGTTACACATTTGATACATTTTCAAAATGAAACAAATCAGCCTTTAAAACATTTTGATAAATTAACTGTTAAATAATTAAAAACAACTGTTAATAAATATTAAGAGAATAAATGACAATTATCAAATGCTTATGTAATAATGTAAGCCTAAAGACTAAATGGTACAGCACTATATCCTAATCTACAGTAAAGAGACATTTCAGTCGTTAGAAACTTGCAGCATAACTTGTTAGCTTATGTTTTCAAGGATGTTTTCTACCACATTATCTAGTGACCCTTTTATGTTGCTCTCAAGCATTGGTGGCGTACGGTTAGCTTAGCATGTAGCACCGTTCAGCATTTAGTTTTTCTGCCTGTAGCGTCAACATTTAACTAAACATAAACTGGTTATTTTCACAAGGTGCAATAATTCATTGAGGTCTTACAGGGGTTTATTGGTTGTTGCATGTTCTGTTGTCGAGTGAGGTATATGTTGTTTATTGTGGATTGTGTGTGCAGACTTAAATCCAGTAATTTATTTGCCTGATTATATTATGTTGATAAATAGTGATTTGTAAACTTAAAAGTAGCTCTAAAGGAAGTTATTTCCCCCACATAGAGTCTAACTCCTAGGGTTACCACAGCAACATATTTTGACCCAGATCAATTATCATTCTACATGCTAACTTCATTCATTCTCACAATTATGTAAAAGAAAATGGTTGAAACAGTATTTTTGTTCCTGTGTAAAACTGCAAGCGAAACATAAACTATCTCAGTTTGACTTTGGGAGATCATAATTAAAATTTTCTGTAAAATTGAACTCCCATTTCTTTCAATAGAGTATAATACTTTGCTTTGAGCCAACTGCCCAGCATCTGGCCAAACACACATCGGCCAGAGCTGCATCTCAGAGCACAGGGCAGTATGGTCTCTGTTAACCTTGAGTTTGAAGGACCAAGGAAAGAAGACAAATGGAGAGGCTTGTGTCGTGGGGGAGGAGGGAATGAAAGAGGGTCAAAGCAAATCTCGGAACTAGAAACATCCAAGTACTAAACAGTCCCCCCCAGAGAATGAAACTGATGAATGTCTGAGATTTCCCAAGGTTTAGCTGTAAATATTAATTATTCATTATCTGTGTAGAAAAGGAGAATAGATAGATTAAACATCTCTTGAGGGCTTACCCAAGGTGGAAAATCTTTTTACGGAGAAAATGTATTTTTCGTGATTGCGGGATGACGATGAAATTCACAGTTTTTCATTTTGATTACAGATTCCACGCACACAGTCACGTTTAACTGTTTTCTTTATGAAGCCGATAATATACTTCTAGGATCTGGCACTCACATATAACAGCTCATGAAGCACCCATTGCTGTCTCATCCAAATATTCTCAGTCCAAGGTGAACTTGTCAAAGGCAGCGCACTTCATTTCTGCACACAGAAAATCCTCGCCTCTTTTTTAGTCTTTGTATGGGAGTTCTTTCATCTGAGTTTTAGGGACTCACCCATCACCCAACAGTTCCCAGGCTGAGCAGCTTGGGGTTAAGTTTATCCTTTTTTATTATTGATTTTAGAGGAGGTGCGTACACTCTGTTAAGCCAGCAGGACGCACTGAAATTGTTTGTTGAAAGCAGTTGTGGTTCCATGAAAATTGTCTCTTTGAGTCAGACAGTTGAGCCTGTTAAGCAAAAAATAATAAACAAATACTAATTATATATATATATATATATATATATATATATACTTTCAGGACACCGAGATTTGATATTTGTTGTTTCAAAGGAAATACAAAATCCTATAGATTATCCTGGAAATAAACATGTTATTAATTAATCAATCGTAGATTAATTCATTGATTAATTTCAAACATGTAAATGATATGAGACCAAAATCACATTATTATGGTTATTCATACAATTATTATTCGAGCCTTCCCTTGGGAGAAATTCTAGATTGTTTTAGTTTTTGTGGTTTCTGCAATGACAGAAAAGGAATTAACTTAAGTATTTTTTCACAAATATCTGTCGTTTGATATAAGTCTGAAGAATTCTATTGCAGAGTCTAAAATGTAACTTCATATTGTTTCTTACTTATGCAGTACGTATCTGTAGTGCCTTACAAAATTATTTAGAAACCATGTCCATGTTGTCAGATCCAAAAGACAAACTTACAGTTATATTTTGTTTTTAATCTGAAAGAAAAAGACAAACCCATACATTATACTGAATTGAGAAGAAGATGATACAATCCTATGCACTACTATGAATTCACCATCTGGACTGTATATTTTGCCATAAATGAGTATCAGACAACAATCTGCCCAACATACATAACCTACTTAATGAACAAAATGTCCTCAATAGTATTTTGATTAAAACGAGGTCAGAGAACCCACTAGAGCCTTGCGGCAACAATTTATACATAACATAGCCATTTGCGCAGAGTGACTTCTGTTCCAACTTGCGCGATTATCTATGAGACCCGCTTCACAAGGCATTAGTATAGCTTGGGCACCAGTGTTGTATATGTGTCAAGAAAATTTCCTCTGCATTCATAGAAATAGGCCAGTCTTCCACTCACATTCTGCAAGATGTCCCCTCAAGCTGCCTTTTTTCACACAGCTAGAAAATAATTTTAATATGAACACAATGTGAGTGAAAATTCAGTCATTCTAAAAGTTAGCCACTTATCTTAAATTTCCCATTTCTTCTGTATTTGTTTTTTTTCTTTCTTTAAAGTTTGTTACTTTAACACGACAATACAGTATTATGTCTACCTCTTACTAATTTATGATTTTGGAAAGCAGGCATGTTTTTATACGCCGTGGTTTTCCCATATATCTATGAATCTGTTATTAAATATGATTCACAGATTTGATATTAAAGGTTTTTAGTGTCACTATTAAAACACCAAATACACAGTAAAGATGCAATGAACTTCAAAACAATCTGAACTGACTTACAGAATTAAGATATACAAATTGACTTTTATTTATAATAAACAATTTATTTTGGGGTATTTGTATTGTCACCAGTAATCTACTATAACCAATTTCTAATTTAAGAAATTGGTTTTACAGTTTTAAGTCTCGAACCTACAATCAAAAACATAGCTACTGCTTTTAAGTAAAATAAAAAGCAGAGCCAGGGCTCTGGCCTTCGTCTTTTTATTTTTTTATTTTATCTTTCTTGGGGCCCTTCTCTGTTAAGATATGGACAGGATCTAATAAAATCCAAACTATGTCAGGGGGTTACAGCTATAAAATCAATGTTTGGTCTGACTAATTTGGAGATTTTGATTGAACATAGGCTTCCTTTGGGTAATATCTAACAAATTTCAGGGTTGCGCTGCATGTGTGAAAATGGCTTATGCCTATTTTTTATCCCTCACTGTTGGTAAATTTATAGCTCTTTTGGAAAGACAGCTTGTTTTTCAACCTTGAAGTAAAAACCCATGGTGAATAAATTAGGAAATGAAACATTTGACTTAACATTAGCTTCCAGGAATACAATTTAATATATTATTAATCCAATTTTCTTTTCAAATACTGCTATTTTATATTCATTGCCTCTGATAAAAAAAAAACACTAATGAAAAAAGCCCTGCAGTTCAGCATGGAAAAAACATCATTTGTCAGAGCCCTTTAGTGTTTTCCTCTCATCACTCACTGCAGAGATAGTGTCGTCATAAAAAATTGAAGAGGTTATTGACTTTCTTTCAGCTCCTTTTCCTTATGTTTGTCAAATATTAAGATATATCTTAGTGAAACTGGGTTTTATAAAGGATCAATATAGATTCTACATTCTGGGCTCATATAGAGATTGTTTTTGTATTGTAACGAGACATTAAAATTGCATAAAAAGGAAACAGTTGATTTTTTTAATCGTTGTCATTGATTAAAACATATTTAAGAATTAGAATAACATGAAAATACAGAAGTAATATAACTATGGTTGTAGGCAAAATTTTCTGCCAGTGAAATAAATGTGTTTTGCAAATGTGGGCTCAGTTTTTAGATTATTATGCAAATTGGTTCCTTGCATATTAATCATTCACAAGGAGATTAATTTGTTTAAAATATCCATAGTATTACTATTAAGAGAAAAGGGATACCTGTATTTCTTTCATTACGACTTAAATCCCCCTTTTAGTCTTCCCCAGGGCAGCTGTGACTACTAATATGGCTCACCACCATCAGGGTGTGAATGGGTGTGTGAATGGGTGAATGGCTGACTGTAGTATGAAGCACTTTGGGGTCATCAGACTAGTTTAAACGCTATACAAGTACAAGCCATTTACCATTTTAATCCAATTCAGAGACTAATTGCTATTAAATAGGTCAAAGTGTAATTTTTTGTCTTTTTCTTTTTGTAATTTTAATTATTATTTTTTTTGCTATGCTTACAAGGTAATTCATGCAACCATAACAGGTTTGCTTTACATTATGCTAATATTTGGCATAAATGTTGCAAAGAATATTGCCCTTGAACAAACAAAACGTCAAAAAGTTAAACTTCCCAGGTTGGATCGCAGTGAAGAAGGCTTTAAGATTTGCAGTTCCATAAATTTGTACATAGTCAACCTTTTACAGTGGCCTTCTTTCCAAGACTGCTGTCATGAATAATGAAGTTAAAGCAGTAATAAGTGAAATTTCACCACTAGATGGGCTGTTGAGTGCACCTCCAGTCACCAGTCTGTCAAGCTCCTGAAGTTCGCGGACGACACCACTCTCATCGGACTTATCTCTGATGGTGATGAGTCCGCCTACAGGTGGGAGGCTGACCATCTGGTGACCTGGTGCAGGGAGAACAACCTGGAGCTCAACGCTCTAAAAACAGTGGAGATGGTGGTGGACTTCAGGAAGAACTCAGCCACAGCTACCCACATCACCCTCTGTGACTCCACCATTGACACTGTGGAGTCTTTCCGCTTCCTGGGAACTATTATCTCGCAGGACCTAAAGTGGGAGCTGAACATCAACTCCCTCACCAAGAAAGCCCAGCAGAGGATGTACTTCCTGCGGCAGCTGAAGAAATTCAACCTGCCAAGGACAATGATGGTGCAGTTCTACTCCTCCATCATTGAGTCCATCCTCACCTCCTCCATCACCATCTGGTATGCTGGTGCCACCGCTAAGGACAAGGGCAGACTGCAGCGTGTCATCAGGTCTGCAGAGAAGGTGATTGGCTGCAATCTTCCATCCCTCCAGGACCTGTATGCCTCCAGCACTCTGAGGCGTGCAGGGAAGATTGTAGCTGATCCCTCGCACCCCAGCCACAGACTATTTCAGACACATCCCTCTGGCAGGAGGCTGCGGTCCACCAGGACCAGAACCTCACGCCACAAGAACAGTTTTTTCCCATCTGCTACCGTTCTTGTGAACAAGGCCAAGAGTCCATGACACTGGACACTGCCTCTCTTCCCCGTTCAGGACTTACAAGCTTCTGCGTTACATTAACGCACAGTTTACTGTACCATCAACACCAAGTCAAATTCCTTGTAAGTGCAAACCTACTTGGCAATAAACTTGATTCTGATTTTTATTCTGATTCCGGGTCTGTAGACCCAAAAAAGATGTGTGACAAGCCCCCCTTTCTCCTTCCCTTCTCACCGGTCGCTTCATTTGCACATATTTGCAAAGAATAAATACACAGCAAAACAGTGTCACCTTTAGAAGGAACATGTCTAATGAAGTAGTAAGTAACTCATAACTTTATAATGCTGTTAGCAAGAGAACGTTTGAATCTGCTGGGTGTAGTATCTGCAAGGGCGTAACTTTGGGTCTAACATTGGGCTGGTTAAGCTGTCGGCCTATTTAATTATTTAATCATTTACTTTAGTAAAAAGATTCAAGCTAATTTGACATTCCTGTATTAGAGATGAACAATGCTTGTATTAAAAATGTATTATTGTTAATGTAGTTGCAACTGTGTACTTACCCAGTGAATTTCTAATGTGTTAGAGAACTCTCAAGACTGTAGCTCCTTCCGCTCATTTGATTTAGTGTGTGCAGCCATTATCTATGAAAAAAGTCAAAAACATTAAAGCTTAATTCTTGCATCACAGTAGTTTATTGATGACAATAAACTATGCATGGCAAATGTCTTATGGACAATTCATGAAAACACTCAACACATCAAAACAATGTCACAGGCTTGAGGTTAGTTTGCACCTTGGTTCTGAACAACCAAAATTATGTAAAAACAAAAGTAGACTTCCCTGTTTGGCATCCTTGACAGCACCTTGATTTTTCATAAAATTGTATTAGAATTTTGACAGGTCCTACTCACACTTTGGTCCAGTCAATGCTGACCAAAAGACAAAATAAGTAGTCTTCTCAGAAAGAACTATTTTAATTTGCCCTGCCAAGCATAATATTTTTTTTTACAAACAGTGTGTTATCATTTGAACATTTCAGTCTTTAATGTATTTTTTACTATTAAAAGCTTTCTATAGAGAAAAAGGTTTTAACTTGATGTGTTTCAAATATAACACAGCCTCTTCCTGGACCTCTGTTGAACTCACATCTTTTGTCCTGTTATAGGTACTAATTTTTCAATTATTAATAAATGAATACATAAAATGGTATGTATTTTTTAACTTGAGGTAAACTATAGTTCTTGTTTAATGAGTAGTTTATATAATATTACATGTTACATGTATTATTTGAGGGCATAAAACAGTTAACCAGATATTTTGTACTTTTGTTACGTTTACTCAGTTTATTGAACACAGTTAACCAGATAATGATACACTTGTAATTCATTTCTTTGATATATTTTTTTTCTTCTGTGCCTTTAAAAAGCCCAGATGTTTATGATCAGCACAGAATAAAGAAAATGAGGAAGCTTACTTTTGCACTTTTGTTACGTTTACTCAGTTTATTGAACACTCTTTTGTCTACTTGTAGAACTGGACTGTAGAATTGGCTGCAGCATTGAGACACAATGTGATGATCAGAGGGACATTTTAATGTGTTTAGCTCCTTTAGGATTAAGTACTTTGTTTTTTTTTGCTGAAGTAAAGGACCAAATATTTTGACATCACGATGGAAATTCAACTTGAAGCTCACAGAAATTATCTATATGTGTCATGACCAGAATCAGAGGACCCAGAATTCCGCCATACAAACGGGTAGAGTATTAAGATAGTTTATTAGAATGCAGAACAGTGGGTAAGAACCGGGATAGCAGAGGCAGACAGGATGATAAAGGGGATAACAAGAGTCCGTAGTCCGAGAGCCAGTCCAGAGTCAGAGCCAGGTGATCCGAGGTCCAATAATAATCCGAATTAGAATCCGAAGGCAAGGTCAGGGTGCAGAAACAGGTCAGGTAACAGGCAGGTAATCAGGTCTGACAGGGATCAGGCAGGCTCAGAGAATCAGGAGACAAAACCGGGTCAGCATCACAGGCAGGCAGGCAGACAGAAGACTCACCGGAGGCTCGAAATAATCTGGCAGAGAAGAGTAGGCTGAGGTGGGTATAAGTAAGGAAGTGAACAGGTGACCGGAGTGAAAACTAATTACTGGTAACAGGTGGAACTGATCTAAGGATGGGTGGTGACTAGAAGTGGACTGAACTGATCAGTTAGCGGCTGGTGGCTGAGAGGTGAACTGAACTGACTGGTTGATGGCTGGTGATAGAGGAGTGACAGGCTAAATGAAGAAAAGTCCAAAATTAAAACTAAACAAAACCTGAACTATAACAATATGTACTTTCTATCGCTGTCAGCCGGACCATTCTACTTTAACTGTAGCTCAGCCTCAGATAAAAGTCCCTCTGCTCTCTATCCCTCATCATGATCCTGAATATGCTTAGCTTAAACCTCCACTTCACGTCTTTTTGGGAGAATATTAGTGATTAGCTGTGGCTTACAATTATTTCTGACTGAGTCAGCATGCGCGTTTTACTCCTTACTTCAGCCTGCGTTATGCTACTCGGCTTCCACCTGTTCCTATGCGTCACACACACCAATCTCTCACTCTCCGTTGACTCCGCGGCTGCTCTCATGAGCTGTCTGCCTGTCTCTCCTATTGTAGCCCTGTTAGAGGTGATCAGTGTAACTTTCCAGGTAATGGACGAGGGAGGCTGACGGCCATGGACTCAACAGCCAACTTCTCCAGAATGGACACATTTCCATGTAGTTGTGCAGTCAAGGTGCCATTATTTAGATAGAAAATGAAAATAAAGAATAAAAATCAAGAAGTCATTCATGAATATATCTTTGTAAAATGCAATGATGTTACTTTGGGGGGCAGGGGGTTGATTAGATCCAATTTTTGGGGCGTGTCATAACCCCCCCGACAAATTACGACCTTGGCTCTCCGCCATTTTGCTGCTATGCTACACTGCTCTGACGGTGGCATTTTATGGGCAGGGAGGGGCTAAGCTCTGAGTGGCAGCTGTTTACGTGCACAGACATGCATGCACAGCTGGCCCGGCTATGTAGACCAGAGACTGGAGAACACAGAGAGATGGTGTGTGACATCATACCATATTCCATCTAAAAAGATACCTTTAGTTCTTCACATCACTTTTTAGTTATTTTTATCTAAAATGAAAAACATTTCACTGATCGCTCCTTTAAACATCATGGAAAAGCAACTTATTTCTATGTTGTTCCATGTTTTATTCCAACATCATGGCCCACTGCAACCAAATAATAAAGTGACAACAATTTGTTTCAAAGATGATAAAAATGACATTTTGCTTGGCTTATGCCAACCAGTGATGTAGTGTCCAGTATCTATTACATTTAAAAAAAGTAGTCCAAGAAAGAGCGGTGAAGTGGTGACAAGGTCAAGGCTCATTGATGCACATAGTGAGAGAAGACTGGCTCATGTGATCTGATCCAACATTTCAGCGACTGTAGCTGAATCAGTTAATCAGGGAATGAATGAATAATGTATTTCAGACAATCCAGTGAAATTATAAATTCAGCACATACAAAGAATATGTATAAATAATAATATGTGCTACTAATAATATATATAATTTAGTGATTATGTCTGAAAAGGGGTATGAAGAAGTGAAACTTATCTAAGGGCATCAGCGTTTTTTGTGTTTATATGTTACTGCATAGCTAAGGATCAGTCAGCTAGTCATGCTGACAGAGATCCTCATGGCTTTTTCAATAGAATAATGCACCCTGATACAAAGCAAAAACAGCACAGAGAGGGTTTAAGGAGTATAACAATAAGTTTGTGGTATTAATTTGGCCTCCCAATTTCCCACATCTCAATCCAATCCAGTATCTGTGGGATGTGAAGCACAAGCAAGTCTGATCCATGGAACTCTCTCCTCACAACTTACAATCCTAAAATAATATGCTGCTAACATCTTGATGCCAGATACCAAAGCCCACCCTCAGTGGTCTAGTAGAGTCCATGTCTTGACTGGTCAGGGTTGTTTTGCATCAAAAGGAAGACCAACACGCTGTTAGGCAGGTGGCCATTATGTTATGTTTGATCTGTGTATAAAATGTTTAAGTGTTCAATATCTGGAAAATGTTTAGTTTAATGATTTACATGATTTACATAAACACTTGGATCACTAAGAATCTAAAGTGCATGTAAAAATATAATATTTGATTTTTTAGATGTTTGTCTATAAGATATTCTGTTCTCATTTTACACTTTACACTGATGTTCGTTTATAGCAACTGAAGCAATCAGAATTGAGAATGTCCTTGCCAAGTAGCAACCTGCTGGGCTGAGAAATGGAGAAAAATCAAAGTGCTTAAAGGGCATCTTAAAAAATAAGCTTGATTTCTGCTTAGCTAGAGTCAGTAATGAGGTTTGGTTCATATAGCAATTTTCTTCTTTGTGTCAGCCAGAAGCATTGGTGTTTACATAATTTTGCCACGTTCTCGTGCAGAACCTTTGTTTTTGAGCAGCTTCCGCTTCTAAAATTCTGTTTTGATTTTAGTGGCCTTTCTAACCCACTAAACCATTTTCTACTCTTTTCTGATGGTGTTTTCATATTTAAAGGAAATACATTTTATTAGTTCGCATTGGGTTTTTTATGCAAGACGACCACTCTGCATTCATATTTCTTGACAAAAAAGTGTACCAATTTCCATTTAAAACAAACAACCTATTATTAAGAGTAATAAAACAGTAGCTATGTCATAATCCCATATGCAGGCCAAGTGTGAAAAGAAGTAGCCGTTTTACAATCCAAACCTTGTGGGTTAGACTCCTGTCACATGTCAGTTTGCACCAGGGTAATGCTCTTAACCCCAAGTTGCCTACAGATATATGTATCTATGTATGAATGCGTGTTTGTGACTGTGATTGTGTGTATGTGGCTCCAGTGTGTAGTACGTTGAGAGGTCAGTATGAAAGGTCAGCTCTTTTAGATTTCTTTCTTTTTTCACCTTAAGCTCATTTAAAGGTTTCAGATCATTTAATATGTTTTAATGCAAGATGAGGATTACCTGAGTAAGTACAAAATGCAGTCTTCAAATTATGATATCATTTTATAACGGAAAATTAATTTTACAAACCTACCTGGGCTCGGTGAAAAAAAATTATATATTATATACAATATTTCCCCTCTTGTTCTAGTTTTTCTATTTTATACAGAATCAAGGAAGCTTGTAAATAGAAACTGTCTGACAATATAAAGTAAAAAAAAGGGGTAAAAAAACACGTCAGGCATAAATCAATGAACAGATGAGAAACAAAGCCATCAAAGTGCATCAACATTTAAAGGTTTTTAGAGCTATTTAAAAAAACTCATACCTGCAGTCAAACACAGACCTGGTTTCTGCTCCAGGATCTGGATGACTTGACCTAATTATTGGAGCTATGAGTTCTGCTCTCTATCGTAGCATCAGGAACTAGAATGTCCAACCATTAGCTTGTGATCTTAAGCTCAAGACCACTTGGGTTTTCAGCAGAACAGTGATCCAAAGCTCACCAGGAAGTCCACTTCTAATAGTTCTAATAGTTCTTATGTAAAAATAAAAAAATAAAAAAAAAGAAGACAGGAAAAAGTCTGGACTTAGATTCAATTGAGATGCAGAGGCATAACCTTAAACACAAAACTTCATGCTTCAAAATAACTCAATATAGCTGATTGTTCAAAATTCTGTAAATTCTGAGCAGGACGAAGTTTCTGTACATCAATATGAAAGACCCAGTTTTTACCGCCAATGGTGGCACAACATGTTATTAGGTCTAGGGGTATTTATTTTCAGCTAATGTAGGACTAGGTGGGTTGGGATAGCTTATTTCCCCCTAAGATGTGAAACAAGATTTGAAAACAGCTTTTTGAATTTGCTCTTTTTATCTTTGTCTGATTTGGTCTCCTTAATTTACACAAGTACAGCCAATCATTGTGTGTAATAGCACTGACTATGCATTCAAAAGCTATTAAATTTACACATACGGTTTCAATATGAGGAATTCAATTGAAGTGAAAGATTTGTTGCAACCCACTGGTTTCTTCATATACTTATGTATTTTGCTACATATCCTCGTATAGTTTACTGGATCTGGTTACTTAAGGCTTCATTACAATTGGATTAAGCAAGTCTGCATATTATTGATTTAATACCAATCTGCACTGAATTGAGGTGAAATTGTAATAATTGGTGTGAATGGAGATAAATTAGATCAAACTAGATTGTATTCATCCGGATTTTAACTGTTTGTTCGATGCAAGTTGCCCCAAAATGAATTTGTTGGGAATTGGCAGTATATAAATACACTATTTAAATGCAGTGTTAGGCCTTTCTCCATGACAGTTTATCACAGATGTTACCTTTAAAAATGACCAAGCAGCAAATAAATATCATTGAGCAGTAAGTCATAATTAGCGGCATACAACTGAATCAAAGGACAAATCCATAATTTGACGCCTGTTAAACCTAAACAAAATGTATATCAGCTGAAGTACACTCAACAATTTGGTCATATTATGCTGCTCCGTTTATCTTTTATAAAATCTATGACTCTCTTTACATGAGGATAACACAGTCTACAAAAGCAATAATAAAAACGGATCATTATTTTCCTTTTTGTTTTCTTTTTCTCCAAGAGGGCTCCTGGCAGCAAAACCTGATGAGGAACATTCTGAAGAACCCTTCGTTAAAATGAACACAATACAGATACATTCAACCAGTGTGCCTTAGTCACATACTAATCAGGCCCAAGTGCACTGCAGCTGAATCAAAGAACTCATCAATGACGAGACACACATGTAACACCAAGAAATGGTGTCTGTTCTCAGGGAGAATCAATAATCCTTAATTAATTGTGTTGACATGATTAAGACAGTTTGAGAAGCTTTGCACAGCACCCGCATTTATAATTGAATCATATTTGTTTTAAAGCACAAACCTGCACAGCTGTTCAGGTGCTGTCGCACTGACTAACCTGCAACAGCATCTGATGTTCTTTTTTTCTTTCTATTCCTCTGTCTCTCTGCCTCATTTGTCTAACAGGAGATTGTCCTTGTGGTGTTCTTCGGCGTGGAGTATTTCGTCCGCGTTTGGTCTGCAGGCTGCCGCAGTAAATATGTTGGCATCTGGGGCCGGCTCCGCTTTGCCAGGAAGCCGATATCTATTATAGGTGGAAACACAATCCCCGTACACTTGTATATCTCTACCCATGCACACAAGCAGACATGTCACTCCCCACCCACAGTTGCAAATTTTAAACAATAGCCGGTAATGTAGCCCAAGCCTCTTTCCAAAATGAAATAGTTAAGACAAATTCGGCATGAAATTAAAACTGTCACTGCGGGGTTTTCTTACATTTAGACCTTATTCTGAAGACTTGTGCCTTCAGGTGCCTGTTTTTAAATGTGCATATTATCAATAATACTCACACCTGTTATTTGACCAGATTAATATGATCACTTTTTCTAAAATTAAACAGCCACATTTTCCCCTAATCCGTTTCTATCCTAAAATAAGTGCTTATTCTCTTATTGATGGACAAGTCCCAATATCTTCATGTTCCTAACTACGCGTACCGTACTTATACAGTCATGTTCTTCATTACTGCAGATCTGATAGTGGTCGTCGCTTCCATAGTTGTGTTGTCAGTGGGCTCCAAAGGGCAGGTCTTCGCCACCTCCGCTGTAAGGTAAGACATGCTGGGTGTTCAGTATGTTGAAAAAGTTAGCCATAAAGTTTAGAGGACCCTTAACTTAAACACGTGGAACATTTATTTAACTGGTTAATGTATGTCGTGTTTATGAATATTTTTGTCATGTTGTGTGTGCACCCATACCATGCAAATGTGTTTCTTAAACTTTTTTTTTTACCCTTTTTAGGTTACATCCACAAACTGAAAAGTATTTTATAGAACAGGTCTACCCAAAGTAACATGTTTGTGAAGTGGATGGAAAAGGATTTAACTGTTCAGATGCATGAGTATGGAATGCAGTTGAATGCAGTTTCCCCAGAGTCTTTACTGAAGGGATAAATTGAACTTAAGGTGTTTGTCCCTATCAGTCTTACATCAAGAGACTGAAATATTTGCCCAATATTTCTTATAAAATAGCTCAAACTCAGTCCGGGTGGGTGTCAGTGAACAGACATTTTTAAATTGTGCCACTGCTGTATTTAGCTCCATACATCTTCCTATCTGGCTAGTTTCTATGTTGCTAAAGAAAACCCTTTCTCACAGTATGATGCTACCATCACCATGTTTCACCATGGGCATGATCTGTTCAGGGTGATGTTCAGTGTTAGTTTTCTGCTTTGCATAATGTCTTACACATAGGGTAGAAAGTGCAATTTCAGTCTCATCTGATCAGAGTACCTTGAGCTTCTTGTTCCGCATGTTTGCTGAGTGTAATCTAGTTGTACTTGCAAACTGCAAACAGGAGGTCTTTTGGCTTTCTTTGACTTTCTAAGAGTGGTCTTCTTGCCAGTCTTATATAAGAAACTGATTTGTGGATGACTTATAGTTGCACTGTCAAGAGATTCTTCCACCTGAGCTATGGCTGCGCAGCTTCATCCACTGTTATCCTCAGCTTCTTGGCTGCTGGTCTGATTAATGCTCTTCTTGCCTGGCCTTTCACTTTAATTGGGTGCTATTATCTAGGTTTGAAATTGCTCCGTACTCTTCCCATCTTCAGATGATGAATTGAACAGTGCACTGTGAGATCTTTGAAGCTTGGGATTTTATTTAAAAAATTAACCCTCTTACTCAGCTGCTAAATATATACAAATAGACACCACACCTTTCAGATTCTCATTTGTAAAAAACAGAAAATGTACCGGGTACCATTTTCTTTCCCCCTGAAAATTTGGCACTATTTTGTGCCACTATTAAGTTTGTGGGTGTAACAAGACAAGATTTGAGGAAAATTAGGAGGTAGACATGTCTTTGTAAGGCACTGTAGATTTCCAGGTTAGAATGACAGCTGCCCTCCTCATGACCCTAACCTTAAACCCCTGAGGTGCATGTCATTAACCCCCCAAATGTATGTAATATTTATTATTACTTTTGTAGCATTGCCTGCTCAGGCATATCTGCCTGCATTTGGCATGAATATATTGTCAGCTGGTAAAAAGTGTTGCGATTTTCCAGAGGGATTCGCTTCCTGCAGATCCTGCGTATGCTGCATGTTGACAGGCAGGGAGGAACCTGGCGTCTCCTGGGCTCAGTTGTCTTCATCCATCGGCAGGTACACAATCACAGCTCTAAATGTGCAGTATATTTCAAGTCCACAGTCATCTCCGCCACTGGGGTTTCTGAATATTATTAATAAGCCGGAGGCCCTGTGTCTGGGGAGTAATTGCCTCTCCACATCATGTATCATGTATTATTTTCCTCACTTTGCAGTGCAAATAGAGGATCCTCACATGTGTGTATATATATATATATATATATATATATATATATATATATATATATATATATATATATATATATATATATATATATATGTGTGTGTGTGTGTGTGTGTGTGTGTGTGTGTGTGTGTGTGTGTGTGTGTGTGTATCAAAAGAGTACTCAGAGCAGAGAGGTGCAACAAAAAGCACAATTATGAACTCGGTTGGGTTTTACATTTTATAGACGCATTAGCTGGAGAGGATTATGTCTTTCTCCAGGGTGTCATTTAACCGGGACACAGAGGTGGCTGTGATTATCCCCGGTGGCCACGGCAGTTGCCTTTAATGTCCATATGAAAACGATGAGTGATGAGCAGGGCGTCAGGAATTTTACTCATCCAGGGCCGCCTGCTGTTCTTCCTTGCCTTCGCGATGGTTGATGACTATATCACTTATAGCTGCTGAGGGTTATCAACAGCTGCTGACCTTCGACGTGAAAACAGTTAATACTGGTGCAGAGACAATATCAGAGACCTTTTTTTCAAACTGAGGTGGTTGATGTTGACGGCTTTGTTGAAACTTTTAAACAGATAAAATAAGATGTTCAGAAATTGTACCCTATTACAATTGACAGTGCCAGATGGTGATACCATGATAATTATGTTGTGGTAATTACCTATAAATCTTTTGTTATAACTGTGTATAGTTTAAGATGTAGTGCCTTTTTATGGGTTATTAATACTGGATTTAGTAAGGCAGCGAGGGAATATAAAGCAAATGTTCAGACTGCGTATAAATCTTTTTTTATATATAACTGAGGATCCAAAGTTATACTTTCGTAATTGGTGATCCTTCAAAAGAAAGCTGTAATTGCAACAAAGTGTAGTACTGGAGGAACTACACTTTAGATTTAGTTCATTTTTCTAAATGTATCTTGTATCTTTTTTTTTCTTTTACATAACAATCTTGCACTACTCTGTGTTTGTGTATCATAAAGTCTGGTGGAAAAATACTGTAGATTTAGGTTTGTAATTGTAATATGACAAAATGTAAAGCAAAGTTAAATGGTTAGAAATACGTTCATTTGGCACTGTAAGAATTAAAATGTCGGAGAAACTGAAACTGTGCATAATTGATATTGAGGACATCATGTTCGTTTTTGTCTTGTTTTGTTTAACTAAACTTTGAATCTTTCACATTTGTCATCATTTCTGTTGAAAACATCAAATTCACATCATACAGCTATTTGCTATCCAACCCCTGTTTGCCATGGACCTGAGAACGTGGAAAAGAAAATTTGAGGGTGTCAGCATCAAATTACCCTCACATATACAAGCTGGATCCAAAATAGGGCTCAGCCTTCACACATAAACACCAGTGGAGTCTAATAGAGGAGTGTGATTACGAGCGAGACTCCCTGAGAGGCTTTGTAAAATTCTGCTCTGATTAAAGGCATCAATAGTCCATTTGTGTCTCATGAAGGTGTTGTCTCTGGGAACTATACTTTTTGTATCGCTTTCTCAGCATTTCATTTCGGATTTAAAGAACATCATGACCATATGGTATTGCTAAGCCCCATACAACCCCCTCCAAAAAGGCTGTAATATACACCGTGTGCCTGCATACGCCATAGAAGTCAGCTGAGCTCGGCACTGTTTCTGTAATATTTTAGACATATTGATGTCTCGCACAAACACAAACTTAACTTAATATTTTTGTTAGCTTGCTGGCTTGAACAGCTGAAGTTGTATCAGTTTTGAAATAAACACTGAATAGAATAGTAGAATTGCAAACTTAATTCCCACGGTTGAGTCCGGTGTGGTCGCTGCCATGTGGAAACCACCCGTTGCTCAGAGGAGTTTGCCAGGTCAGAGCGACCGCTACACGTCGACTAAGGGTTAGAAAAGCTATTCAAGGCAGCTTTAATCCATTCAGTTTTGCACATGTTTTTTGGAGACAAGCAGATACATTTTAAATACAACATTGAATAGCTGTGGACGAGTATTGTAAAACTGGGTCTGTGTTGTCACATTAAAGCCAAGCAGACGGAGCAGAGTTTTACTCAAGAAGTAATTTCAAATAAGTGCAAAATCTGCCGAGGAGCATGAATTATAAAGCTGAACTTAAAACAACTTGGAAGTTGTTATACTTTAAGAGATTGTCATACCTTCAAACTAAATAAGTGTGTTGTGCCTCCTGGACAAATTGTTGGTAGTTTTTTTTTTATTGAGGCCACACTAATATGGTTAACATTTCTTTTAAATGTAGCACATAGGGAGAGAAGAGGATTTCAAGTTTCTAACTAATTGAGGTCAGGAAACAAAGCTGCAGGGGTAGACATTTTGTTTCTACTATTTCCTATTTTTCATTTGGTTCCTATTTTTTGCTGTTGCAGCCAGTGGAAGTAAATACTTTTCCACTCAGCAGGCAATATTGGTCTTGTGTTGTACCTCCCACAGATTTTTTCTGTTTTTTTTGAGCTGAAGTGCAATAGAGCTGGAAATGTTACCAAAAAAAATATAAACCTTGAATAATTTTTGTCCCAGAGACCCCACACTAAGATCTACAACCATACAAGTTGCAGAAAGGTTATTTAGATCAGGTATTCGTTTGATGGAAATGAGGGCAGTGCACACACATACACACCGACTCATTCCTCCCTGTACTGATAATATAAAAAGAATGGTAACATTCAGTGGAACTTTTTTGTGATCTACAAATATTTCACTTTAATTTTTTTTGTTTTCAGGTACTGCTTCTTATTCTGCCCCACATGCAAACAGGCATAGAGTAGGGAGCCTATTTTTGTTAAGTGCAACCTCAAATCTTTCAGGTGCAGTATGAACCTGAATGAAGATAGCTAAGTTAATTTCAGCTGCTTTATGTTATTTTTTCCCGTATGGTGAAGAAAAATGAACATAGTAAATTTTTATCAACAATTAAGAAAATGGATGCAGCGCCACTTAGTAGAATGGTGTAGTACATCGGGTCATTGATTTTGCAGAAATCCCTCAAACTGCTACTAAATGCACAAAAATTAAAAGCTTTTCAATAAAATGAGCTTTCGGTTTGAAACGTCAAATGAGGACGATGAAATGGGTAAGGAAAGATGTTGAACTTCGCCAGCAAACCACAGTACAAGTTAATTACAAAGTCATGGAATTTTGTGATGTTGTGGCACATAATTATTTTTTTCACTTTTATTTAACCAGAATATAGTACCATTGAGGTTAAAAACCTCTCTGAGTGGACAAAAGCCTTCTTGCCCAACTCAGTCTGAGAAAAGGGGCAGAAAGAAGCAGCAAACTGTGAGCAAACGCTATACGAGTCAACATTTCTCATTGCAATTGCAGTACAGATATAGGTTGGCAGAAGTCCATGTAATGTCCTGTAAATAAACTTGACCAATGAGAATTGCTGAGAGCAGCCCAACCTGCCCATCCCACCCGTGAATATAAACCACAATGATGTGTTGACACTTTGCAGTTTGTGATGAACCTCAAAGAAGATAGACAGAGCCAAGCATCCTAAGACATTGTGACGAAGCAATCATGTACAAAAGACCTCGATAGTCCAACACGGACATAGAAGTTGCCACGACAAGCCGCTTTTTAGCAGCATATGAAAAACACAACTTGTTTCGAAAAATAAAAAGCAAACTTCGATCTAAGCTTTTTCACAAGATTTTCCACCTGGGGTTTAAAAGTGAGGGAGTCATCCTTCAAGATGCCTAGATATTTATATGTGATTTAGTGTCAGAAGCAGAGCCAGTAGTGATGATTCCTAGTGTGGAAGAAACCAGTGAGTGTGTAAACAATAAGCATTTCTAAGAAATCAATGCCTGGATGTGCCAAAATTTTCTTCAGTTGAATAAAAACAAAACAGAAGTACTAATTTTTGGACCAATAGAGGAGAGATCAAAAGTTAGCACACAGCTTCAGTCGCTTCAGCTAAAAACCACTAATCAGGCCCGAAACCTGGGTGTAGTGATGGACTCAGACCTGAACCTTCAAAAGCATCTAAAGACAATTACAAGGTCGGCTTTCTATCACCTGAGGAACATTTCCAGGATTAAAGGACTAATGTCTCAGCAGGATCTGGAAAAACTAATCCATGCGTTTATTTTTAGTAGAATTGATTACTGCAACGGTGTTTTCACAGGTCTGCCTAAAAAGTGGATCAGACAGCTGCAGCTGATCCAGAACGCTGCTGCCCGCGTCCTCACTAAGACTAAGAAAGTAGAGAACATCACCCCAGTTCTAAAGTCCTTACACTGGCTCCCTGTATCTCAGAGAATAGACTTTAAAATACTTCTGTTTCCTAAATGGCTTAGCACCTAAATACATCACAGACTTGTTATCAGCGTATAAACCCTCCAGACCACTCAGGTCTTCTGGCTCCAGCCTACTCTGCATACCTAGAACCAGAACTAAACACGGAGAAGCAGCATTTAGTTCCTTTGCTCCACTTATCTGGAACAAACTTCCAGAAAACTGTAAAAGTGCGGAAAGCCTGAGTTCCTTTAAATCGAGATTAAAAACACATTTGTTTAAAATTGCCTTTGAATGTTCAAGTTAAACTATCCCTACTTGCTTTTATTCCTATATTTTAATCATGTAAAGCACTTTGCATTGTCTCTGTACTGAATTGTGCAATATAAATAAATTTGCCTTGCCTTGCCTTGCCTATTTCTAATATAACTGTAAATGGTAAGTGAAAGGGAATTAAATGAAATATGAACGAAGTCTGCAAATTTTTAAAAATAATAATAGCTCGTTATCTTAAGTGGGCTGGTCTGAAAAAGAGTCCCACTCATTATTGGGGGGGGGATATTTGAGAATAATAATTTTGATTTGATTTTGGAATTTACAGGGAGACAATAAAGAGAAAAAATTAATGTTTAATTTGTAATCTTTAATTTTCATCAGGAATCTTGCTGCTGTGTTTTAGATAAGCTGAAGGTTTTTTGGGATAGGATGATTTGAATCTTGGAAATGTTACAGGGATGAATGTAGGGAGTCCTAGAAACCTTTTTAACCTTTTGTAATCAATCAATCAATCAATCAAATAAACGCTTTCCACAACAACCTGGCCCAATATGAAAATACTACTTTATGCCCCAAGCCTGAATTAACTACTATTTATTATTTATTTTTTTTAATTTCCACACTCAGCACTGATTAACTCCTCACTTGTCGAATCAAGAAATCTCATAAATGGAACCACTCTGACAACATGAACGCTAAAAGATCTTAAACAGCAACAATCATGCCCTGATTTCAGAAACAGGAATTCAGAAACAGGTGAGGAGTAAAGTCATTGACATCAGTGAGGAAATAGGTGCAAAGCCAAACTGTGCTCACTGCCCATTGATTTAACAACAATCTAGTTTCAGTATGGATTCTAAGCAGGTTGTTCATACTTGAAAATGTTCCTGTGTGGCTCAATTATTATCACTCTGCAGAGAGGATTGGTCCAGAATTCCTACAAAGCTAAATAAGACTCATTACCAGTAGCTCATTGATGGCAGTAGATGTCGCGGGTGGTGCCAACAGTATTGTGGTATAGGGAGCAATAACTCTTTCATGTAAGGCCAGATTAGTTTGAATACCTGTTATTGACTTTAATAATTCAAATCATCATTTAAAAACTGCAGCAGTTAATGGGGGAATGGTGGCCTAGAGGTTATAGCATGGTGCTTCTGTCTTGGAGGTTCTGGGTTCAACTCCCACAGTCACCCTGGATCCCTGAGCTCCATAAGTGATGGGTTAAGTGCAGAGGAAGAATTTAATTGGGATGTATGTTAGAATAAAGATGATTATTGATTTGTATTTGGCTGATATAACAAATTGTTTGATGATATGGCACGTTTAACTATGACAAAAACGCAACAAAGGTTAAAATCTTTTTCAAAGAAATGTGTACCATAGATTTTAAAAGTTCCTCATTTGTCTTTCTGTAGCAGAACTGAGTTCTGCATCATTCAGTTGGTATAATTATACTGAAACATATCCAATCACAGCTATAAACTCTCTCAGTGCACTATCCCTCCTGTTTTTCTCCTTCCCAGTAAGTAGCTTTAGACAACAAAGAAAAAAAAAAACGCCTGTCTGTCAGTGTAGTGTAATAAAGCATTAGTTTGAATGTTGCCGGTGGAAAGAACCAAATTGCAATCTCAAAGGAAGTCAAGACCCCAGCAGCTTGTAGTTTGCAGTAAAAAAATAGCGACTAACAGAAATCTGTTTTGAATGTTTGTTATCAGGCTCATCACAATACACCCAATAACTAGCATATAAACTGAATAAAACTCACTAAATCAAATGCCACGCTTTACTGGGAAAGGATCTCATTGCCATATTCTTCAAAGCATGGACATGGTTTGAGTTATTTACGATCATTAGAGATTAGATATCAGAAAAAGAACTAGGTGATATTTAGACTGCTGCTAAAAAGTTAGCGAATAATGAAATGCTCTCTAAAAAAGACAACCTTTTAATACATAAATGACGTAAGACAGCACATACAGGATATTCAAGAGAAATTTTAATATTCACATATTATATTTACATGAATATTCAAATCCACATATTGTTTATTATACATGTTAGATTAGATCATAAACAGTTACCTGATACAAATTAGACAACTAACAACATGGGCATTCAACTACAAGTGTTTATATTCAGAGGGCAAGGTTACTTTAAAATTGAATGTTTGGTATGAGTTTGAAATAAATATTGTGTTGTTTTATGTGTATTTCAGGAGCTGATCACCACTCTGTACATTGGATTTCTGAGCCTGATCTTCTCCTCATACTTTGTCTACCTGGCAGAGAAAGATGCAGTCGATAACAAAGGTTCCACAGGCTTTGAAAACTATGCGGATGCTTTGTGGTGGGGAGTGGTAAGACTACCCATACTGATTACGGCTGTCTGTTCATGTCTGGCTACATGAAGCCTCCAGCTAAGCTAGATGTACTAGGAAACAACTTTTTTGAGCTGACCAATGTGTTGCAGCTTCTCCCTGATGAAGGCCACAAGCCAAAACGTGCTGGTCAACTAATAAAGTTGTTTCCTTCAACCTCAAGTGTTGCTGGAGTCTTTACTTCACTCAATCTTTGACCCTCTCAGTGCATCTTGGGAGTTGATGAAGTTGTGCCAGAAACTTTTTTGATCTCTCTGTTTTTATATGTCTATAATTATTTGAAAAAAAAAAATAAGTACACACTTGTTGCATCTATACTATATAAGAGGGAAAGTATCTTAGCTAATGCACTTGATTAATTAATGATCAGCAAGGGTGACCACCTTAGACTTAGACTTAGACAACTTTATTGTCATTTTGTATGTACAGAGTGCATACAGAATGAAATTTTCGTTGCATACAGCTTGTAAATTACAGTATAAAGTGCAGCAGTGATCAAAATGTAGAAATCCAAGAGAGCTGGCAGTTTGCTGGTCTGGGAATAAATATGGAAAAAGGTTACAAGGTCATTTCGGAGTAATTTGAAGTCCCATCATTTTAGAAATAAAAAAATAAATACATCAATAAATAATTACAGCTTAACATTGAACATGGTTGCCAGTCTTACCAGTAGGGAATGTCCCTGCAATTCACCCCCATCAAACCCTGTTGAGCTAACAAAAACTGCAAAATAATAAATAAAAAAATCCCCAAAAAAACATCTCAGATTATTCAGACGGAATCTGCTAATCCAGTCCTCAAGTACTGGTATCCTGAGTGTTTTGCAGTTTTCCCTGGTTCAACACACTTAATTAAATAAATAGTACTTTACCAGGTCTCTGCAGATATCGATGAAATACTGAAGAAACTGTTCAGTTCTGCCAAGTTCTTTTTGGAGCTGGAACACATATAAAAAAAACATATTGGCCCATAAGGACTGGCGTTGGACACCCCTGCGCTAAAAGAATTAGCATAATAAATGCACAATTAATTGGGAAAAAATATTGAACAAGACTGAGTTGTTTGGAAGGGTGTAAAAAATTTGGCATCACTATTTAGGTTTGCACAATTTTCATCTGAATGGGGTGTTGGGCCATAAAACACAGAGCTATGTTTAGCAAAATACAAACACAGCAAACATCACAAGCAACTCCCACTAACTCTCAAACACGGTGGTGGAAAGGGAGGGAAATGATTTCCCGCCTTTTTTCAGCCAAACTATGAAGTCTTCCATATTTGAAGTATGCTTCAGTAGGAGACCATCTGTTTGTCAGCCAAAGCTTGGGTTAAACTAACTCATCATTAAGAGTCATCCCATCACTATAGAAATTCTACAAATAAATAGCCAAAAATAAATGGAAACAAGGTGTTGCAATGGCACAGTCAAAGTTAGGATCTCAATCTCATTGGATATTCTATACTGGGACCTAAAAACATCTTTGCAATGAAAACCCTGAAAATTTCAATAAGCTGATGCAAAGTTTTAAAGAGTGTATTAAAGTTTCCCCACAACAATATAAGACGTAAAATCTTACAATCAAATGTGGTTCTACAAGCTATGAGGTGGTCTTTGTTTGTCCAACGACTGCATCCGTGCAAAAATCTGTACTTCATCCAGCCAGATTTCTGCTTGGTTTTGTCAATTTTGCCTTTCAAAAATTGCATCATGAGTGGTAAGAATAAACAAAAAATTAAATGCAGACTATTAACCTCCAATGTAAACTTATCAAGACAGTGTTTCAGTAACCAAACCTTTATGAGACACTTGTTACACGAAATAAACACGCAAAGCATAATTTTGTTATTTTTCTAACGTTATCATTCTTACTTTTCATTTGTAGCGGTTCTCGTGTGCCCATGTTACATTTTTAGCCTGCCAATTATAAACAAGGCAGCAGGGTGTTATTCATAGGAGATTATCACCTACTCAACTTCAGAGTCTCCAGTTTGCAAACACCATGATTAGAATAATCTCACACTCAGATCAAAAACACCTGGCCTGATACAAATGTATGGAACTTTAGTTATATTTTTATATTTTTTGCACCAATAAAGATTTGTTGCAATTCTCAACTAAACTACAACCTGTCATTGCAGTGACTCAATTGAGTAAAACTCACATCTTAGGTAAATAATTCAGCCTTTAAAACGACATGATACTATAGTAAGTGCTACATTTTAAACTTGATTTAATTTACACAATGACTGATCAAATGAATCCTGCACAAAATCTAGTAATTAGAGCTGCACTGCTTTGTGATCCAATTAAAAAGTTTAAAATTTCTACATAGTTTCAAATTGCTATTCTTTATTAAGGGGTTTCTCTATTTGAGCCAAAACTAAATGAGTTGATTCAAATGAAGATAAGCAGTATCAAAACACTGCAGCACCCTACTAACTGGTCCTTTCACGATGTGGAATTCATCTGCATGAGCTCATTGAAAAAGTCACACATTAACCACTTGAAGAAATATTGCATCTGCATCCTTATATAATCTACTGCCCAAATTATGATTTATTGCAGTGAGGATAACATTTTAGTTTTTGCATAAACAAGAGAAAACTGGTTACTTGTGTGAATCACATTGCAGAGCAAGCAAATAAAATGCCGGGTTGCTATAGATGTATGTAACAGACTATATCACTTCTTTGCAGAGAGGCATTCTACCTGTTTTGGTCATTTCCAGATAATTTTTCTTTTACTGCTCAATGAATAGTATTTTTTATTTTTTTTCTATTTCAGAAGGGCTTCAGATGTTAAAGGCAGACGGAAAGGTGGTTGAATGTGTGATATGATATGCAAAATATATTCTTTCATTGCATTAACATCTGTGTTCTATCAGGCCATTCCTCCTAGTAGTGGTTAGACTTTCTAACCATTGTTGCCTTTTTAGCCATCAAACAACAATTTTTTTTTTATTTGTTGTAAATAGTCACGTTGTTTTTTATGCACAATATACATGTGCATTGTTTCAAAATCACGCTACCCAGTTACACTTTTCGTTTTATCAGAGATGTATATTTTAACAACTGTAAAGGATTATTTTTTTACAGTGTGGATTTGCCCTTACTATAAAGTCGCTAGTTCTCATTGTTTGTTTTAATATATTTTACCTTTGTGAGAATCTGTATGCTTATATTACAATAAGGGCCAGAAGCATAGGTTTAAAGCAGGTGAAAATACAAAGTTCAAAAACAGTTGAAGAGGCCTAACTAACACTTTGAAACTACTTTAAGTCATGCTTTGACAACATAATTGTTATTTGCTATTGGGGTGAAGTGGCTTGGAAAGTTACAGTGAAGCCCAAAGTAAATCCTTCTTATAACTACTGAACAGCTTTGTTATTTTGAGAATTTATGTTTGGTGATGAGCTTTAAGTCTTTCAGGGCTGAACAGCTATGGGTCACCACTCTAATATTTAGTTACCACAGGTCAGTCCAGGCCCCTCCAAAGCTTTAACATTACTTTCATTTAACTGAAATATGTTGGCTTAACTGTATAGCAAACATAGAGATTACCTTTGTTGGATTTTTGTCCAGACGTTGACTATGTCAAAACAAAAACCTTCACTTTGGTTTGCTGAGCTGTTCAGATGTGGACCTGGTAGCCTGCTTTAGATCATTGTCCTCTTGCATAACCCAGGTTGACTTGGGCTTGAGACTGTGCACTGATGGTTACAATTTTGTCTTGTCAGTCCATGGAATATTTTCCCAAAGGTCTTGGAAATAATCAAGATGTTTTGTTTGTTTGTTTGTTTGTTTGCAAATGTAGGAAAGACCCAAAGGCAATGCCTTTGGCCATGAATGCAATTGTTGCCCAATTGCATTGACCTTATATGACGCAAGTAAGACCTGCAATGCTTTATATCATGTTCAGGGTTCTTTTGTGACCTTCTGAATTATGGATGCGATCTAGGAGTAATTCTTGTTGGCTGACCATTCCTGCGAACGTTCCCCAATGCTGCATGTTTTGTCCTTTTGTGGATAATGCCTGTTGCTGTAGTGTGCAAGAGTCCCAAAGTCTTAGTAATAGCTTTATAACTCATTCAGACTGTAAGAGGTCATTGACGTTGTTTCTCATCTTTTCTTGAATTTCTTTTGATCTGAGCATGTGGTATTTGTACATTTTTTATAAAGGGGCCTAGTCACTTACTATGACTTTACAAATTCCTATGCCAGTAGCTCTCTCTGATAGTGTACAAAGGTTTTCCCATTAGATTCTGCTGCCCTGTTGGCCTATTATATTTCATTTCTTGGTTTAACTCTGATTTTGCTGTATTTGTTAGTAAACAAAGCACTTTTGTGTATATTTACCAATAACAAGACCGCGTAACTGAAAGTAAGACATTGCGAATGCGTGGCATTAGTGAACAAGGAGAGGCAATGGAGCCCACAGACATGCGTTGTAATGATGTGATAATAAATAAAAACAATCAGAAATATATGTTCATTCTTACCTGTGAAAAGTAGTGCCAGTATATTTGGTTTGCAATGTGAATCGATTGGTAAAAATCTCCACAGCACATTAAAAAGGCATCACCAAATCGCTCCACTATTACACTTCCAATATGGAGGCTACGTCGGCATGCAATTCACCGTTCAACGATGCATCTATGAATATACATTTATAATTTAGGTGAGTGGCTCAGCAATGGCCAGAAAAAAAGGTAAAGTCACCCTAACCCTTTAGATCAGTTTGGTCTTCAACCACACGAGCTGTCATTTTACTGGGAGGCATTGCAGGACAGTCTACTGGCTCTTACAATAGATGTGCCAATTGTTGCCATCTTTCCGCATTACTGCCGACCAGTGGATGACACTGGTCATCCACTGGTCATCCACTGGTCCACTTTTATATAGTGATCACAGCCAGTGCAAAGTTCTTTTCAGGCTCAAAAAGGACTAAGTAAACACTATCAGGACAAACACTTGGCATATATTGTTTTATTTGAAGATGTGCTTTCTTTCTATGGTCAAAATACATGACTAGGCCCATATCAAATATTTTTGTCTACTTCAAGTTGTTATAACATGTTGTGAGTGATATCTTGATTCCAATTGTCTGGCAGTTATTTGGCCTGGGTGTGGCTAATAAGATTGATCTTTGAAAAAAGGCTGTAAAAGACAGTTAATTCATGATTTATAAGGGGTCGAATTCTTTCTGATATAGCACCAGTCCATTTTTGGTTTGCTGATAAATGAAATCATCATTTGAAAACTTTATATGTAATATGTATTTGTAGTTACTCAGGTTACCTTTAGCTCATGTGAAAATGAGTTAGAAGATCTGAAACATTTAAGTGTGACAACAAACATAGCAGAAGCCTGAACTGTTCCAATGACTGTTCCAATGACTTTACAGCTAAAAATGGTTTTACCTAATTTAAAATTGTTAAATAGTAGTAGCTGTGACAGCCATATTTGTGTTGGATCTTTGATTATGAACCTGCTTTTTAAAGTATTGTTCTTTTTAAAGAACTTTGACTACCCTGGGGCTGTATTTCTTCAACTATGAGAGGTCAAACAGTCTGTGTTTTATCTGTGACTTTGTTGTTGAAGTAGGAGTGGGTAAACTCGTGGGTAGATCCAGTGGGCTGCTAATGCAGGCACTAACACAGATAGTGAGAGAACATGGCATCAACTCCAGCTCTCTAAAAACTTCAGGGACTCCTTTAAAAGCACACACATGTTCAATTGAGTCGATAACCTTTCTTACATAAATGAAAGTTTCTGTTGTCTGGTTTTTATCCATTTTTACACATAGTGCTTTTGTTGTGTGTTCTACAGCAGCAACATGTGAGGAAGAGCCAAAGTGGCAAAAGTTCAACATTGGGGTCAGGAACATTGGGAATTTATTACAAACATCAGGAGTTATCTTGAGTATTTTCCCAAAGTGCAATTCAGGTTACAGTTCTTCTTGAAGATATAAGTGTAAACTACGCTAACAAGTAAAGTCATACATCACAAAAGGAGTGTTAATAATGCAGTACCCTCGCCCGACCTCGACAGCTTTTGGCCTCAGGCCTGTAAGCTGTTCCTGTTTCGTGCCCTTTGACCAACAATACAATATTTTACAATCACAGCAGCCACACGTCATGGTCAGAAAAGAAAAAAAAAGATATCAAATAGCAACCTATAGAAGCGATTAAGCCCTGTCATTTAAGCCTTTATAAAACCAATAATTTAGTATTTTTGTGATGGTCAGAAAGCCAACGAAATGAGGTCACCTCTGGTGTTATATGCTCATGTTTCCTTGTTCCTGTTAAAAGATGAAGGTCAGTATCTATGACAACTGCAGATAACTAACTAGCGATTGAGTTGTGATTTCACATCGATTAGAAATATGTAGTGAAGCCAACTTGTGTTTCTCTCATTCATGTAATATTACGATTATAGTTCTGGTTTATGTTTTTGTTTTTCTCCGCTGATAAGCCAGTCCAGCCTCACCCGACTGGCGATTCCCAGCCTCGTTCCACTTCCGGTCTAGCGGACGGGGTTTCCTCGCCACCCAGAGCCAAGAGGCCCACAGCTCCCCCCGCTGGTGACCGTGACTCTGAGTGTCTGGCATTGGAGAGTAAGATCAGAACGTTTGCCCCCATAATCAAGCGTCTCAGGGAGGCTCTTTTTCTCCAGTACTCAGAAGAGCTGGAGAGGAAATTAAAAGAAGTGGAGGGGCATTACAGGTCAGCACTCAAGGCTTTCTACAGCCGTCCTGAGTCTGTCCCCGAGGGTCTGGCCGACGCCTCGGCACCTGAGTCTGTCCCCGAGGGTCTGGCCGACGCCTCGGCACCTGAGTCTGTCCCCGAGGGTCTGGCCGACGCCTCGGCTCCTGAGTCTGTCCCCGAGGTTCTGGCCGACGCCTCGGCTCCTGAGTCTGTCCCCGAGGGTCTGGCCGACGCCTCGGCTCCTGAGTCTGTCCCCGAGGGTCTGGCCGACGCCTCGGCTCCTGAGTCTGTCCCCGAGGGTCTGGCCGACGCCTCGGCTCCTGAGTCTGTCCCCGAGGGTCTGGCCGACGCCTCGGCTCCTGAGTCTGTCCCCGAGGGTCTGGCCGACGCCTCGGCTCCTGAGTCTGTCCCCGAGGTTCCGGCCGACACCTCGGCTCCTGTCAAGCCCAACGAGGGGGTCCGGGAGGACCTGCCTCCGCACAAGTTCTGTGAGAAGGTGCGGGAGGACCCGCCTCCACCCAAGTCCGGTGAGGGGGGTCAGGAGGTCCTGCCCCCGCCAACACGTGACGTGGGAACCCAGAGGGGTCCGTCACCGACGTGCGACGTGGGAACCCAGAGGGGTCCATTGCCGACATGCGACGTGGGAACCCAGGGGGGTCCGTCGCCGACATGCGACGTGGGAACCCAGAGGGGTCCGTCGCTGACCAGTGAGGCGGGAACCCAGGGGGATCCTTCGTTCTTCGGGCACCCTGGGCTTCCAAAGAAGATGCAGCAACTGTGGTCTCCTGGAGACTTTGAGCCTCTCGGAGTTGTGTGCAAGTCTAGACCCCTTATTGTCCTCGTGGACAGCCAACTTTGGGAAAGACTTTATTGGATGACACTTTCTGAGACCCTCCAGAAGCTGGTCCTAAGACTGCTGGTTGCGAAGGGTCTGACGTTGCCTCCTGATGCCTGTGGCCCGGGGCCCCCTGACGCCTGTAGCCCGGGGCCCCCTGACGCCTGTAGCCCGGGGCCCCCTGACGCCTGTAGCCCGGGGCCCCCTGACGCCTGTAGCCCGGGGCCCCCTGACGCCTGTAGTCCGGGGCCCCCTGACGCCTGTAGCCCGGGGCCCCCTGACGCCTGTAGTCCGGGGCCCCCTGAAGCCTGTAGCCCGGGGCCTCCTGAAGCCTGTAGCCCGGGGCCCCCTGAAGCCTGTAGCCCGGGGCCTCCTGAAGCCTGTAGCCCGGGGCCTCCTGAAGCCTGTAGCCCGGGGCCTCCTGAAGCCTGTAGCCCGGGGCCTCCTGAAGCCTGTAGCCCGGGGCCTCCTGAAGCCTGTAGCCCGGGGCCTCCTGAAGCCTGTAGCCCGGGGCCTCCTGAAGCCTGTAGCCCGGGGCCTCCTGAAGCCTGTAGCCCGGGGCCTCCTGAAGCCTGTAGCCCGGGGCCTCCTGAAGCCTGTAGCCCGGCTCCCAACTCAGCAACCTGTAGCCCGGCTCCCAACTCAGCAACCTGTAGCCAGGCTCCCAACTCAGCAGCCTGTAGCCAGGCTCCCAACTTAGCAGCCTGTAGCCAGGCTCCCAACTTAGCAGCCTGTAGCCAGGCTCCCAACTTAGCAGCCTGTAGCCAGGCTCCCAACTTAGCAGCCTGTAGCCAGGCTCCCAACTTAGCAGCCTGTAGCCAGGCTTTCCCTTCAGTCGCCTGTAGCCAGGCTCTTTCTGTAGTCGCCTGTAGCCAGGCTCTTTCTGTAGTCGCCTGTAGCCAGGCTCTTTCTGTAGTCGCCTGTAGCCAGGCTCTTTCTGTAGTCGCCTGTAGCCAGGCTCTTTCTGTAGTCGCCTGTAGCCAGGCTCTTTCTGTAGTCGCCTGTAGTCAGGCTCCCGCACCAGTCGCCTGTAGTCAGGCTCCCGCACCAGTCGCCTGTAGCCAGGCTCCCGCACCAGTCGCCTGTAGCCAGGCTCCCGCACCTGTAGCCAGTAACCGGGTGCCGCCGCCCTTAGCCTGTAGTCTGGCGCCTTCCTCAACCCGTAATCCGGCGCCAGGCTCTGTTTTCTTCCTCTCCAGACCCCGCCGACGGCCTCCGAGGTTCCTGGTCCGCCGACGGCCTCCGAGGTTCCTGGTCCGCCGACGGCCTCCGAGGTTCCTGGTCCGCCGACGACCTCCGAGGTTTCTGGTCCACCGACGGCCGTCTGTCGCCTTGATCCGCCAACGGCCTCCTGGACGTCCGCCGGAGAGCCTGTCACGCCGGGGCCGTCCGCCGGAGAGCCTGTCACGCCGGGGCCGTCCGCCGGAGAGCCTGTCACGCCGGGGCCGTCCGCCGGAGAGCCTGTCACGCCGGGGCCGTCCTCCTGGAGGCCCGCCGGACATCCTGACTCGCCGGGGCCGTCCTCCTGGACGCCCGCCGGAACGTCTGTCACGCCGGGGTCGTCCTCCTGGACGCCCGCCGGAACGTCTGTCACGCCGGGGTCGTCCTCCTGGACGCCCGCCGGAACGTCTGTCACGCCGGGGTCGTCTTCCGGGACGTCCACCAGACTTTTGAGTTTAGAGACCTATTTGTTAGGAACATGTTTGTTGGTTTTGTCCGCCCTGTCTGGGTTGTTTTTTGTTTGGACTTTCGTTTTGGACGTTATTAACTATTTTCTGTTTCAGACCCTGGCCCTCCGTCCAAGAACCCCCTCCTCCCGCCCGGGCTGATTTATTTTTTCTTTTTTGTTCTGTTCGTACTCGTTGGAAGGCGTCTGGAATCCGCCCTTGAGGGGGGGCTCTGTAATATTACGATTATAGTTCTGGTTTATGTTTTTGTTTTTCTCCTGTCTTTGATTATCTCGCTGTTTTGATTCCTGTCTTTAGTTTGTTCTGCTTAGGTTTATTTGTATTCTTAGACTTGTCCTGTTTGCTCCCTTAATTATTTCCACCTGGTTTTGGTTAATTAGTCCCTCCCTGCTACTGTGTCCGCCCGCCTATTTAAACCCCTCTTTGTTTTCTGTTTGTTGCCGGGACTTCACAATCATTTCGTCGTTCCTTGGTAAGAGCCTTCCAGCATTTTTGTCGAGTCTGACCTGTTCTTTGTTTTTTGAGTTTGTCCAGTCGTTTGATGTATGGATTACCATCAGCCTGGATCCGGTCTGTTTTGCCTGTTTTATTCCTTCAATAAACACCACCAAAAGGATTACTACTGCGTCTGGCTGACTCTGGGTTCATCTCCACACAAATCATCACAATTCAGGGGATTTTATGTAATATTATTTTCCTCTGGATGTGTAGCAACCATCATTGTAATAACATCTGCTAATGTACTAACTGCACGAGATGCGATAATTTCACCGTTTTTATATAATAAAAAATTATTTAAATTACATTTAAAATGTATTAATAATAGTTATATGGTACATCGAGTGACTACAGACAAAAAATAGCCTTCATGGCCAATTCTGGCATGTTCTGTAATGGACATTGCCCCTTTCGAAATAAACATCAATTTAAAAACAGAACCATTTTGGCAGTAATAAAAATTGATTCTCATTATTATTTATTAATTATTATAATAATTATTTATATGTTTAAAAAAAAACATTATTTTTGTTTAGAGAGCACTGGAGATAGCCTCCCCCCCTCAAACCCTTGACCTTACACAGAAAATGTGTTTTTTTTCCGCTTAGATAAATGCATTCATAATTTAATGCATGTATGAATCAATGCAGGGTATACATTTCTTAGGGTATTGTGCTAGGATTTAGGAAGAGAACAACGCCCATGTGACCCACATATGTTACACAGTTATTAAATTTTCTAACGCTATTTTTTTAATGCCGTGTTCAACATGTTGGTAGGTTATTTACTAATTTACATAATTAGAAAAGTATTATTTTATTGGCCATGTCACATTAAAAATGGCCATAATTATTATGTCATTGGCAGGTATTACATTGTTGGCCATTATTACATTATTAATTGTTAGCAGATGTAAGCAGCAGGGGAATTTACTATGCAGTCTATCTGATCCCTTGGTCTGCAATTCCTCTTCTCTACCCTGCGTCCAAAGTCTGCACCGTTACCAACTGTACTGTCCAACAGGTAGGGATATTTCCTAACCATTACTATGTTGCACATCCAAAATATCAAGAGGCAGTGTATGCGGCAGACCGATCCAAGGTCTTCTTTGTCACCTGTATGGAAGGATGTTAGCTGGCAGCCATCTAATAAATCCAGTGCAGTTCAGAGACATTGCTATGGAAACAGTCAAAAACAAAACACACACTGTTCAATGCAGCTGTAAATCCTGCATGTCTATCTAAATAATTTATCATTTCATTGAACACGCAACGTCACCATTACAATGAAGATGTAACTGGTCTATTGCCTCTAAAAATGTATTTAAATAATTTATAGATATAGTAAAAGCCCAGGTAATTTAAAGAATGAAGAAAAAAGAAAGGATACGGTTTTATAATTACCACCTAGAACTAGATGGATGCTGCTGATCTGGCCAAGAATGGGACTATTTAGCGAGAAAAGGTACAGCATATTTAGAGACAATATACATCCAGTGTCTTTCAAAAGAAATAACCCTTTGATCTTTTTTTTCACTTTTTGTGATGTAACAACCATAAACCATTGTGTATTTTAATATGATTTTATGAGATAGGGCAACACAAAGTAGTAAAAAGAAGGAATAGACTGGTCAACCTTAACCAGAGGGGCCACCAGGAGTCCCTCACTTACTTTGGAAGAGCTGTAAAGATCCAGGCTCAGGTGAAAGAACGTGTTGACCGGACACCTGATAAATATGAACCCAACAATTCTGGGCTTTTTGAGAGGCAAGACAGCCATTATTGAAAGAAAACCATAAAACATTTGCCAAAAGCCATGCAAAGGGACACAGTAAACAAATAGTCTGGTCAGATAGGAGACAAATTAAACTTAAAGCGCTTTGGGGGTCGTCGGAGTAGTTAAAGCGCTGTACAAGTTCAAGCCATTAACCATTTTAGCCGACAAGCAAAACATGACGTTTGGAGCAAACTAACACTGCAGGTCATGAATAAGCCATCTCCATGGCGAAACCTCGCGTCAGCATCCTACTGTGGGTGCTTTATTCTTCACTTGGGGCCATCAAAGATTTCAGAGTTGAATGGAGAACGGATGGAGCCACCACAAATGATAGGCTGCAGAACTCTTGAAACTAGGGCATATTTAGTGCTATTGTCCTTGTAGCAGGACAATAACACTAAATATGCAGCAGTGAAAGGATTCAGAAAGGGTTTGTGTGTTTAAATAGCAAAGCCAAATGTAAGTCCAGTTGAGAATTTGTCCCCAGACTTGAAACGTAATTTTCACGGATGGTATTCAGCCATTCTTAGTCAAATTGAACTCTTTTGCAAAGAATAATGGGCTAAAACGCACAATTATACACTGCTTTGTTGGATTTGGTTTATAACACACAATCCTCATATAATTCATTGAAGTTTTTGATTATAATGTAACAAAATGTGAATAAAATTCACATTTTGGGAATTAATTAAGGGAATTAATATTTATGAAGGACACTGTAGGTCAGCCATTGTATTCAGACATTTCATAAGTAATATGAACTTTACTTTTAAATCAATGTTCAATTAGTACAACTCGTCGGAATAGTCACATCTGCTACTTTTGTCACCAAACTGAACACCTGTAAAAACATAAAGTTGTCATATAAAGTCACATAAAGTTGTCTACATATGATCCACAATCCTTGAAGTTACTTACATGATTGTATGGGTGGTTTTCAATGAAAAGTAAATAAATAAATAGTGGATAATAGTTTTTTTTCTTTCATTTTATATTTTCAAGGTGACTGTGACTACAATTGGCTATGGAGACAAAGTGCCACAAACCTGGATTGGAAAGACCATTGCATCCTGCTTCTCTGTGTTTGCCATCTCTTTTTTTGCCCTGCCTGCAGTAAGTGGACGCACTTAGCAGGTTTTGTTTGTTTTGTGAAAATGCCAATATTGGATATCCTTATTTTGAGGATTTGGTAGTTAAATCACTGTAAGCCATAACCCATTATTATGGAGAAAAGAAAATTGAGTATAACAAACAACACCGTTCACAAAATTAACAATGGCATAACTGTCTCCCAGAGATGGATTGCCTGTTCCACTGACGGATGAAAACAAGATAAAAGCCATGAGTCAAAAATAATTTACGCTTGAAGTTCACAGGTGTTGTGTCTCCCTGTGACTCATAAGTCACTAAATTATAGACTCTCAGGCATGTCAATCAAGCCAGCTATGCTCCCAAATATTTCTCTGTTTGCTCTCTATAACACTGATCAGAAGGAAGTTAGCTGGGGAAAAGCGTATTGACATTAATAACGGGAACTTGTGGAACACTGGTTCAGAGAAATTGCATGGAAACACGCACTGCCTTCTCATTTTGTGAAAATGAACAAAGGTGTATTGAAATAAAATACTATTGAGCTGGGGCACTAAATAAGCTGAAAGTAAACAACACTTCAGGCATCCATGATTGACTGGTTTGAGACTGCAGATGGACAGTAATTAGGTGTATGTTTCTGAATCCTAGGAATTTCTATCTGGATTTTAGCCGCTGTCATACGTACAGCGGCTAAAAGCAATGTTGAGCACGGCAAGTCGACCAAATCTACTAGAGAATCAACTACATTTCTTCACATATGAAGTTATAGGTCAAACTTGACACAGAGATTAACTACTGAATATATGAAGAAAAATATTTGCAAAAAGTTATAGTAAGCCAGGAAACTAGCTAATCTAGTCAGTATTTTGAAACAATTCCAACTATATAAAGAGGTCTCTAATTACCAAAGTATTAGACAAAGTGGCATGATTGGTGAAAGCAACAGGACCTTCACAAACATGCAATTTTTGCTAAGCAGACTAATAATAATAGCTGCAGATTTATTTATAAACTTTTAAATGTCCCAGTGCTCACAATAAAGCCACAGTATAAAAGCTGAAACACTATAATTTCACCATCAACCAACTACATTAACATAACCCTCATATTTACTTATAAAATAAGAGTAAAAAGAATGATCAAAAGAGTTTACCAAGAGTCAAAAAGCACTTCTTTATGGTGCGTTCACACCGAACGTGAAGGACTCTGTGCGGTTGATTTAAATATCATCCCTATGCAAAAGGCATAGTCAGGAGCAATGTAGTAAGTTATTGTTTTAAGCAGTAAAAATTCTCATCTCTATAAATTTTTTATTATTGAGTGTGTCTTAAAAAAACACAAATGAATTAATAAATGTAACCAGCAATTAATTGAGTCACTGCCAAGTCTCTGATATCATGGAAAGACTGTTAAAAATTATAAGCAACTGCAGTTTAAGTGCATGTTTTTTCTTCTTCTTTAAAACTTATAATCAAGGTCATAATCTTTAATTTAACATTATTATTTACATAAAAAAATCAGAGACTAGGAGAATGAAATGTTTTCCCCACAAACATAATCCTTTCTTAGTTTTCACTTTTTGGCTCACATTCATGCCCCGCATCTGTGGGATTAAAATGGAATTAATAAGAAAAAACCTCCACTTTGTTGTTGCTGTTGTTCACAGGGAATTTTAGGCTCTGGGTTTGCCCTGAAGGTGCAGCAAAAGCAAAGACAGAAGCACTTCAACAGACAGATCCCTGCAGCTGCCTGCCTCATACAGGTATTTCAAAAATAAAAATAAAAAAGACCTCAAAGGGAACCTGAGAAATGCTGGGGGGGGGGGGGGGGGGGGGGGAGCTGAATGGTCTCAGAACCCAACTTTTATTGTTGTGACCAAACTTTCATGCATCTTTTTCTGTCTTTTTAAAAATATAGTCAGGGATGAAATATATCCTGTCCTTCCAATAAATTTCTGTTTTCATGCCTCTACAGACATCATGGAGATGTTTCGCAGTGGAGAACTTTGATTCTGCCACGTTCAAGCTGTTTTTGAGAAAGAAATCCAGCATGCCTGCCTCCTCTCTATCCAGCCCTAAGCAGAAAAAATTGGTTGGTAATCATTTTAAGGATTTCACTCTTTTATTGTCAGACACACAAAGTCAAATAATGTAGTTAGGAGGGAATAGCCCGGTGATGCTGTGAATTGTAAATTAAGAACAGTTCAAGTGTTGAAGGTGTGTTTTTCTTTCCTTTTTTTACAGAATGTTTTTTATTATACTTTATGAAAAATGTTATTGGCTGTGGAATAAGATAAAACAATATGACAGTGAGTACGTACATCACTATCACCAACCAGAGACTTCAGGGGCTTGAATAAAAAAATACCGAGTTACTCAAATCCCTTGATACTCTTCAAACTGTGTCACACATTGCATTTCTTGTGGCTTGGATAAAAAATAAAATCATACTGGATTATGCTGATGACTTGTGACATTTAATTATTTTTTTCTTGAAGGAGGTGCATTTAATAGGAAGCAATGTTTGTGTAGGTTAAAAAAAACAGAATATACTTTCCTATTGTATCTGTTCTGCGTTTGCTTTTTGCTTTTTTGTCCTACTTACATGTTTTAGATCATCAAACTAATTGTATTGCCAGTGAAGATAATCAGTGATGACTTCCTGGATGAACTGTGTCTTGGAGTATATCTTTTAGGCTGACCACCCCTTTGAAGGCACAAAGTCATCCGGTGTTGCCTTGCAGCAAGGATGTGGGTTCAAAACACGGCATGGGGTTTTCTGCATGGTGTTTGCATGTCTCCCATGGGTTCCTCTCCTGAGATTGAGGCTCCTTCGTTTGGGCTCCTGCATATTGTTAGACATGTTCTATTTGTTCTCACTTCTACAGATCTAGCAGTAATCAGGGCTGAGTGTGGCTAGTATAAGTCAACTCAGCCTTCCAAGGGGGAGATTGCTTTTTCACACAGGGACTGGTTTGTTTGGATAACTTTTTGTCTTTGACAAAATAAATCATCATTTATTTTTTCATGTGATGATGAAGCAAAAACAGAACAATTCTTTCTAAGGCCCAATGTTTATTTATTTTTTACAGCACTCTACATGCCCTCGTCTTAGGGCATATGATAAAGACTTGAAAAATACACACGTATACAAACATAAACACAGTAGTTTTACTAGCAACATTGTTTTTCAGGCTTTTGCTCTATTTGTTTTATGTTTAGAGAATGTGTCACTTTAACAATGTATGCTTTAATAATGTATGTATGCGTCACCACTGAGCATCTTTCTTTAAAAAAAGCAAATTTTTCACATTCACAGCTATACGTTCACATACTGATCGGCCAGGAAATTATGCCTTCCCTTCCTTTTGTGACCAAAAAGTGCTCTGACCAGCAATGATGTGGAAAAAGTAGATCCGGGTGTGTCGTAAAGTGTTTGGTGCTATAGATCTCTTTGGCCTGGGGGTGGCTGGTTGGGTGGGTACTTGCTAGATGGCTTCTCATGATGGGATCCCATCAGACTAAGCCATTAAGCGGTTTTTCATGGCCCATTGATGTCCTGCTGAGAGGGACAGGTAGGGGGCTACCACTGCTTCAGGCGAGTACAGTAAATGCAGGAGGTGTGTTTGGGCAAGGAGCCAGAGTTGACTAGACAAAGAACAATTGCCATGCAAACAAGATTTGCAAGGCTACTCACCTTACCTGTCAGTGGTTGTAATGTTATGGCTGATCTACTTTGAGCTTTTTTCCAAATATTTTTACTTTGTGGTGTTTTTTTTTTTCTTTCTTCTTCTTTTCAGGGTTGAACAATGTCATCATTACATAAGAAAACTGGCAAAGTACCATTTTCTTCACAAGAGGTCAACATTGTTTACTTGTATGTCATTTGAATGTGACAAAAGTTTGTTTTTATGATGTGTGCAGGTGAAAATGAGGAGGAAGCTGAAGAGTACTGACAGGGACAATGGTCCAGCTTCTCCCACGGTCCCCAGTATCACCTGTGACTCTGTGTTCGACAGCGGAAGGGAGCTAAGTTCAGATGTTTACAGCACTGTTGGCACAGGTACTAAAACAAGGCAAAGAAAACACTGAGGTTACACCAGAACCTTTGAATAACTGTTGGGCTCTGAAATTTCAGAACAACCATTATTTTCTTTTGGCAATTTATAAATGAAAACCTAGCCCTTTGGCAAATAATTTGATGCCTACTCGTTTCACTGTAATAAACAGTCAACAATAAAAGTCTACACACCTGTTAAAATAATATATGTTTTGTGATTCCATGTTAAATATGCATCAGTGCACATCTGCCATCATTTAATGTGCCTCTGATCCTTTAAAACTGTTCTGGTAGGCCTTTGGTAACATTTTCATTGTTACATCTCATAGCAAAAGACAGTCCAAAGAGGAGTTTGAAATCAACAGTGTGATTTCATGTCTAAACGTGTCACTCAGGAGAATCTTACTAAAGCGTCTCCAAGATATTTGGTTAAAGGGGAAATATTATGCTTTTTAGTTATTTCTTTTCAGATTGAAATCATTCATTTGCTTCTATATAAAGTGGAACTGCAATGCCTTGGTCTGAATCCCTCGTTAATTTACCCCACGTTCCCCCTTTTTACCTCTGTTCTGAGGTGTGTCTGAGAGCAACTAGTTTTAAATCTAAAGGAGGCACTTCACATCCTGCCCCCCTTCCACTTTACAGAGCTTTTCACCTCACCTCGTTTGGCCATTTTTGTAGTATGCTGGGGAGCAGTGTAATGTACAACCAGTGACTTATCCACTTGTTGCTTTGGCATCCTTCAGATCGGACTACAAAATCCATTTCCTACCTCTGCCTGCACGCCACCGGCAGCTTCGACACCCGCACCAGCCCCGACACAGCCAATGTTTAGCATAACACAGCAACGGACTCCCTCCCCATTTAAGCAATATATATATATATATATATATATATATATATATATATATATATATATATATATATATATATATATATTATATATATATATATATATATATATATATATATATATATATATATATACCTGGTTCTGTACTACCTTCTGAAATTTACTGATACTGGGCTAGTGTGTAAATGGAATTTGACTGCTTAATAATTCATAATTCTTTTAGCCAAATCATGACGAATCTAAAGTGATTGATCCAATAGTTGGATTATTCGTAGCTTTTTTGGCATTCCATTCGTCATAAAGTCCTTGTTATATGTACAAAACAAAAGTAGATATTTTTGAAAGACACAAAAGTTGTGACACAAAAGACACAAAACATGTTTGGGTTAAGGGCTAGGAGGTCAACAAGAATATTTTTTCTAACTACAGCAACACAACACTCCTGCACACAGTTGTGACACTGACCCCACTCCTGTGCTCTAAGCCGGTAGCTAGCTTCCACAGTACAATGACCACTCTCTTCCTGAAGGACACACATTCACTGCAAGTCATATCGCTCCAGAGCTGGATGCTCTTTCTGGCACAGGAAGCTAAAAATTCGCTCCAACATGCTGAAGTTCCACAATCACTGAATCAGTGAAACTAGGAACAAGAACATCCCAGCACTGGGATGCTCGGTTAAACACCCAGACTGACAGTCGGCAACAATGAATTTGCAACAGGACAGCTATCTGAAACACACAAAGCATACACATTACAGTAAATAATATCTTCAGCGAGAAAATTGTTGTACCCTAGGCTTATTTTGTTTATGACATGATAGCAAGTCTTGCTATGACGACCCCATCCAAACTGGTGGTACTCAATTGTAAAGGAAAACGACTCAAATCACGTAGAGTCTAGCACAGAGTCGAGTCAAGCCAAGCAGGTACTAATAGAAAAACACAAAATGCGGAGAGAATTATAAAAAATTCCAAACACCATGCAATGTTGGCACAAGCCTTTAAGTTTTAGCTAGAAAGATGAAAATAAAGACAAACTTCATCTTTCAGCTCAATGAACCAACAGCTCAAAATATACATCCAGGCTTCTCATTTGCAGCGAATAGTGGGAATACTATTAAGTCAAATTCTGGCATGCTGATAGACTTTAAAATAAATAGACTGAGTAATATAATACATTCAAAAGGTGCTTTAACAACATATTAGTTTAATGGTGTGCACACTTACACAACCAAGTTATCATAGTATTTTAACAGGAGTGTGAGAGTTTTTTTAATCTGCTGTGAAGTAGCATGGGAACCATGCATCCCTTCTGCTGTTATGGGCATTTAAAGCATGTTTAAGGTTTTGAAAAATGTTATATTAGAGATATCTTTACAGAAAAAACGTAAAAAAATTACTTTGGTCCATAATGAAATCACTGAGCAGCTATTCAATTTATAATTTGGACATTTTAAATAAATCCTAAGAGCCAACAGTTCCCAAATTATGTTCAACCATATTATTCTGACTCTTGAAACTGCCTCACAATCAGTACATAATTAATTTTAATACTTCTGAGAACATGAATGCAGTCCTTAGTAATGCATGATACACAAATATCTTAGATAAGCCATCTGCATATGAGTGTGAATTCCTGTTTGCGTCTGCCAGTCTGCACTGTCTCTTCACTGTGTGGTAGTCAGGAAATGCTCCAGTTCGCTAATGACCCTACCAAGGGTAAAGCTGCTACAAAAACAGCTTTACCAATTTTATTCTGTCTCCTAAATGCATCTATGTAAAACACATCTACAATCTAAAAGGTGTATAAAATGTAAACCAAAAATCATTTATTTGACAGTAATGTATACTCCATATGAAATACATATTTAACCACAAACACTTCTTTTTTGCTGATTCCCCTCTCAGTAGTGTGACAGATATGTTTACCACTGAGTTGCATCACCTCTATTCTTTTTTTACATCATTGTGGGCATTTAGAAACCAACCTTATACCATTTGTTTCAGTTTTGAAAGTAAAATGTTCTCCCAATTTCTGTTTGACATGTGGTTCCGGATTACTTTGTCTTTTTTAACTCAAGAAGCATTTGTTTTAAAATGGTGACAAAGTTCAAAACAAAGTTTGCTGGACTTTATCCACACTGAATGACCTTTTGAGGTGACATTTGTTTCCATTTTTTTTTATTATGCAACAGATCAATGGATGGACGTTCTTAACATGTTTTGAAGAAGTTCTCCTTTTTTTAAAAAGATTCAAGTGGAAAAATGAAATGTCACCTTTATTATTTACAAGCCCACATACAGGGAATTAATGGAAGGGTCTCTTCGACAGGAACAAAATAAGATATTAGACAGGACTGTCTTTTTCAAAAGCAGATAAATATGGATACTTTTAGCACATCCATAGCATGTAACACCTAATTGGATGTCGCTCTTTGTGGTGCCTAGTTAGGCGACCTTTTTCTTTTATACCAGACGCTAACATGAAAAGCTGCTTTGATGTCTGACTGCAGCACCAACACCGGCATGAAGCTCTGCAAAGGGTTTTTGCTTTGCACTCAGTTCTCTGTGAAACAGTAGAATTTAGTATTCCCAGTTGTACAGATGTACAATAGCTCACAAAAGTGAGTACACCCTTCACATTTTTGTAAATATTCTATATATTTTCATGGAACAACACTAGAGGTATGACACATTGATACAATTTAAAGAAGTTAGGGTTTAAATTAGATTTCCCCTTTAAACAAACTCTGCCCACCGCTGGCAATAAAAGTGAGTACACCCCTTAATGAAAATGTCCAAATTTTGCCCAAAGTGTCAATATTTTGTGTGGCCACCATTATTTTCCAGCACTGCCCTAAGTCTTTAGGTTCACTTTGTACTCCTCGCCTAGATGCCGACCAACACGTTTGATGCCATCTCAATCAAATACGTTTATCTTGATCTGATCAGACCACAAGTCATGGTTCCAGTAATCCATGTCCTTAGTCTGCTTGCCTTCAGAAAACTGCTTGCGGGCTTTGTGCATCATCTTTAGAACAGGCTTGATTCTGGGATGACAGCCATGCAGACCAATTTGATGCAGTGTGTAACATAAGGGCAGAGAATTAACATTCTGACCTCTGCAGCATCACTGGCAGCACTCATACATCTCTTTTTAAAAGACAACCTCTGGATGTGACACTGAGAACATGCACTCAAGTTCTTCGGTCGGCCATCTAAACCACTGTATGGTCTTGGCCGCCATGCTGCAGCCCAGTTTCAGGGTGTTGGCAATCTTCTTATTAACCTGACCCTAGCCAGATGTATGTCGCTCCGCCTAGCTCCACTCACATCCATCTGGGACTGATCCATAGGAATGGCCTTTATCAAAGGCTGGGCCTTATCAAAAATCCTTGCATATGATTGGATAAGCCACTTGACTGTCATCTTTATCGACATGCTATTTCAACCACTCACACCGAAGCCAACCCGTGACGCTGTGAGAGCGACGCAGGAAAAAACAAAACTTTTTTTTTTTCTTTTTATGTGTTTGCGGCACGCGTTTTATTGACAGTGAGCTGACAGGAAGAGGGGGGAAGACAGGTGGCAAAGCGCCACGGGTCGGAGTCGATCCCGGGCCGACCGCGTTGAGGACTAAAGGCCTCCTAACATGGTTCGCGCTAACCACTCCGCCACGGGCGCATCCGCCACTGGCGCGCCTCCGCGCGCCCCGGAAAACAAAACTTGCCAAATCCGGTCGGGAGAAGGGCGAAAACATGGTTTCCACCAACAAAAGCCTTCAGAGCCGTTCTCTGATGTTCTTTTAATGAAACAATATTAGGTAGATTGGACAACATGGAAGAAATAGCAGCATCAATGTTAACGCTTGCTTCCTTGATGCGAGCCGCCATTGTCTGAATCAAAACAGTCTCACGGTCGCTTCTCCACTACGTCACATCTATGAAACTCCAGCCCTGCGTCCTGATTGGCTGGACAATAAAATTGGTTGGAGAAATCACTCTCTATGGGAGAGGTCCCAGATGGATGTGAGTGAAGCTAGGCGGAGCGATATCAATCTGGCTAGGGTCAGGTTATCTTCTTATAGCAGGGGTCACTAATTAAAAATCAGCGGGGTCCGAATAAAGAAAATCAACAACCAGTAAAGGTCCGGACACATTTTTTATTACAATCCGTTACTTTAAACAGTATTTAACACTGAAATAAAATGTTTATGCATCCACCTTATACATTGACTTTTTAAACAAAAAAATAACATAAAAATAGAACGTTTTTCTATTTTAAAATCCAAAGTGCTTTTTGAAATAGAGAACCACAATCTTTCACAGTTTGGTATATAGACAATTTCTTGACTTTCACATCTTTTATAAAACACCTGAACTTTTTTTAATTTCTTTTTTATGGCTTAATGATAGAAGTGAGCTTTAGGCTGCCCTGCAAGGATTTTACACCTGGGTTTGATTGGCAACAAAGCCAACCTCAAGCACATATCAAGGTGCTCATTCATTCTGTGCCTTTAAATCAGCTATTGTCTCCATATGTATGAGCAAGCGGATATGTTTGGGAACGCCCCGGAGGGCTTTGCCATATTAACAAGAGAAGCGGCGCAAGAGAAGTTAGCACAGGGGTTGAAGCAAAAATAATGTTTGACCGAAAACATTTTCTCACAAGCCCATATATTCCCGGGCCGTGGACATCATGCCGCATTAGTTGGCTCACTTGCTTAGTGTGCAAAGTCAACTAAATCTAATAGTTTTAAAATATCCATTGAAAATTTCTGTATCTCTGCCACCTTTCAGCTTTAAAGCCTTTGCGCCATCCTGGACAGCCTCTCCATCACTTTCCACATCCACATCATCATCTGGGTTACTTTCATCTCTGCAGCATCAAGTTCTTCCTTCACACTGTTGACAAACTGGTCCACAGTCCACTTTACAATCCCAGCTCCCTTTCCTCTCTGTCCTCCAGAAACCCTCAAGCAGCTTGCATCATTACATCATCTACTTCACACCTGTACATCAACTCCACTGGCTCCCTGTCACATTCAATATAAACCAATTTTATGATCATACAAGGCAAACACAGCCTTGGAAATGCAGGACACATCACCAACACTATCATGACATAATACATTTTAATTTGACACAGATTTCACATGACAATAATTCAGTCTCTGCTTTGCCCGTAATTGTTCACCAATTAATCATTACAGTTTATAAAAAGGCATGATTTAACTTTTTTGAAGTTTAATAAAATGGATGGATTTATGCAAACCTGCTGGTTTGCATAAATCCAAAGAAAACCTTTGACCACCGCTACTTTCATTCATACCATCTGTGGCCAGTTTAAAATGCTCTCCCAAAAGTTAAAATGATGTACACCGATAAACCACAGACTGGCCATGTCCGCTTTGGAAAGACCCGCCCTGCTCTCATTCTGATTGGCTAATGTCCCGGCTCTGCCAGGTTTGATTGGTTGAGAGCAGCTTCAGATTATAACCTTGAATAAAAAGTCTAAACGGGATTTTTTGCGCTCAATTTCCAAATGACGGAAATCCGTCGCAGCGACGGAGAACTTTAACCCCTGAGTTAGACACTGTCGTTGGACAACATGCAGTAATATATAAATGTTTTAAATGAGGTTGGGTCCGGATTAGGTAGCAGCTGGGTCCGGATCCGGACCGTGGTCCGCAAATCCGTGACCTCTGTCTTATAGCCTCAGCCATCTTTGTGGAGAGCAATTGTTCTTTTTTCCGATCCTAAGAGAGTTCTGTACAACGAGGTGCCATGCTGAACTTCCACTGACCTGTGTACAGTCTGGGAGAGTGTGTGAGCGATAACACAAAATTTGACACAGTTGATCCCTATTCACACCTCAGACCTTGTCACACTAATGGGTCACATGTCACTGGGGAGGAAAATGCCTAATTGAGCACACATTGGTCAATTTCGCTTTGGGCTGTACTCTCTTTAGTTGCCAGCAGTTTAGACATTGAGTTATTTTGATGGGGCAGCGAATTTACTCTGTTATACAAGATGTACAATAAATACTTAACAATGTATCAAAGTGTCATATCTTTGATATTGTCCCATCAAAAGATATGATAAAATATTTATTAAAATGTGATGGCTGTGCTCACTTTTGTTAGATATTGTATATGCGTATCTGCATGCTGAATGTTCACAGTGAATCTGCATCTTTGATTAGAAGCCAGATTGATGCAAGAGGCTGGACTGCATTCCTAATGTCTATGGCATGCTGCTTTTAACTCTAATGCGTCTTCTAATTTACCACCTCTGTGGATGGATGGTGACTGGATGAAGACATGTAAATCAGCTTCCCATGGCTCTCTGCTATCATTACCGTTTTATGATATTTCATATAAGCTTTATTCTTTAATAGGATCGTTGATTTCTGTAATTGTTCATTCTGTCAGTTGTCAGGCAGTTATGCTTTATCCAAAAGATTATATGAATAAAGTAGTCAATCTCCCAACTTTACATTTTATTAGCCTGCTAGAGTAATAATCTCTGTTTAGTTTTAGCTCATTAATGTTCTTAGCTAAGCTTATTTTTGTGTAAAATCTGGTTCAATAAAGATTCATGTATAATGCATTTTTTATCATTACAACTGTGAAGGGAACTGATGATGCAGACATTTGACATACTTCTTTTTTCTCCCCTTTTCAAGTCACTCTTTAACTTCCTTTTTGCTAAATGCAGTTTTGAATCCCTAACCCAATTTACTGCCCATTCTCTTGTGTATCTCTTCATACTTTTGCTGTTTTGTCTGTGCATCTTATTTGGCAGGAAACCAGACACTTGGAGGATGTGGTGAGCTGCTGTTAGTGTCCATGTTCTGCACATGTCTTCTGTACAAGCACTTTCCCCTGTTTCTGTTTTAATTGCCGTCTCTTTTCTTAATTATATAACCAATAGAAAATAAAAATGTGTTGCAAATACTGCATTTTAAAAACAATACAGTCATAGTCATGTTTGTGTTTGTGTGTGCATTAGATTGCCAGCAGTCGTGGACATCTTTGTCCTCTCTGCAGTTCAGCTCATCACCCCCAGGTAACTTTTTGTATTTCTGAACATTTTCTTTTGCTTTCATCAGCTTGAGTATTAACTTGGAGAGATGAGTTGGAGGGTTCACATGAACCATAGCTGAATGTTTGTCTTCAGTTCTCCGAATAATTAACAAGCTCTGCACGTTAAGGACTCTTACACAAACCCTCGACAAGCAGCTAAAAGCAGTTTTCTTGACTATAAATGGGAATATAAATCTGCCTCTCAGTGCATGTCAAGTTACATTTGTTTTTCCAATCAGCAAGAATTAGGACCCTTCCATTTCAAATCCAGCTAAAGCACAGGCACTTCACACCATTTTTTTCTTCACACATCCAAATCATGAACCTGTTGTATCACACTTCTCAAACTGGTGTGGCTGCTCTTACTTGAATAATCAATGTGTTTCTTTGCAGTCTTCCTCAGCAACAGTCAGAGCTCCGCATTAATTAATAGTTCACTAATTATTTTGTTTCTGTTTCGTACAAAAATGACATCCCCACATGACCAATTATTGTGATAAAACTGTTATATGTTAGGTTTCATCAAAGAGAGGAAGTGTGCTTTACTCGCAGCGGGGTTCCTCACAAATACTGCACCCTTAAGACATACTGACAGGCTTAGTGTTTAGGAGGAAAATAAGCTGTTGAAAAAAAATGACTGTGTTGTTTAGTCTTTGGCTCAAAACATTCCTAGAATTTTACCCTTTAAATGAAATGCCATTACTAAGAAACACAAAACAATGACATTGAATTAATATTTTGCTGTGAACATTTCTGAAATGTCTATGTGTAGAGAATCTTTTGATTAGAATACTGAATTAAGGTCTAGCATGCATGATTTGGTGTCATCTCAGAGTGCAAACGTCAGATTGAACGTTGCTGAATACCATCCACCTACTCCTAAACTGTGATGGCTGTGGAACATGCAGAAAAAAGAATAAAGTGAAAGAGCTGCTTAAGAGTCAGTGTGTGTGTGTGTGTGTGTGTGTGTGTGTGTGTGTGTGTGTGCGTGCGTGTGTGTGTGTGTATGTGTGTGTGTGTGTGTGTGCATGTGTGGTGTGTGTGTGTCTTTTTATCTTCTAAGCTGCTGCAGTGATGTGATGCAGCATGGCAAAAGACCAAGGAGAGTGGAGGCATCATACGAGCATGACAATTTTACACTATTTCACGTAGTTGGTGTTGTGCTATTACACACTGTTTAAAGGTATTTAATTTTTAATAAATAACTCTCTGTCTGTTAGGTATTGTCCGGTGAATATCAGCCCAAGGGCTGATTCAACTCTTGTCCCAATATCCCAATAATATTGTCCCAATATCAGCCCAAGGGCTGATATTGGGTCAAGAGTTGAAAGGAATGATTCAAGCACTGGCGTTCTCTTAACAGCAAACTCTGCACACATATAGAATAAATGGGTGACAACCTCTCTTCAAGTTCAAGAATTTATTAACAGAAATAAAATGAACATCCACAGAACATCACTATAGAATGCTGTTTATTTGAATTAACACTATATTTCATTCAACAAATCCTCTTTACTAGGCTAGTGAAACTTAACTAAAACTACTAAGCAAAATTAAGATTAAATGAAGCTAAGGAACTATGTACACACAAAAAAAAACAAAAGACAAAATAAAATGGTTGCTCATCATCATCATCATCATCAGAATGATTCAGTGCATCTGGTTCACTGAAGATCTAAGTTAAAGAACCAAAGTTCATCTTAAAGAACATGGAATGAGGTTAAATTAGCTAAACTAATTCAGAACAACATTTGGTATGTGTTTCAACCCATTCACAATGCAAATCCTGAGTTAAACAAACAAAATAACATTTTAAATGATTATTTTCTCAGTAAAATCAGTAAACTTTAGAACACTCAAGTTTATTAATGCGATTATACTTCCGGGAAGCTATGGGTCGCTGTAGCGATCGGTTGCTAAAATCGGTTACTCTTAAAGTTATACAAAAACCCATTAAATCGACATTAATGTTATTAATGCATATTAATGCGGTAATAACGCTCATAGCACTATCGAACATTGGTGGAGCGAAATGAAACAAACATTATGTTTGAAACGAACCGTATTTACGCTGTATGTTATCTGGGAAGCTAATAGCATTTATGCTAGCAGACATTGGGCGCTAATTTTTAAAAAGCTTCGGCTTTATTTTGGTCGTATTGAGTGGACCGGATAACACAAACATTAATATCCCATCAAGGTATAAAACCGTTGTGGAGATAGTGTTTGTTATAACCGTAAAAACACACTCGAATTACATCAGCATGGCATGGTTTCGAAGAAGCTAGTGGGAGCTATCCTGTAAGCTCCACATGTTTTAAAAACACTGTGAAAACGCATTAAATAAACCCTCTAAATAAACTATTTAACTTTCCCTGTTTATTTCTCTGCCAAACCTGTCGGTACCTCTGTGTCATTTCGGTTCACTTTGGGCATCCTGTTAGAAGCAGTTAAATCAGGGTGAAGGCTTATTCTCTAATCAGTGACATGCGGCTAGTAGGCGGCTATGGGCGGTTGGAGCAGGCCGTTCCGGGGTCCTTTATGCGAGTCTTTGACCCGGTTGCACCGGGCAATTTCAGCTCAGCTTTGGGAAAGTGGGTCCTGTGCCAGCTGCAGGCGGTTAGTGTTAGGAGGGTTAGGAGACGTGATATCTGAATAACAATTCCCTATTTTGTTAGAATTATCAAAATTATTTATATTTGCTAAATGCCAGAATAATGAGAGAAGGCTTATTTTTTTTTACAATAATAGATTACTTTCTTTATGTTCAGAGGTTTACATACACTAAGATCACTATGGCTTTAAAAGTTTGGGAACACCCAGATAATGATGTCATGTCTTTGGAAGCATCTGATAGGTTTATAAAAAACACTTGAAGTGATTTGCGACACACCTGTGGATGTTGTTTATCCTGATACACAATCCTTACTGGTTGGTGGCGGTACTGCACTACATCGTTGTTTGTCAACCGCCAATGAACCCAAGAAGAAGAAGAAGAACCTGTGGATGTTTTAAAAGCACACCTAAAACACTCTGCCTCTTTGTGTAACATAATGGGAAAGTCAAAAGAAATCAACCAAGATATCAGAAAGAGAATTGTGGACTTGCACAAGTCTGGTTCATCCTTGGGTGCACTTTCTAAATGCCTGAAGGTGCCACGTTCATCTGTTCAAACAATGGGAGATCGGGCTTTCTGCTCAGCTGCTCCCAGACTGTGGAATGCTCTCCCGGACCACCTGAGGACCCCACAGACTGTGGACGCTTTTAAACGTGACCTTAAAACCCACCTTTTTAGGCGAGCTTTTAATTGAACTCTTACACTTTTACTTATTGTCTTTCTTTATTTTATCTTTTTTACTTTTTATTTTTCATGCTCTCCATGTGCTTTTATTTAACACTTACCTGTTTTACTATGTAGCACTTTGGGATTTGTATAAATATAAAGTGCATTACAAATCCAATGTATTATTATTATTATTATTATTATACGCAAGCATATAAACACCGTGGGATTGTCTAGCCATCATACCGCTCAGGAGAGTTCCTGCTAACTTTTATGAGAAGCTAGGGGAAGGATATCCAAAACGTCTGACCCAAGTTATAGAGTTTAAAGTCAAGGGTCCCAAATATTAGCAAAAATATATGTAAACATCTGACCTTCAAGAGAGTAGCAAAACAATGTCCAAAAAATTATGACTCAATTTATTCTGGCATTTCAAAAATATAAATAATTTTGATAATCCTAACGGACCTAAGACACAAAAGGTTTATTCAGATCTCAGGTCTAACAGTGAGAAAAAAAACGTATGTGTGTTTTTAACTGTAGCAGTGTCTATGTGAAATGAAAATGTGTTTAGCTTCACGTTAAACAGTTTTGTTCTTAAAAGCAAAATGGAGCTGTAAAAAATTGCCTTTGACTCAGTGTGAGATACATTCATGAAATACAGCAGATTTTAATTAAAAAAACCTTGATGGGACACATGATAGCATGGACTCCATCAAATACCTCATTTGACATGTCAGATTAGTTCCTACACAAAACCATCCTGGAGGAACCCTGAGGAAAAGTCCAGAACAATAAAGCATCCCCAGCAGATCCGGTCAGAAAATCCAATTACAGTGAAAACCAGTCACCAGAAGATCAAAAACAGGACTTTTCTTCACCTTTATGAATTCCTTTTTAAGGCATATTTTTCTAAGCTGACTATTCCCCTGGTTGAGAAAACATTTTTGACTTTTCTTTTTCTGCTAAAATGTTTTCTTTTTCTTTTATCTTGCTTTTTTATTCAGGATATAATGAAATGAAATTATTGTCCTTCTTATTCTTATTCATTTTCCTCTTCTGATTGTTATTATTATTATTATTGTTATTATTATTTCCGGTTCTAACAGTCTTGATTGTTACTAAACCTAAAATCTCGCTGTAGTATTCAGCATTGCGACACTGATTGATCAAAACTGGTATAGACTGATGTGATTTACACCTTAACATGCAAAATGTAACTTCCTGTAAATTTAATCAGACAATTTTTGCAATTTGTTTAAATACTAATTAAAAATGTTAATCTAACCCATTTTACCAGTTTTTGTTAGATTACTTAATACAGGTGGGGACTTAAAAAACTGTGAATATTCGACCGCTAAAAGGCTTCAAACAGCTTAAATGCATAGCCGTGAAAAGAAGATAGGAAAGTTGACAGGATGAACAGAACTTCTAAAATATGAATTTGTGTTACATCTGAAGTATGCATGCCTCTTCTGATGTGCCCTTGTCTTTTTTTACAGTGCATACTGGGATGTAGATAATACAATTTCCATTGTTCTGCTGGCTTAGGACATTTTATTACATTTGTCATGATGTCACCATTTTGTTAGTATTTATTTTTTCATACACAATGATTGAGATGAAAAGATGAACGTTCAATATCCAGGACACAGTTTATTATGCCCCCAACTAGTCCAATAATTCTTAGTACAGTTAATCAGGAAGTTGGTCAAGAATGTGTTGTAGGAGCCAGTGGAAGCATCCTAAGGAGAGGGCAGACGGTGAGTCTGCACAGCATGAGATCAAATGGTGTTATTACTGGGTCCTTTCTACCACATTTGAGAAGCACTTGCATAAATTCTGCACCAGTGCCATTTGTATGGTAAATATGGTTTCTCAGAGTTGTGGTGCTCACCCAAGGGATTTTTTTTTCTTCCACAAATCCTCAAAAAGTTGCGGCAGCCTTGCTTAGCTGGTGATCAAATTGTGTACTGTACGGTGTCAAATCTGTAAGAAAGCAAAGCTTGAAAGTTATTTTCTGCTTTCACTTGAAACTGTTTTAGTTTATGATAGGGACTTAATGCATTGAGATGCTGTAAGTCATTGGGACCTTTCTGGCTAAATAAAGACTTTATTCAGATTCATTGTTATTTCTGAAAACTGTGAACCTTCAAGGTAGCTGTGCATTCGTATAAAAATGGTGTAGGACAAACAAAGGTTAGAGTTGTCTCTACACGGTTTTGCTTTGGACTTAAATCTTGTTTCTCGGTGACAGTCCTAGGATAATGCAAAGTAGAGCTCTGTGTTAAACCAGCAAGGTCACATGTAGTCATCATTTTCCCACAATGAATAGACCATTCCTAGATCATTTGGGATTTCTGGAATGTGCGACAAATGTATGTAACTTTCTTCTTTTTTTTTTTTGCAAATACAAACTTATTTTAATGTAGTTTCAACTCACAAAGCTCTGCTTTAGCAAAACATCGAAAAAAAAAAATGTTTTTTTGTTTAGCTAAACCTGCACCTGAAGTGCATTCAAAACTAAACTAAAGCTCGGAGAGAACATGTTACCACATTACACGTTTTATTTCATTGAGTTTTGTTGTGTGTGTGAATTTGCAGTAAAAATAGGCACCAGCGTTACGGATGCCCAGTCCTCCATCCCACTCCCAAGGAACTGCAGCTTTGCTGATGACCTAGAGCTGGAGTCAGAGCGAGAAAGTGAACTAGCTCCTGCCAGCACAGTTTCACAGTGAGTTTGCCATCGCTCTGCTGCAATGCTATTAGTCAGTCTGTTTATGTATGAGTGAATGTTAAAGAGCAGGCAAGAGATGTTTTGCTTGTATTTTTTGCTATTTGTAATCAACCTTTGTAATATGTCAACCCCAGAGGGCTCATGATTCTCTACTAGAGAGGACCTCTGGTTTCTCAGGCACTTACACAGGTAGAGACTGCGACTGATATGAGGAAGTGAGTCTTAAGTAACAGCAGCATAATGTAGGTGCGCAGTAAGTGAAACAAATGGAGCGACAGTTCTGACCCGTGGGATTCACGTTCTAAACGGCTGTGTAATGATGCGGAGTGAGAACTGCACGCAGCAGTGTTGTTGGCAAGATAATTCTGTGCTCTGCTGGCCCAAAAGTACGTAACCAGCTGTTCTCACAGAGCAACGCCACATCAAATCCCACGCTAAATTGAATCATTAAGAGGCACACTACTATTTGTGGCAAGAGACCACAGCGCAAACGAAATCTACATGAAGTTTAATATCAGATTAAATTCCAATGTCCCTCTTGTTTAAATAAATGAGTAGAGGAAATGTTCTGTTGAGACAAAATAATACAGACAAAACAGCAGCTCATAATAATAATAATAAATAAACAATAATATCAATGATAATAATAATAATGAGAATAATTTGTAGTAGCAGTATATGTGCTGCTGTTTTGTTTGTATTTAATGGTATACCCTTTGGATATTATAAGAAAAGGCTTTATTTTGAACATGACAAAATAAAACAAAGAAAACATCACATCCGTTTCATGCTGAAAACATCGGGCTTAATGTCTTACTGGAAAGCTTTGGGATGAAATGAAGCGATGGGGAACATAAATGCAGCCTTTTTGAAATGTAATCGGTGTTATCAAACTATAATAATAGTGCAACCCCCATCCCTGGAGAAAACTGTAAAATATTCCAAAACAGCTCTGTTGTAAACTTTTCATTCCAAAGTGAGCAAGGAGGTGGCTGCATTGTAAATCGGTCTAGAAGAGTAATTCTGACTCGGTTTTGTTCAAGCCATTAATGATTAACTCCATCAAGTAACAATCTACAGCTCTACAGATGTTGCACCTTTCCTGTCAAAGTTGTAAAGCTTTGCTTTTTCATTCAATAGGCATGGATGACAATGATTGACCCGAGAAATGTACTGTAATTCCCCATCATGTTATTACATTTGTGCCTTTTTTCTTCAGAGCTGTAGGAAGACGCAATGTCACAGGAAACTAATGCTCCAACATCTCCCTAGTATGAATTTGACACTGTAGCAGACACAATTTGATCATCAGATAAGCCAGGCTGCAGTGGACTTTTTGGACATGTCAAATGTTCAAATAATTTATATGGCACAAGTGCAACTCTTACAGAATATGTCTGAAATATCACAGTCGTGACTCGTTATATTTAATCTCACACTATGTGCAGATACTTCCCACACCTCAGAATACCAGATGCTGGAAACTGAAAGTCAAACTTGTGGTATTTCTAATTAAATCTGTTAATAATCTGACCCTTTTGTGGCACTATATGAGCATTGATTGCCTCATTCTGAAGACCAGCAAGACTAAGGAGGTCCTAGTGGACTACAGGAGGTCCAGGAAGAATAGATCCTGTCCCCTCTGCATACATTGGGGGGTGGGGGGGGAGTGTGTGGACAGCATAAAGTTCCTGGGCATTCACATCTCTGACCTCTCCTGGACTGTGAACACCTCTCACCTGGTGAAGAAGGCCCAACAGCTCTTCTTTCTGAAACTGACTTCCGAAACTGAAACTGACTGGACTTTGTACACACTGCTCAAACATCTTTAGGACCATCATTTACAGCATCCAGTGTCTCAGTGTGGTATGGGAGCTGCACAACACAGGATAGGAAGGGTTTAGCACACGTGATGAGGACAATACAAGGGATTGTGGGATGCCATCTTCAAGAGCTAGACACCGTTTATGCTACAAGAGTCTAGGAAAGGGCCAGACGTATAGCCACAGATCCCAATCACACGAGCAATGCACCATTTGTCTCACTTCCATCAGGTAAACGATTCAGGAACATTAAATCAAAGACTTATAGACTTAAAATAGCTTCTTTCCCAAAGCTGTGGGGCTATTGCCCCCAGCTGAGAATCCAATGAACCACCAGCCCAGTTCATAGTCTTTTTACAGGTTTACAAACATGGTACTGGTTCCACAAGTCCTTGAGTTCATAAATAATTGTTTACACTGTCTCTCACATATTTGCACACATTTAGATTCTTAGGGAGTTTTTGTTTGGACATTCATGCAATTTGAAACTTTTTTTTTACTTTTTTTTTCTAATGACTATTTTCACACTTTAACTTCTCAAGGAGTGTTTTTTCTTGTACGTTTATGCAATTGCACAGTATTTTACATTGTTCTGGAATCTGACTGCCACTTGTCTTTTATGACTTGAACATTACAATTTTATACAGATGTTAAGGACTATTTACACACTTTTTCCCGGGCAACAGTGGCGCAGGGGTAAGGGAGTTTGTCCTGTAACTGGCAGGTTGCCAGTTCGATCGCCTGCTCTGACTATCTCAGTTGTTGTGTCTTTGGGCAAGACACAATTGCAAAGTATTTTTCAAATTCTGATAATTTCTTCTCTTCTGCTGCTGCTTAACTTTAAATTTTGCCTTTATTTCTTTTTTTTTTCATTTGGTGTTTTTGGATTTCTGAGGATCTTCTCTATGAATGTTCATTCTCTGTTTTTCCATGCATGTCATTGATCTATATCTGTGTGTTATGTGTAAATTCTGAGTCGGTGTGTCACCAGAAATTTCATTATGGTTACATAATGAAAATAAAGACTCTTTATCATTCGTCCTTGAGCATTATCCAGGTGATCAGTTGATCTTTAAATTTTAAATATTAAAAATAATATGAGACAGTTAGGTCAGGGTGAAAGCAAGCCTTAGCCTGACACACTTGGATGGCAGTGGTGTAGGAGCTTGGAGTCATGTAACCAGTGGGTTGCTGGTTCAAACCCCAGCTCTGACCATCTCATCTCACTTCACCCTCCATGCCTGCTGGTGGTGCTGATTGTATGGCAGCCCCGCCTCTGTCAGTCTGCCCCAGGGCTTAAAATGTTGCCTACCACTGCCAGCATGTGAATGGGTGAATGACTGAATGTAGTGTAAAGTGCTTTGGGGTCCTTGGGAAAAAAAAAACACTAAACAAGTACGGGCCATTTACAATTTACACTGCAGAATTCCACATCCTTTATATTGATGCACCTGCACTATTTGCATGCACTGCAACGCGTTTGTGGCGAGACATTAGTTGGCAGAGTCAGATGCTAACTTAATAACCGAAATAAAATCAGATGCAGTGCTATATTATACTGTTGGACCATTGCTACCATTCAGTTTCTTTATAGCATTGTTTATGTTCTGACAGGTTATAATTGTTTATGGTGCTCTGCAGAATGTATGCCAGATTCAGACTGAATGCATGGCCAGGGTTGTGTGCATTTTTATTTTTATTTTGAGGCACAGATTAGAATGTTTTCAGGAAGTCATGAGGCTTGAAAGAAAGCACAGGATATATGAGTCTTTCTTGCTGCGTGTGTTGCAGGCAGGTCTTTTTAGCACGTTGCAAAAGCTCTGTAGATGTTCATTGAAAGGACATTTTTAATGTGGAACATAGTTTCTGCCGTACCCTACATGAGAGTGTAGGCTTTGATGCTCACTTTGCTTCGCCCATCAAACATCAATCGAAAATTAGGTACAAAAAGTCAGTTCGATGAGACTAAGAGATGTTTCTGCTGTGAAGTTGGAAACACATTTTTTTCAGACCTCCCTTTTCAATAAATCTTTTGATTAAAGGTCAAGTTTTAAGATGTTTCAGCTTTGATACCGAAATTTCTTTTTTAGTTCAATTCGTTAAAGTTATTTTTCTGAAGTGTTTGGTGCTTGCCATATCTGCATATAAGAAGAGCAGAACATCATGAAACCATGGGCTCACAGGTGCCTTCTTTAGACAGGCAGAAATACTCCCTGGCTTACCTTGTGTATTTCTATCGCAGTTTGATTCGTGATTGTTAAGAATAAACATACATCAGACACTGGAAAAACAAATCTGCTCTATAGGAAAGTGAAGGCATATAATCCAAGTGTTTTCGAACATCACAGAAGGCAGAACCTGACTGAGTTCAGAAGTAAGTGTGCCCTCACAGGTGAGGCTAATCTAAACTCAACTCACATCTACTATCGTGTTAGAACAAGAAACATGACTGGGATTATAGAGAACCTACATTTACAACAAATGCATACAAATCAGGCATGCCTTATTATATTAAACATTATGTTTTAATATTTTATTTTAGTTAAGGTAAGGCATCCCCCCAACTGTTCTGACCATACATGCCCAGTTGCCTTTTAACTGAGTAAATAACATCTGGAGAATTTTAATTTAGATTCAAATATATAAACCTCCAAAAACAAAACTGTGCAAAAATTAGAAAATCTCCGTACTTACGTTCATGTTAAGCATTAAATGCACAAACCAGTGTCAACATTCTTAAAATTAAATACCCTATTATGCTTTAGCTTGTAAGATAAACTCTCGTGACTCAGGTTGATTAGACTGTAAGCAAAAATATATAAAGACAAACCAAGTACATAGCCCTTTGACAAATAATCATCAATAAATACAAAGATGTGTTCCTATTTTAGTTTTCTAATGTATCACAATACTAAGATGTTTTAGCTGGGCTCCATAAAATAATCCCTGAAAGCTTATTAAGGTTTAATATTGAAGATAATGTTAAAATTTTTCTTTAAAGACCATGATGTCCTTAATCTTTGCTTATTAAGTTCATATTGTAACATTCATTAATGTTAGAAATAAATGTCTTCACTATTCAAACTGCACTTTGAGAGCATTTCAATATCTGCCCACTAAATTAAAAGAACATTGTATTCGCTTCTTAGGCTATGGTTATATCACTAACCCATATTCCTTTTATGATGGAAATGAGTTTCTATAATGGCTGAAAGATGAAATTTTTGACATTTCATTGTGTCAATTTGACCAAATGTTATGATCTCAAAATCAGCCTTTCAGGGATCCATTATGAAACCCTTACCGACCTTTATCTGCAGCAAATGCGACTCAACAAAACATGCGCGGCTCTCCCATCACACATGCTAACTCGCTGCTTTTTCAGAGTAATGAACACCGATAAGTAACAGCTTTTCAATAATTCCCGCAACCTCATAATGTGAGCTAACTGGCTCACAATAACTCTGGGCTTTTCACTATTTTTCACCTGCCTTTGTTCTTACTTTTCCTCACCTCGGTAAGACCAAAAGGAGGAGAGGTAATGAGGGAGAAGCTTTGATGTAGACTGTACAGGCATGTAGAGCGTGCTTAATATTTTTTCTCTAAACTGATTAATTTTGGCATAAAGTACACATTTTCTTTGTTGTTGTTTTTTTGTGATACCTATTTTACTAAAAATCAAAAGGGAAAGTACCTGCTTCAGTTTAAAGTTTTGTGCAGGAAATGTGTGTGTATGTGATGTGTCTACTGATAAGGTGCTTTAAGATATCAGAACTAAGATGCAAATTCTCTCATCGCAGATTGACGGAGTCACACCGAAAAGCCATCCGTGTGATACAGAAAATGCGTTATTTTGTGGCTAAGAGGAATTTTCAGGTAAGAACACTTTTTTTTCTCTACATACTGATAACCTTTTATCAAGATAGCGCAATAATAAACTTTGCCAAACTAAACATTCTCTAGGCTAGAATGTGGATTTCATTCATGAACCAATTGTCATAGCTAAACATTGTACATCCCTTCACAAAGAGAGTGCAAACACGGGAAAAAAAACACAAAGCTAATCAAATATTACAGATGTTTAAAAATAAATATAGTATTTTAAAACTATCTTTTGGAACAACATATCTGAACGAGAGTCTTATCAGCATCTATTTTGTTCTCCATCGTACAACTTCATTAGATCAGACACATTGTGATGCAAAGCAGTCACTCTGCATTCCACATATGGATGTTTTGTGCATTGCAGGAGTGATTTCACAATGTGTTGACATAAGTGGGATCAATCAGCAGCAAAAACAAGCCCCCTTAGGTTAGATGCCCTTATTTTATCTCTTAAACTGCACTTGTTATAATGAGCCCTTTACAGAGAACGTAGGTTTATCTGTTTCCTAGCATTTAATTTATAGTTGTAAATTCTCCTGACTGGTCACAAGTTGACTTCTCATCATTTTAGGGCAGCTTTTGAACTTTTGTTTCTAAACTAAGAGACAGGAAGTTTCTTACTGTGAATCTATTTGCCAAATCCACCTAACTATATAACAAGACAAAGCAAGGCAAGTGTATTTATAAAGCACATTTCGGTAACAAGACGATTCAAAGTGCTGAAATCAGCTGATCATGAAAATCCTGACTGGTTCTAGGAAATTGTTTCATTCTTTGCTTAATTGCTTAAGTTCAATTTACACAAAAATTTGTCATTGTATAGGTTTCTGGTATACCTTATACTCATTTTAGATCAATTGAGAGTAGTGCTGAGTTTGGCAACAGCTGTTATTTTATTCTATTGGTTGAGTCTCATCAAGTCAGTGGGTCGTCCCCACAACGCCCCCACAACCAACTAGACACACCTGAGGAGCAGAGTTAGAGCAGGCACATACAGAGAACCCTGACAGTCCCCCATTGTGTTCCCAAGTCCCCCAAGCCACCTACCAAGGTGGTCTGATGAAAACCACCCTTAGTAAGAATATTTAAGATATTTTTATATGTTTAAAAGACATTTTAGGCAGCTAAAATTAAAACAAGAGAAGCTCGAGCCATACTCAAAGTGCAACAGTTTGGTAAGGGCTATACCACTTATACACGGTCTTTGGGATTACGATTACATTTTCTTTTGAGAACCTGATGGATCGAATGGACTGCGTGGCTTTATTGTGTAACATTTATTATTAAGCTTTATTGGGACAGCGAATAGCGACTTTTCTTGCTGAGGAGTTGGCAACAGAGATACTATCCACTATTCAGGGGTCAGCCAGATCGAAAACATAATGGTTTGGAGAATAAGGCTTGAAAAGCGTTTTGTGCTTTCTGGAATGACAGCGATATCTTGAAACTTTAAGAGTCTGAAAGACGACCAAGATTGGGAAGAAGATGGATCAATGAAAGACTAAGAAATACAATAAATTGTTCCTGATATTCCTAATTTTACACTGGACAAATGTGGATTACAATATGATATTTCTAAGAAATTTCCTTATTTGTATGAATCACAACTTTATAGTTTTGGGGTATATACTATACATTTACTAAAGGACGCCACTAGATCTCAAATAGAGCACTTAGGATCATAGCGATGAACTGAGTATCGATCAAATGACGCAGCAAAATTGCTGACCAACAAATAACCTGTCCTTCTCAATTTAATTTGTGAAGAACATCAAGATCTAGCTGAATGTATACAGAAAGTCTGGAAAATAAACTGTACTTTGGGAATGCTTCCCTTTAACCTCACTCAAATTTGATTGTCATTAAAAAGTCTTATAAAATGCTGATGGCACCTGCTTCAGACAAATCCTCTGCGTTTTATTGTGTCATAGAGTTTTAAATTTTGCAGCATAAAGCAGTAAAAGACAGCTTTAAGTGTATGTTGAGAAAACTAAAAATCATCTCAGTTTAAAACATTAGTATACAAACAAAGATGTTACTGGCTTATTCATAGTTTTCTTGAGAAAAATAAGAAATAAAAGTCTCAGAAGCAGAGCTGAACTGAACCAAAATGCTTTACATAACATTTAACATAGTTTTGCAGTGCCTTGAAGCTGCCGCTACAGTGCTACAAACACATTGTTTTATTAATACATATGAGAGAAAGTTACCCAGGAGGTAAAGAACAACCTGAAAGGGCCCACATATAAACCACAATTGGACCAGCGTTTCTTTTTTTTTCTGATCACAAGATCTCATAAGCAGCAAACTGTAAATAAGCTCTTACAGGGTTTCCTCCACATAGGCCAATTAAAGGAAAACTGAAGGAAATTGCTGTGTGTACAGAATTAATCTTTAGTGTGTGGGATGGAAATGTCCCCAATGCAGCAAATGTGCACCAGTCTCAGCAGCAGATGTTTAGAAGTGACAATACCGAAATTAAGATAAAGACTATTGCACTGCTTCTCTAATGAAATTAATAATTAGCTCTGTAAAGTAAAAGTTTTAACTCTCCTTTAATTTATAACCCAATTAATTCATTTATGTTTTGTGTGTGCATGTTTTTAGCAAGCCCGTAAGCCATATGATGTCCGAGATGTGATTGAACAGTACTCCCAGGGTCACCTCAACCTTATGGTGCGAATCAAGGAGCTGCAGAGAAGGTATACTCTTTAAGTAAAATGAGCTCACATTAATTGGTTCCCTTGAGTAATGAAAAGTACTCACAATGTATATCGTTGAGCAATGTATCAGGAGAAACAGTCCCCGACCAAAAATATTTTAGAGCGCAGAAGAGTGGAAGGATGACGGATGAAACACAGAGGGAATCTATAAATATTCTTCTGACGTTAGCTCTCTGTTGTTTCTCTCAGACTAGATCAGTCTTTAGGGAAGATGACTTTGTTCCAGACGGGTTCAGGTAATAAATCACTTCCTTCTACCTCAAAATGGATGAGATTAACTGTGAAACAAACATTGCACATAATGGTCTTTTTTTTTTTGCCTTTTGTCAACCTCTGAAGACCGAGCCAGAGATAGAGGAAACAACTCGATTGGATCAAGGCTCAACAGGATGGAGGAGAAGGTGGGAACTAGTCAGCAGACATTTACAGCCCTCCGTTGACCTTGAGTGGATGGCAGCTTCAGTTTGTTTGTGTTTTCAAAAGAAATAGTCTCATATTTAAATCAGGTTTGTTTTCTATTCATAGGTTGGTTGCTTTTATGCAAGAACAGCTTGATTATCGTCTAGAGAGGATGTTGACAACACAGTTAACTTATTAAAAGTTAAACACGTTTGAGAGTGGTTTTGGATGAGTCAACACATTCTTTATCCGTCTTTATTTACCGTAATGAAATATGAAATCTGTGTTTACACTTTGGCAATGTTTTATTTACTTCCAGTAACAAACTTGAATAGATTGTGCATATTCTTAGCTCATCTTCATCAACACTAAAGATGATGCATGATATTGGCAGATAAGATACATTTTATAAGTTAGGTAGTTTTTTTCTTCTAGCAATCCTGTGCCACCCTTGTGAACTTTCTTGTTATTATTATAAGACTTGGTACTCTGCTTTATTATGTCCTGTTTATTCCCATTTTCTTTTTATTAATGCATAATATTCAAAAAATATTTTTTTTGCCTACTTTTTTGTGCAATCCACACCGGATCATAAATATTTAAAACTTGATTGGTATTTATAAATGGTCATTGTAAACATATTAAAAAGCGTGTATTATTTCCGTATCATTTGACTTCTCACGGGCCATTTTGAATAATGAAACAATCATAAATTAAATAAACCATAAAAGAGTAAAACTGTTCTTGCAGTCAGAAGTTCACATCCCCTCTTTAGTGTCATGAATGCCAAATAACATAGAACTTCAATGATTGGTGGTGGCATGTGGACATTGATGTGGACAATGATTTCAAAGAATATGTTAAATCTTGATTTGAAATAGATAACGCAAACTAATACTAGACTATTACTCCCAATATGTATTCGAAGTTACAAATCTGAATGACAATAAAGTCTAAGTCACTTTGTCAAATCATTCTGCCCAGGAACAAAAGCAGTTTAAATGCCTCATGGCTGAAAATCAATACGACAATTATGCCCATGATGACTATATGTGATCTTCTGACGGAAATTGTAACTCTGTTCAACAAGTAAACAACCTGACTAGTTCAAAATGTCTTAACTTATCAAAATGTGTTGAAACGCTCGCAGATAACGCACATGGACCAAACGCTGAACCGCATCGCAGACTCTCTCACCTTCCTGCTGGACCAGCGAGATATCGGAGGTGGTGAAGTTAGAGGCAGGCTGAGACCTCGGCTCAGGCGAACCTGTAACATCCTCCCTAGCCAGGACAACTTGCCATGTTGTGACCAGCTGTCTTCATCCCCCTCATCCTTCTCCAACAACAACACCAACACCGTGCTGTGCCCCCACCCTCCACTCAGCTCTACTGCCAGTCAGGACGAGAGCTGCTGAAACTTGAAACCAGACATCCTCAATGCTTTGCACAGTGTTTGCTGAGCTGTTTATGATGGGCAAAGACACACTGGATATATCCTTCTGTCTATGGTGAGCACATGTAGCCACAGCTGCTAAAATACCGATCAGGGTGTTTTGGTAAAATTCTTGTGAGCATATGTGGCATATGCCAGGATTAAAATATAAGAGAAACATGCAAGAAAGCAATGCTTTTCGAGTCAGGTTTGTTGGGCTATTTTCTTTTCTAAGGCCTAATTTTGATATATTTCAATGTACTAAGATTTCTTCCCAAATCTTTATTTAAATAGTCAAATGACTCAAAGGTTTTAAAATGGGTTTTATGCTCATTATTCAGTACCTATCTGTTTTGCAAAAACAGCTCCTTGTAAACATTTTGTGCTGTCAGCAAGGAGTGTTTCAGTTCTTGTTTAGGATCTGTATTTCTGTTAGACATTTGTGCCCGTCTTTCATGCACTGTACACTTGAGGTAGATTTAAAGGTTTGCAGTGTTGCTTAGGTCCAGGGGATCAGGTTGAAACCAGGTATTTGCTGCATGGGGGGATCCTGATGCCGCTGACTGAGACAAAATCCCAAAACTTTATCAATCCACGCTAGTACACCCCAGGTACAGCCTGGGGTGATCTGGTAAATTTTATCATCTTATCACTAGCACACTTACCTTTTTCCTTAACTGTTGTAAATCTCCATGTAGATATTTTTTTTCTTAAACAGAATAAGTCTGAACGGTTTTCCAAAAACGTTATTTTTTTTTTTGGCCCTCCCCCTCTCTTTTATCTAATATATTGTAAGCATTTAAGAAACCTGCCTGAATGCCCTTTACTATCATAATCTCTTTTAATTTTTGGAAATTCTCAGCGAAAGCTTTAAAAGAGCCTGTAACTGCTGAGTTTTTGAGAGATATGTTCAGTGTTCTTAAAAAAAAGCTTTAAAAGCAGTATTGCCTACCCTGTCCTAAATTCGTAAAAATTTGGTACTGGCTAATATTCTGGGATTTTCCAAACTTTTACATTTTGATGTCTCTTTTCCTCTCTATAACTGCATAACTCATTTACTGAAAATAATGTCTCTCCCTATGTGCCTTTTGAGGTACATTCATCTGCTGAAGTCTCAAGGACTAGTCTATTTTTCAAACGTTCTTATTTTAACAAGAGCAGATGAAAACATACAACAGTGGAAGAAGCCTGATGTTTCGATTATTTGTAGTTTCATACGTTTTGTTTTGCTTTTCGTAATCCTTACATTTTTTCCAACCCCAGTCGAAGATGGCACCACAGTTACTATGCAAGACATTTTACTGAAAGCAGCAGAATGGGTTAAATGTAACTATATGAATGGACATATGGTGGATTTTTAGATATCGCTTTGATTCATTTAATTTAATTTCCCTTTGGGATTAATAAAGTATTTTTGAATTTAATTTAATATATAATTTTAGTATATGACGAGTCAACTTTATGCAATTGAACAATGGTATTGCATTACTCATTAAATTTCATGATTTTGTACTATGTTTCCTTCAAAATGGTCTATGCCTCAATATCAAATAGGATATTTTAGTTTTCTGATTCTGACTCAAACATTTATCTTTGCCTTTGTTCTACAGAAGAGACCTTTGTTGTTTCATGTTAATTAAACACTTTACATCGCTTCAATATTATTCCACTTTTATTGTAAATGTCAGGAATGCTGTACAAAAATAAAGGGCTATATATTGAAAAATAGTGTGTGGTGGCTTGATGATAATCGCAGGTGCTTCTCTGTATTTTTATCTTTTATTCCCATTCACATTAGATTATTCAGAAGTAACACATTTTGAGGAATAAATCAAGTTGATGTTCAGGACCGGTGCACGCTTGCATTTGCAGCAATATTTCTTTCAATGCTATAACAAGGGGCTGGGTTCTTATACAAAGGGTTAATAGCCAGTTTTTTTACATAAGTAACCTTTAGGCAGCAGATGGTGACCTTTCTCCCGCTGGCCATCCATGGGGTGCCGAGGCATTCCTTCACACAGCTGACCATGTGGAGAAAGGGCCCAAGTGACCATCTGCCTCTGGTGACCACAACAATAGGTTGCACCCTCCTGAAGTGTGCTGAAGGACTTTGGCCTTTGTGTTGACTAGAAGCTGCTGAGCAGAGTGTTGTATTACGTTGATTGAGGCTGTAAAGTTGTGTTTTACCACTTTAATTGGTATTATTTAAGTCAGTTCAAAGAGTTTGCAGGACCAGTTTAAAACAGAGATGTGCCAGATAGATAACAGGCTAAAAATTATTATTTGCTCCAAAGTCCAGGTATTATGGTGATTCTAAAAATTAACCTAAAAGTATTGAGCATAGCACAACAAAACAGAGACCTAAACTAAATTTGGGAGACAGTTCAATTCAGTTTAGCTATATACCAAAATTGGCATGGTATGGTTTTAAAACAGCCACAGCTAATTTATGTATATATATATATATATATATATATATATATATATATATATATATATATAGAGAGAGAGAGAGAGAGAGAGAGAGAGAGAGAGATTTGACATAAAATCTGTAGAAATTAAAATATTAAACACAATAAAACCAATTTAAAACAAATAAGGTCAAAAACAAGTCTCTATTATTGAAAAGCAGTAAAATAGGTTCTATGATGAGTTTTAAAAGGCAGTGAAGGAGGAGGTGGTTATTTCTAGTTCACAACAGAGTTCATATCAACACACTTTAACAGCTGGAGATCCAATTTGTGTACAGAAATATATTCAATTTAATCCAATCATTTGTATAATTTGAGATTTAATGAAAAACCTTTGGTTTAAATAAACACAATAATTTGATCATATTTATAATACAATGCATCCAGGTTGAGTTTATTATGACAATCAATTTTAAAAAAAAAAATATTTTAGGAAATCCAGCCAATTCATTCACTAATTTTGCAACAATCCTTTCTCCTAAACAAGCACATGACAACAGGGAATGGTTGACTGCATGGTGTTGTTAACTTTGCAGCAATTCCTTATTATGAGCTTGCATGTGGGGATAGGAAAGAAGGAAGGGAAGAAAAGACTGCCTTTTAACAGAAGGAAACCTCCTCACTCAGTGTGAATAGCCATCTGCCATGACTGACGGAGGGTTTGAAAAGACAGAGCAGACAAATGAACACAACCACAAATACATCAAAACAGAGACAAATCAAAACAGAAAGAAAATCACAAAGTCTTTGTGAAGTTTCAGGTAAGGCTCTGAATCAGTTTGCATGTTCGCCAGTCGTTACTCCTAGTTCATTTCAACATACTCCCATTTCTTATTGATAAGCCCATTTTTAGGATTATAGTTTCACCCTTGTTTATTACTTCATATCTCTTAAGGATTTGTTTTTGACAAATAATTCCCAAGATTGGACAACTTATATTAAGTTGTCTATCATTTTCTGAAGATTTTATAGTTCTCACTTCCGGTAGATAGTACCTGAGTTCTATAACCACATGTCCTTGCAGTAGAATATCAGTAAATATTTATGACATTTCAATTCCATTCAATTTTATTTATTCACAACACGTCATCTAAAGGCACTTTGCAAATAAATTAAATCAAATCATGCAGACATATTGGTCAAAAAATTTCTATCTAAGGAAACCCCGCAGATTGAATAGTGTTTTTAACAAGCAGCATTAACTCCTCATGAAAGAGCATAGAGCCACAGTGGACAGTCGTCTACATTATCGATGGCTTTGCTGCAATGCCTTATACTGAGCATGCCTGTAGCAACAGTGGAGAGGAAAACTCCCCTTTTACGGGAAGAAACCTCCAAAGAGATCATAACGTTTAAATAACAAACGATGCAAATTGGAGAACAGTAGGAGAATTCAACAGAGTTAGACAAACAGATCTTGATGTCCTCCAGCAGCCTAAGCCTATAGCAGCATAACTACAGAGATAGCTCAGGGTAACATGAGGCAAAAAGGAAAGTTTTAAGCCTGGTCTTAAAAGTAAACAGGTTGTCTGCCTCACGGACCAAAACTGGGAGTTGGTTCCACAGGAGAGGAGCCTGATTACTAAAGGATCTGCCTCCCATTCTACTTTTAGAGACTCTAGCAACCACCAGCAGACCTGCAGTCTGAGAGCGCTCTGTTAGGAACATACGGGGTAATCAGATTTCTGATATATGATGGAGCTTGATTATTAAGGGCTTTATATGTGAGAAGAAGAATTTTAATTCTATTCTAAATAATAAATTATAGAATTATAAATTATATATAAATTATAAATAAAGAATAAATATGATCTCTCCTTTTAAGTTTCAACAGAACTCTTGTTGAAGCATTTTGGATCAGCTGAAGACTTTGAACTGCATTTTGTGGACTTCCTGACAGTAAAGAATTACAATAGTCCAGCCTTGAAGTAAAAAATACATGGACTAGTTGCTCAGCGTCACTCCTGGACAGAATATTTCTAATTTTGTAATATTCCGGAGGGGAAAATAGAAACCCCTGCAAACCTGTTTAATATGGGATTTTTAATGACGTGTCCTGGTCAAAAATAACACCAAGGTTTTTAACTTTATTACCAGAGGCCAATTTAATGGCATTCAGGTGAAGTTTAAATTTCATTAAATAGTTTTTTTAACAAAGGGGAAAATATAGAGTTAAGTGCAGATTGATACACTGTTCCTAAAAAAAACATCTTTTAAAATGACTCAAAAGCTGCTAATGTATAAAATGGTGAAGGCGCAAAATAATGAGAACTAGTTTTCTTGGTTATTAAGTCTTTAAGGTATCAAGAGGATACATTTTATTTCCGTGAAATAAAGCAATTGTCATTGTTATCAGTTCTAACTGCTTTCACTGTATGTGGGCTGTTATATACATCCTTAAGCAGTTAATTATGTTACTTGGTACAGAAATGCATGACCCAAGGGACTTTTGACTGATTACATTTATGAAATGGTAAATATAAGAAAGATTGTTCTGTCCTTATTCAGAAAAACACATTGAAGCCTTTGTTGTGTGGAATGAAAAGTGTTTCTTACTCTTTGCTTCTATGTTAATATGAGCTCAGTCTTCTCAGAAAAGTAGAAAATGTCAGGCTGAGCTGGGTTGCATTGGGCACATGTCATTTCTTTGAGTTTGAAAAGAAACAAAAAGTGAAGAGAAAAGAGAAAAAGAAGGAGGGGACGGAAGGACGTGAGGACTAATTTGCAGGTGAATTAGATGACACACTCCCCTTTGTGGTCATTGTGCTGCTCTCTGGCCAGATGGCCTCGTCAGCTCCTTTCAGAACTGAAACCCAAACATAACAGGAGCAAATACACAAATACAAACTTATGAGGGATTTAGCCCCTCTAATGGACTAATTTGGAAATCACAGTTAATGTTAATGGATATAATTTTAAGCCTGGCAGCACATTCCTTATAACTGTGATTATGTAATTTTGCATAATAAGACCCAGAAAATGCAATTACTGTGTAGTAAATTTCTTCTTTTGGTTTCTAAACATTCAGCCCCTGTTCCATTCCCCCATCCCTTTATAGAGACACTTATGAACCCATTCGTCTGTGGCTAACACAGAAATACTGCCTTATAAGCCCGCAGTTGGTCTGAAAAAGTATTAAACTGAAAATATGATCAAAAACTAGAGAACTTCCATGTCAGTAATGTAACATTATTAATTATCCTATTGATACAGAACTCAGATTAGTATAAAAAACAAAACGTTAAAAGTTTTTTTTAAGTAGAACTGTAAAAATGAAGCTGTTTAATATTTCAAGTTAGAGTGCAAATTTTAGCTTAGAAATTTTTTGCTAATGAATACATTATAAAAACTAATACCAGAATTTTCCTGAATTCATATTGACATTAACAAATAGTTCTGTTGATTTAACTTCTTCATGTTCTCCAAACCAAGCTGAGATTGAGTTAAATTGATGTTCATATATAGAACTATAAATTCTGATTTTGTTTAAAAAGTGAGGGCCGTTTTGGATTTCAAAATACAACTGAGCAGTGAAAAATCTATGAAGTGTGAATTCCCAACTTAAGCTTATTTGTAATTAACAGAACTTTAAGATACACCTTGCATATATTCATAGTTATTTGTGACTTTTGAAATGAAAGAAGCCAAAAATTGAATTGCACGTTGATATATAGTACTAAAGAGTTTGAGAGCTCGTATGCTTGTCCTAAAGTGTTGCAAGCAATTGATCAGTTTTTTGCTTTCAGGTAAAAATGTCACCTGTTTAGCACATGAATGGTTACTAACAGGTGGGCAGCATGCCTAAAAATGTCATTCACCACAGAATTGACTAGTGAACAAGCTGATATGCTGTTATGTCTCATTTTATCTGGAAGGAAATTGATAATGATTGTTTTGACAGAAAAATCCATAATAAATGATTTATTGGCAAAAATAATTAAGTGAAATATTGTTTTGTGTCAAATTGATCATTCTTTTAAATTAGCAAATCCATAAATAAAATAAATACAGATAAACAAAACAGAAAAATAGAATAACAAAAAAGATGGGTTGCTTTTTGATCTTTAGTTCTGTCCATCAAATTAGAATATAAACAAAAAAAGTTTTCCGAAGCACGCTCATCTTAGAGTCCGGCATTGAGTTTCCTTGTTGAAATTGGGCTGAAAAGGACTGATGATGCTCTTAGCTCCTATTGACCGTCTTCTCTTTGTAAAGTAATCTGTCAAAAAGAAGAAGAAAGACAACTTTAGTGACCCAAAGCTTCTGTTTTAACTATTTAACGTTACATGTAGCGCAAAAAAAATCAAATAAATCTTTCCTTATACCTGTAATTCTTGCATTATTTGACTTGACTGCAGGTTTGGAGAGTGACCTCTTCCTCAAGACAGGCTTCATTTCAGCAGGACGCTTGAGTGCATTGGACATACTCAAGCAGTTCTCTTGGTTGGGGCCAATGTGTTGATCATCCTCAGCTTTTGGAGAGTTAGTATCAACTGTTGGCTGCCGGCTCTCCTGATAGAAAGAGGCAGCGCAATCTGCAGGTATTTCCTCCCACTGAAACCTGCCCAGTTGCGGTGTCTCACGCTGGAAGTTAAAGTTCCAGCGCCGGCTGTCCTGCTCCATGATCTCCTTCAGTTGCAGCTGTAAGTCCTGCCGCAGCTGGTCGTGGTCCACTGGCCCGAACAGACTCCTACAAACAGACTCTCTGCTTCTAATATTCATCATTCAAATAATTTTGAAGGGGTTTGGGTGGTAAAACTCCTCTGACAGAAGATGCTGTTGAGGAGTCCCTCTGGTCTACTCTGGTCCACCGCATCCTGCAGGGCAATTTAAAGGCTACGGAGCACACATTGCTTTGTTTGTACACAATGAGCGTAGACTTCTGATTGGCCGCAGCTGTCTGTACCAGGGAGAAGCAACGGAGGGGGTGAAATTGGATCATTGTCTGATGGAAACCATTGAGACCCTAAAAGCCTCCGGTTCTTCACAAGGAGAGGTCAATTTAGAATTATCATGACAATAGTGATGTTTTTCCTGCTGAAGGCACTGTTTGTCCATAGGCTGGAAACACTTTAAATTTGGTCATTGAGAGTTACTTCTGATAGCATCCAGAGCTTACCTGTTATTTACTAAATAAACAGTGGAACATGCCAATTGATTAAAATCCTCGTAAAGTAAAAATGTTAGATGCTGTCCGAAGGGGTGCTCAATAACAATGAAAGTTCAGTGCAAAAAAGGCACAACTGTAACCGTCGGATGTGTAATCAATCTAATCAGTTATAAATGACAGGAAATGCTAGTTAACTGCTTAACCTCTGTTTATCTCACAGAGTGTTTGAAGGATTGGTACCTGTAAGGTATTCCTGAATCCAGGAAAGTGGAACAAGCAAACCAAATCCAACAAAACAACCATTTTCTCGGTTTAAGTGCCTCAGAGCACACTGAATGGAGCACATGAATCAGCACGTAAAACCCTTGGCACAACTCAATTTAATTTTATTTATAAAGAGCTCTAAACACAAATTTAAATCAAAGTTCCAAACAAAGAATGACAGTCCTGAGAGCAAACGGCTATGACTATCGCAGAAAACAGAAAATTGGATGAATTTAAAATGTACAAAGTTAGATAAATCACAAAAAGCACCATTCACCCACTCACACAGGACCCCTTCATACTCACAACAGAGAAAACAAAAGGTTTAGTGACAGGACTCTCTGGCATAACCCAGGATTTAGCCGCTGATCTCTTGACAGCTCTAACCTGTGAATCACGCTAAGCTTTTGCAAGAACCCATTGTCTCCCAAAATGTGAAACATTCTAAGACATCCAGCTCCTTTATTTGCACTGCTTTGTGCATCTCTCCTTGCATTTTGTGTTTTATACACACTTAACTAGATACACCCTTTAAACTGCTTGTCAACACAAACACTGAATCAGCCAATCATACGGCGGCAACCCAATGCATTTTGTTACCTACATGGTGAGTACAACTTGTAGAAGTTCAAACCGAACGTCAGAGCAATGAAGAAAGGGGAATTAATTGACTTGAAATGTGGCAGGGTTGTTGCTGACAGGCAGCTGGTCTGAGTGGCTCAGAAACTGCTAATCTACAGTTGGCAGCAGCTGTGAGGGCGAAAATGTGTTCATGTCAGAAGTCAGAGTAGAATAGGCTCTGAAGGGCAACAGCAGCTCAAATATCCACTAGTTACAATAAAGATATAAGGGATATTATCTCTAAACGCACACTCTATCAAACCTTGACGAAGATGGGCTTCACATGCAGCAGACCACATGGGTTGCCAACTAAGAACAGGAAACGCAAGTCTAAATTCACCCTGAAATTTCATATTAGACTGAAAAAAAAAATCTTTGCCTGATCTCATGGATCTCAGTTTCAGCTGAAACGTTGCCAACATAAACCACCTGATCATCATTTAAACACAGCTCCTTTCTGAGTATGGCTCAACGTGTTCAATGCTTTGCTATCATGGTGTTCCTCTCTACTTCCATCGGCATAATTACCTTTCACAAAACCAAAATAATCTCAAACTGGTATCATATACATGACAAGTCGCTATACTCTAACGAGCTTTCACAATCAGCAGATCTCGAATCCAACAGTGAATGCTTAGGTGAACCAGTGGATTCACGTAATGGATGTTCAGCTGACACATCTGCGCCACCTGCATGATGCTTTCAATATTTAAATTCCTGATTTAATCTATATCATGCAAAAATAAGGTAGTTCTGAAGGCAAGTGGTGGTCTAACCACATACAAGCAAGGTGTACCTAATAAAGTGGACAGTAAATGTACATTTAGTCCTCGGTATTTACACCAGAAAAATGTCTTTAGATTCACTCGATAAGTCTTAAATAAATGTTGATTGCTATTGCAATAGATCAGGAGTTCATGTCAAGGTTTTTGACAGACCTTTACCAGCAGTGCCATTAAGTGTGGAGGGCGCCACATGTTGTAGTGTTCTCTTTTTATCAATACAGATGTTACTACTGTGACAAATTAAGACAGCTCCTATGAATGTCAGTAAGGATGCCACAAATGTATAGTAAGCAGCCTGCTTAAATGGTAAAGGTGTGGTCCTGATTGAGCAGAGTGGAATGGCTAACCAACATGCAAAGCAATGGTGCACAAGAGCTTCAGGGATTGGCCGGGGGGACGGCATTACCTTTACGCGATTGCCTGATGAGCCAGGTGGTTACCTGGAGGGGGAACCTCTCAGTCTTCCCTGCCGTGGTTGAGGCGCACAAGGAGAAAGGTTTTCGAGTCGGCCATGCCGGAGAAACAAGACACACCTCTGGTGAGTGACTACTGTGATGTCTTTCTACCTTTCCAACATCATCCAAAAGTCCACACATGCAGGGAAATGATTAGCAGCTTTTCAAGTCTCTAAAAGCTGCGTGTCTGTCGGAGTATTGCGGCTTCTGCACTGTAAGGGAGTGAGTGCTTTCAGCGGCTCCCTTATTCAGGGGTCACCACAGCAAGTCGTCACAACTTGCAGACAGACTTGGTAGACTTTTTACACCGGATGTCCTTCCTCACACAACAGGGATTGAAACCGAGAGCCTCTGTATCAAAGGATGCAGAGTTAGCCCGCTGCAGCACAGAGGGACAGCATCTTTGCTGTATGTCAGTGATCATGAATAATGATGGTATAATCGGTTTAGAATTTGAGTATCTTATAAAATAGAATTGTGGGACTTCTTTTCTGGGGAGGATGTAATTACCCTGGTGCATTCTGTTTTATTTATGTAATTTAATGTTCCTAAAATTCCCCGAAGGGGACTTTATTTCATATAGGTATTTCCTTGCAAGTCGCAATAATAATAAAAAAGAAACGCTTCAAGAATTCTCCCTGGAGTAGCGGCTTGAGACTGAGTGAGCAAATAAGTTTATAACTTTAAATATGAAAGGAAAAGGCCTTCTGACAGAATGAGGCTCAGCGAGGATGGCCTGGTCCAACTTATGTGTACCAGATTTTGGTCTTTAAGGCTGCAAGAAAAACATGGAAGATTTTAATAGGACATTTGTCACACTCTTGAGGGGTCTGAATTCTGGTTGTCAGGTGTACATATTCTCATCCTTTCCTTGTTCTTCAGTTTTGCCATTTCCAGGGTTCTTTCCAAGATGTTGCCCTGTTAGTTCAATTCCTTTGTGCTTAGTTTTCTAGTTTATTTTTTTTAACTTCTCAGAAATTATTCCTAGTTCATTTCTTCACTGATTTTCATTGCCTCTTGCTTGATTCTTTTTTTTTTCATTTATTTACTTCTTGCCTGCAATTTCCATTTCCATTGCTCTGGTGTCTGTTCATATGCTTGAGTAAGAATCTTTTTGTAAGTTTTCTTTATTTTTCCTATAAAACAGAGTCTAACTTATTAAGTTGTTTTTAATGGTAATTTTTTTCAATACTTGCACAGGAGAGGAAGCTAACAAAGCTTTAACTCGTGAGATACACAAAGTAGCATAAACTTTCAACTGCATTTCCACTCAGACTGTGGGAAAGCTCAGAATGGTGGACCTTAAGCAAAGTTTAAGGTGTGTGTGCTTGAACTGAACCTGACCTGTGGGGGGTGGGGTTGGGTTGGTGCCTATCCACAGCAGCCATTGGGTGAGAGACGGGATGCACCCTGGACTGGTCGACAGTCCATCACAGGGCAACACACACACACACGGGACATTTAGAGAGACCAAATAAGACATGTACTACCTCAGTCCCATATTCAGAGCACAGACCCACATGCACACGGCTCCTCATCCTTTTCTCCACCTTTGCATGCAAATGACCCTGTTTGCATACCCAGTAGTCGTTTTCCTCCCAGACTCAGACCTGTAGTCAAATAAAGGCTTCCATGGCAAGCTGCGTCCATAATATCAAACAGACTGCAAACCAGACATTCACTTTCTTTCTGTGCATCATTCCCAGCATCACCGTTTTGGTCCAAAGTTCACAGAATTTTTTCCCTTACTTTAAATTGGACATGCTTGTCTCCTATTTTCTTAACAATCTTTCATAAGTGCCTGAACCGACCATGCAAATGAGAATGAAACCCTGTGTTTACATAGGCAAAGGGGAAATCTTATCAATAAAAAAATTGTTGGCATAATCACTGGGAGCCATTTATTTCTAAGAAAATATTTATTCAAAGATGTACTACCTGGTGATGTTTCCACTGTAAAAAAAAAAGCCACAGCAATATCCAAATTATATTTTAAAAGCAGGACAGACTGCTTCTTAACACTAAATTATCTAAAAGTATGAAAGTTTTCATAAGAGATGTGGAAGCTGTTGTCATGGGCGTTGCATTTCTTCAGGTGGAACCAGGGTTTTTGTCAGTGAGTTAAATGTGAAAGGTTTCTAGCACCTGTTTTGGTCCAAAACCTTCAGCTACCTGTAAGAAAGCTAAACATGAAAAGGGATATCTTTACCTGAAGACATTAAAGGTTTTGCAATGGTTGAGACAAAGTTTAGAAACTAAACTTGGCATGAAATCTATGGGGTCACGTGAATAGTGTCGTGGACCAGATAAGTCCTCACGGTCTCATAGATGTGAGAACTTTGTGCAAGCCAATGTGGACAATTATTAATTAATCAGTTAATCAAAACTTTATTTAGGAAGTGCTTTAACATACCATAAGGCAACCAAAGTGGTGCACGGGTGAATAAAAATGTAAGATAAAATCCTAATAAAAGCAGTGGGCATTATTGGCCTACTGTTAAAAGCCAATGTAAATATGTTTTCAAAAGAGATTTAAATTCATTAAGAGTTCTGGCAGACCTTACAGGAAGAGGGAGGCCGTTCTATAGTTTAGGAGCTGCAGCTGAGAAGGCTCTGACTCCCCAAGACATGAGTCGCATCTTAGCAAACCCCTAAGAGCATTTGATGTTCTGATCTCTACAAGGACGATAACGATGTAGGAGCTCAGAAAGATAAAGAATAACCCTGTAAAGATGTGGGATTCAGACAGAGATCCACAATGAAGACTGAACCCTAAATTTAATAAAGGTAATGTATTTGTTTATGCGTGTGCTGGCTTACGCAACCAGGTTTCCCAAGAAAATGTGGTGATATTAAAGGTGAAATTTTTTTTTTTTTTTTTCATGATCTCATGTTTTATCTCATAGGAATCTGTCCTTTTGTCACAGGTTTGTAATATTTTGAGTTTCCCTGTAAATATAAGAAAGACATATTTTGTTGACTTTCTTTTCATTTTTTGCTTGAATCAAACGAGTTTCCCGTTTCATAAGCCCAGCACATGTAGTCCAGTTTGATCTATTTGAAGGAGCACGGTTGTGTGTTTTTGCTCAAGCAATTGGACTGGATAACGCGCTTTGCATATGAGGCGTGAATGAAAATTGTGCCAGCTTTGCATTAACCACAAATGCCTAATACCCCCCTCTCCATCCATATAAGGGACGTGAGTGGTGAGTGAGTTTTAATGGATTTAGTGGAAGCCTAACGTCTGTGTATTCATTTGTTTGCAGAGGCCACTGCAGCCGCAAACACGATGCCTCCAGTGTGGGGACATTCTGGAGTGGTCAGAGGAGCACAGGTGTGTCAAAGCGTTGTCTTGCTTGTTTGTGGAACACAGCACGAGCGTCTCACCATGAAACAGGACAAAAGTGTTTTGTAAAACTAATTTTATCTTATACTTGAAAAGAATGTATTTTTTTTCTCTTCAAATAAACCCTAATTGCATTCTTTCAGATCAGTGCACTAATTCGGAGGCTTGCGACAGGAGGCAAACATTTGTGCATGACTAAAAAGTCTTAACTGGATCCAAGTAGATTTTTGATTTTAATTATTCATGAGAAATAGTCATTTCTAAGCTGCTGAATAGAATGCTTTGTATAACAACGTAGCTCTTAGCTCCATCGTTAGGAAGGAGGATTAGTGACAACGCAGCCAAACCATAAAGCTTTCAGGACTCCTCCACTGATCTCATTTACTTGTTCTATCAAAATTCAATCTACAAACTATACAACTTCAGGATCACTTATATATATATATATATATATATATATATATATATATATATATATATATATATATATATATATATATATATATATATATATAGACAATGTTTTCACTTTGTCTAGATCTAACAGGACTTTATACATTCAAAACAAAACTTGATTTCATAAACCTCTAAGCAAGACCCACATGTTAGACAAGCCATCGCATTGCACCACATTATTATTCTAAATGCTATATGTCAAAATCACTTTACTGGAAGCAAAATAGCCAGGAGAAAAGAAATTTAGTCTCTATTTATTGCTGTACCCTTTACGGTTGCTATGGCTATTTGCCTTCCGCTTGCATGACTGCCTCAGCTGCAGGTAGGGCACCGTTAAAGAACAGCAAAGATTGAGAAGGGAGGGACTTACAGGTATAATGTGTTTAAAAGTCCAATCTAAGGCCGTCTTTTGATTGATAATACCAAGTTCCATTTGTCAACATGAGACTGCCGTCATTAATAAATGCTCTGTTATTTTAATGATTATCGGGGGGGGGGGTATGGACATATGTGGAGCAAGAATTCCTTTAGACAGATAAATGTGGCATACACTGATAATAAATCTACAGTGCTTTAAAAATATATTTCCCCACTTGCAGATTTTTTCTGTTTTTACTTTTTTGTTATAGTAGTTTCAAATCATCAAACACATTTAGTATCAGAAAAAGATAACCTGAGACAATACTAAATTAAGTTCTCAATTGATAATGGAAAATGCAAAAAGTAATGGCACCCTAAACCAAATAACTGGCAGTGCCAACCTTGGCCTCAACACTTTCCTTCAAGCATTTCACTACCGAGGATCATGGCACAAAGATGTGAGTCTGAAGACGGCCGAGGGAATAGATGGATTGGGAGAGAGGATGGGTCACCCATTGTTGGCAGTCATTTTTAGCCTCACGAGATGGATTTCAAGCATTACCAGCATGTTTAAGATCAGGCCACAGCACTACAATCAGATTTTCCAGGCTTTGATAAGGCCACTCCAAAACCATCCATTTTTTTCTTTCATTTTTTGAGCCATCCAGGAGTGGCTTTGCTGGTCTACTTTGATTTCTTGTCCAAGTGCAAACCCAAAGTGCATTTCATTTTAAATTCACAAACTGATGAAGCTGGAAATTGTCCTTCAAGATTTTCTGGTAGATCCCGAAGCCGTAAAGCAGCCCCAGACCATCATTCTACCACCACTATGTTTGACTGTGGGTAGTGGTAATATATTTACCACGAGACACACAGCTTCCAAAAACCCAATCCACATCGTGTCTACAAAAGCTTTGGGATCATCAAGGTTTTTTTTTTTTACCAAAAGAGAGGCAATCGTTTCTTTTTCTTTTTATTCAGTCAGTTTGTTCGGACTCAGAACAGGGATGCATTTTTTGCCGTCTCTTTGTTGTTCAGTGATGAACATAAACCTTAACTGTGAAACGTGAGGCATACAGTATTTTAGATTTTTTTTTTCTTTTTTGTGACTTCCTATGTGACTTCCTTCACACAGAAGGAAAAGAAAACACAGACGCACTGATCTAGGAGTATTTTCTATGTTAAATAAGAGTAAAAACGTTAATGGCAGTAGTGGCTTCATCCGGGAGAGAAACAAAGGTAAGTTCTGAGCCAGTCTATAGAATGGAAGCGAACAAATAACGTTAGTTGCAGTAAAAGCTCAGCCAATAGGAAAGAGATGGGGTAAACACTGAAAGACAGGGTCAAGTGCATAGTCTAGAGGAGATCATGGCGTTGTTGGCTGCAGTAGCTAAGCAGATGCGCCCCTACTGGCAAACCAGATGAAGCTTCTGTCAAGAGAAAAAAACAGAAAGAGAACATAAAGTTAAACACTGAAATAGCAGCAAATAATGCAGAATTGGAGAGCAGTAGGAGAATGTAGTAGAGTGAGGAAAAGTGGTCATTATGTCCCCGCACCCTAACCCTATAGCTGCATCACTACAGAGATACTGTAGCTCAGGATAACCTAAGTCACTCTAACTTTACGCTTTATCTAAAAGAGAACTTTTAAGCCTAGTCTTACAAGCAACCAGGGTGTCTGCCTCCTTTCTGTACCAGTGTGGCTTTACTTACCTGCAAGTGCCACTGACATCTTATGAACAGTTTTTAGAATATTTGCCACAAGGTGAATAGCATAATAACCTTGGTAGATAAAACTGTGTTTCAGGACAGATTATGGCTTAGTAAATTGTTTTTCAAAAAGTGAGGTGGGGGTCACACAGAATTAAATGTTTCCTGTTGTGTGCTAAAGATGACTTTATGACACTGAACAATTATCTGTGTCTTTGTAGTGTCCTCCTTGGCTGCTCGTGTTGTTCCACAGTGGATGAGGCTATTGCGAAAGTAGCCAGAGGCCTGGGCAACAAAATGAAGAAGGAAACTCACTGGGCAGCCGGGAGAGTGGGTGACATTGACTTTATTGGACCTACAAAGACTAAAGGAAAGGTGAGATTAAATAATGCAAAAGGAATAGATAAAACATAATTAAATAAAAAAAAGCTGCAGTCTCATTAAACCTTGCAAAAATTGATTTGATCCTAACATCACATTTCTCTTGTCTTTGTGCAGTTTGTGAGGGTGTGCAGCAGCACAGACCCCGTTTTGATTTACAAGATGCTGACGGAGGAGTGGGGCCTCTCTCCTCCACACTTGGTAGTGGCGTTGGTGGGAGGAGATGAGCTGGCTCAGATGAAGCCTTGGCTCAGGGACACTCTTAGGAAAGGGCTTGTGAAAGCTGCACAGAGCACAGGTTATAATCAATGGGCCAAAGCTGACCTTGGCTTTTTTCCACAAGGAATAACATGTCTCTCCAGCCTTCTGCTGAGTTGTGACAGAATTACTATCATCAATAGCATTACAGTATATATATTTTACCCAAGATGTTTCAAATTTAAATCAGTTTGCTTATTTGAACTTGTTTTTTTATTCACAATGTAAAATTGCATCATTCACTTTTAGCAGAACCTGCACATTATTATTTATGAGCAAATGGACAAAAATTGAATTTGCAACGACTGCTCTTATGTAATCTGAGAAAGGACCCTCTGGTCTGATAGTTCCTAGAAACTCGCTTATACACTTTCTTTTTGACTTAGCATGAAATGCCCAATACACTAGACTTAGCATGCATGATGTCACATTAATTATGGCCTTTTATCGTTGTATTTGAACTATTAGCTATCCAGTTTTGTCTGATGGTTCTTTTTAACAGCAATAATTGGATTTACACATTTAAATTAATTGTGCATTTTCTATAATCCCTTCATACAACACTAATGATGCTTTGTCAAATGTCCCTTGGTGAGTTCAAGATAAACCACATACTATCTGTATTCATCAGACGGGTTCTGTCAATTCAACCCAATAATAATAATAATAATAATAATAATAATAAACATTAGCGTTTACTCAACAATGTGGGATTCTTGCCACTGACTTGGCTTTTGACCATAGGCTCCAAATTTTCAACAGGGTTGAGTTTAGGGACATTTATTAATTCTAAAACGAGCTTTGATGTGTTTGGCATTATTGTTGAGTTGAGGCATTCATTTATGTCCACGCTTTATCTACCTAGCTGTTGTTTAAGGGTAAAGTGGACAACTTTAGAGTCTGTCATGCTTTTTAATTTTTCCATCTCATTCATGCAATGCGGCAGCACTATAGGAAGCAAGACAGCCTCACAGAACGATGAAATCACCTGCCCCATGCTTGACAGTGTTTTAAGGTTCGAAAGCCTCAACTTGAATACTTTTCAAAGAGGATTTCTATTCATGGTTAATAGAATGGCAAAAGCAGGCTAGCGTCAAGTTGGAGCAGCCCTAACCTCAGCTCATTTGAAAATGTGTGGACTATGTTTAAGACCTGGGTCAGTGTCGGAAAGACAACCAAAAAAGCATTCTATTTCTTTTGTGTCTGTTGTATAGAAATAAAATCATTCATGCGCATCATTAAAAGCTATATATATATGACATTGATTGCCTTTGATTACTACATGTGAACTTCTGAGCAGCCCCTCTTGTGCAACTGCTTCTCTGTTCTCCAGGGGCCTGGATTTTAACTAACGGTCTTCGCTTTGGGATCACCAAGCATTTGGGCCAGGCAGTGAGAGATCACTCCTTGGCCAGCACCTCCTCTAAAGTTCGTGTTGTGGCCATTGGCATTGCACCCTGGAACATGATCCACAACCGAGAAGCACTCCTCACTGCCAAGGTTTCCACTCGCACTGCAGATACATAATACATGGCCACTAAAGGCCACACTGTCATCTCTCAGCAACCTCAACGAATGTGTGCTCTCCTCAGTCTTTGTGCACTCTTATAATGATTTTCATAAGGTGGATGAGCCAGCAGTATACAAACCGCAGGACCTGCCCCATGGCTCAGTGTATTCCCTGGACAGCAACCATTCTCACTTTGTGCTTGTGGAGGAGGATCCCAACAGACCAGGAGCCACCAGTGAAATGAGAGTGAAGCTGCTCAAACACATTTCCCTGCAACGCACAGGTTATGGAGGTAAAATCACTCAGGCCTTGGCTAAGATAATCTTTTATGAACACAGGGAAATAAAATGTCATTATTCACCATTACTTGATTAAAAGTTCTAATTTAGCGTTGCATTTTACTTGTGTAAAGTAAGGTCTAGTTAACAAGAAAACACAAACATAGGTGAATAGCCAATTCAAAACAATTGCAGCCTTCATTGTTTTAAATTATACATGCATTAAGCATTAAGCCTTTTTTGGATTGTGATGTAGTACATAATACATGCTGCTGCCTCATATAGGAATATCCTAAAAGAAACCATGCTTTATATTTTATGACCCTTTGGTATACCGTGCTAAAATCAAAATGTTCCAGCACTGTAGAAAAGTGCAGTAGTAAAGTTAAGTATTCTTTTTCAGCCACTAAACTTTACTGTTTCTTAATCAAAGCCATCACTGTGCAAAGTTAAAATAAAACAACCAGAAATACAAGCAGCAGAAGCTTTGGGGCGTTTAGAGATACTCCGCTATTCCCCTTTCCATTATTCAGAGATCAGTTAGACAATGTTTTTACATCTATCTCATTATGTACTATTTGGAATGTGATCATTTCTAGAATATTTTTAACACTATTTAAAGGATGATGTCAAGTTGGCTCTAACCCTGGAAAAGATAACTGAGTGCCACAGTATAACAATATACTAAATGGTTTTAGCTTTTTACATTTTTTGTGGAGATGTGAAAACGTATTAATGTATTTTAGTAATACAAAGTATAGAACACAATTCACTGTGACCAACTTTTAGAAACCAGATTTTTCTGCACCACTGCATACATTATCTCTGTTTTGAATTATACAGACTTGACCGCTCAGCTTGTGTGCAAGACATTTTTGTCGCTGTCCCTAAACATTAGGCATGACACAACATTATGTTGTCACTTAACTCATCAGGCACTGTATGCGCCATACACATGCTGTACATGTTTTTTTCAAAGTTGCCAAAAATAGGATCAACATTAATTAAGTATATTTTGATATATTCAACCTGTTGCATAGACTGTGTGAAAGAAATGATCCCCATTAAAGATATTTGTTTACAAAAATCTCTTGGTCTTTCCGATGTAGGGGGAGTGCATGACTGAGAATACTATCAAAAGCACAAACTCCTTGGGATCCGTATAATACGGATGAAACAAAGTCTTGCATGATTGTAAAGTAGATGGGAAAAGATTACATGATTTTCATAATTCTTTCCAGATAAAAACCTGAACAGGTGTTGTGTATTTATGTTGAGTCCCCTAAGTGAATACTTTGTCTTTTGAGGTCTCAAACAGGCTTTTATCCAAAATGCTTCACATCTAGCTCCATCCATCCATCGGTCAACTCTATTAAGTTTATCTGTTCCTGATGAAAAAAGTATGCCCACAGCATGATGCTGCTACCACCATGTTTCACCATGGATAAGTTGAATTCATTTTCTGCCACAGGGTGTTTTTTTTGTTTTTGGTTTGTTTTTTTGGTGTCAAAATGCCAAGTGGAAAGTGGAATTTTGGTCTAATTTGAAACATGATGAATTCTCCCAACTGGGCTTTGGATAGCTGCAGCTACTCCATAGATACTGTGGTCATCTCAGCAGCTTTGTTGACAGTTGGATGGATGGATAACTATGTCTTGGCAGTTTTGCCATGGTCATCCATTTTTGTGCTCCGTGGGATTTTTAGTTTTGGGCTATTGTTTAATTAACTAACCCACTTTAAACATCTCCACAACTTTATCCCCTGATCTGCCTGAACTATTCATTGTTCATCATGATCCTGTGTGTTCACCAAAGTTCTCCCATAAACTTTCAAGGCCTTCACAGAGCACTTGTAGTTGTACTAGGATCACTTTACACACGCATTGGCTTTGTTAACCAACTTGGCGACCTCAAAAGGCAGTTGGAGGAAGTGTATTTTATTTTGCTATTATAGTACAGGGGACTAAAAAGGAAATATGTATTGTAATTTCCAGATAGTCATTTGAAAAAGATTTTAAAAAGCATGGATATTTTTCTTTCCACTTCACAGTAATGCACTATTTTGTGTTGCACCAAAATATTCAAAAAATACACTGAAGCTTGTGGAGGGAGCGTTGAAAAACGCACAAATATAAAAACAAGATAAATCAAAGGATGGTTTGTTGAATACCCAAGGCCTAAATACTGTAGCAAACTGTTGTAGGCGTAGATGTGGCAGCACGCCTTTCAGATGTTCCTAGTTTAAGCCACATGTAGGCATAATAAATGCTTAAACTTAAAATGATGTTAAAAAAAGGAAAGAAAGAAATAGTTCCAGGGTTATAAGCAGAAACTGAAACTATATAGTTGCTTTTTTTTGTTTAATAAAAGAGCATGACAATAATTGTTAAGCAACCACATGAAAGCAAAGTCTTTTTACCCCTCACACAGTTAACTGACATCAGAGTTGTAAAACACAAAAATCTGCATTTCAGGAACAGGAAGTTTTGAGATCCCTGTTCTGTGTCTCCTGGTCCACGGGGAGCCCAGGATCCTAAAGGTAATCACTTTCATGTCCTTATGCTGTGTTAGTCATACAACAATTATGAAGATATAGCCCAAAATCATCTCTCAGAAATTCAGATTTTTTTCTTGTTTGAATTTGAACCACTGAATAACTCTGAACAAAGTTATTTAACAAATAACAAAGTTAGGCTTGAGAATCTGACTCTGTGCCATCTCCCAAAGTAGCAGCCAAAGGCAGACAAAGAACAAACATTTCATATTATCATAAAACTGATCTCTTCAAAAGAAAAAAAAAACTGTCCAACAATTATGTTGCATAAACATGGCGATAACGGAGAAGATGGAAGACTACATCATTATCTAAAGAATGTGGCCGTCTTCTGATAAAATTCTTTTATCTCCTTGCAGAGGATGTTTAAGGGCATTGGAAATTCCACACCGTGGCTGATTCTGGCAGGCTCTGGAGGAGTGGCTGACATCCTAGTCACGCTGATGAACAGAGGCTGCTGGGACGCAGACAGTGTTCATGAGCTGCTGTTGGACACCTTTCCCAATGCCCACCACAGCACAGACATCAGTAACTGGGTCAAGCTGGTGAGAGCCATGTGCACAGCAGGGAGGCAGACACTTACAAAGATATGTACTTGTCAAGTATTGAGCACTGGCATAAAAGTGGGGCACACTGGGAAACAGTGAGACAAGCTAGTGTGTGGATTTCATGTTTATCTTAAAAAATTGGGTAACATCACCTCATTATACCAAGACAGACGAGAGAAAGATTGATTGCTTCGTGTATCGAATGTTTTTGTTACAGTTTTATAGTGTTTAAAAATATAGATATATTTCACTGATTCCTGGAAACTGACTGTCAACCTGCCTACCAGATCCAAAAGATACTTGATCACGGGCATCTTCTGACTGTCCATGACCCTGAACAGGAAAGCTCCGAGCTGGATACTGTCATTCTCAAAGCTCTTGTCAAGGGTAAAGTTTTTCTTGCAGAGGAAATCCTTGCCGTTGCACAATTTCTGGATTTCTGTCTCGAAAGAGCTGTGCCACTTTGAGTTATTCATCGCCTGTGGACCTGTTGCCGTTTCATGTGCCTGTGTGTTTCTCAGCTTGTAAGAGTCAAAGTCAAGAAGCTCAGGACTTCCTGGATGAGCTGAAGCTGGCCGTGGCCTGGAACAGAGTGGACATTGCCAAGAGTGACATCTTCAACGGAGATGTGGAGTGGAAGGTCGGTAAATACTAGACCTTCTGTCAATCTGTTTCCTATTTTGTCATGTTTCTTGGTGCAGCAAATAAGAAGTTACATTTGTCTAAATGTATTAAACGTATTTTGTAGAACATCAAGTCCTGTCACGTCTTTCATGTATGTGTGTCAGTTTCGATGTGCTCATGTTTTTTATGATGTGTTTGGATTGAGATGAAGGGATGGAAATCAAAGTGTTCCACATAAGGATACGGTAGATTGCTATTGCAGGGATATTACCATCTTGTTGTTTTGTTTGTTTGTTTGTTTTTTGCTATTTCAAGAATCAACTGACCATTTGGAGACAACATTTTAATGTTCTGAGTTTTTTAATAATTATTAGCCAAAATATTCAGAGTAATATAAGCTGCCATCAGATGAAGCTGCTCCAAAGTCACTTTGCAAAGGTGAGTGAATCCGCATAAGTGCAAGAAGAGCTTCTGCCTGAAATTGAAATAGTGGTAATATTATTACTGGGTCACGGCAGCAATATTAAATGGCAGTTTATGATATTGGCAACATGGCTCACTTCCCAGGGCAGCATGGCCTTGGGGGAATCACAAGAACTTACCAAAGAAAATTTTATATTTTGCACCACAGCTGGTGTTTTCAGCAGATTATTTACACATCCAGTCAATGGGCCGTGGACGCTCCCCATCTGTGTTGTTGTGTGCTCTGTAAAAAAAGATATATACAATGCCTGGTTAATAACACAGTGGCATTGTTTGCTGTCTGATTTGTAGCTACAGATTCATGATCTAATTTATTAGTTAGTAATTAATTTGTTTTCAGATGTAATGCAGAAAAATGCTGCCATGTCTTCTTCAAAAGGAAGAACAGGCTTGCCCAGGGTGCATTTCATGCTGAAATCTGCAATGGCAGCATTCAAGTCTAAGTGCAAACATTCCCAGCAGTGATGCTTATGTGCAGTACACCCAGGGCAGATTGCCACAAGGGCATCAAAGGATCCTTCTGAGTGAATGTATCAGTCCATGCTAACTTTAATTTTTTTTGCATTCTTGTGCAGTGTTAATGTACAGTACGACTAATCAAACCACAAACTTGTAATTCCAACCAAATTTATGTATACCATACCATACCGTAATACTGCTATTTACCCCAGGCTGGTATAGTATATAATACAAGCTTTCACTCAGGGAAAAGTTGAAGTCTGTGTTTTGGTGCACTGATCAATCAGTAGATGCTTTTGAAGTTTACTGTTACTATTATTTTGTTAGTTTGTCACATCATACTTGTAGCATTTGCTAATTATCACAAATGAATAGGCTTTGCCAGCAGAGAATCTCTGGCTTTACCTTAGACAACACACGCTTTATGGTACGGCAAGTCATTTTATCCATACGGCTGTGCAGTTATGATAACTATAAATCCATTCAACACACCAACATTTGTATTTATTGACTTAATAACTGGTTGTTGATTATAAGCTGGCATAAAAGTAAGAACACCAGTGTGTGCTGTAGTAAAGAAGTCAATGAGCTAATCAATATAAAGCATTTCTTTAAATTACTTTATGACTGATTGTTTTAAAACCCTATTGCAGGCTTGCGACCTGGAGGAAGTGATGATGGATGCCCTCATCAATGACAAACCGGACTTTGTGCGCCTCTTTGTGGACAATGGGGTGAACCTGGGGGAGTTCCTCACCTACGGTCGCCTGCAGGAGCTTTACTGGTCTGTGTCGGAAAAAAGCCTCCTTCACAACCTGCTTCTGAAAAAGTATGAGGAGAAGCAGCTCCTGCTGGGGGCAGCGAGGACACCTGGTCCGCCAGGACACCATCCCACTGAGCAAGGGAAACCCCGCTTCACCCTTTTTGAAGTCGCCAAAGTCCTGAAGGACTTTCTGCACGACTCTTGCAAAGGCTTTTACCAAAAGATGCCAGCAGTGAGTGATATACACGAACTGTGACTTATATGGGAAACTGATTCAACCTGATAAAGCTCCAACTTTAAATTTAGGTTTTTATTCTAACTCAGATTGTATCATATGAAACATTAGAAACTGCAACGAATCAGATAAAATACAATAAATCTTGGTCCACTCAATTTGCAGAGGATATTTAATCTTAAATTGACATTTTCATGCTAACTCTTTCTTTACTAGTTGGAGTAAAACACAAAATGTAACCAATATAATGACCACAGTTTTGTATTGGTCACACCTCTTTCTATCTCCAGTCACATAATATATTCTCATCATAATTTCAGAAGGAAACAGCCTGATTATCAAGGTAAACCAAATCACCTAAAGAAACGCAATACCCCGGGGCTTTTGTTCAAATACGACTTTATTTTTGCATTTGCAATATTCCACGGTCTACAATGTCTTTCGCACCCTAATTATCTTTTGGGCTTTGTTAAATTTTTATGAGATGAAGAAAAAAGAAACAATCAGGGAAAACTGACCTCCTTTGCAGTCATAGTAATTGTTTTTCTTTTCAGTAGCAAATACCATAAATTGTAGGCAGTGAATTTTGTGCAGACTGTCTGCAGCTGCCCCATTTACCAAACATGTTTAATACATCCAGTGTACTGTCTGTGCACCCCAGGAGAAGCCAGCAAAGGGCCGACTGTTCCATAGCCAGAAGAACCTTCCCGAGTTAGAAGAGCGCTGTGAACATCCTTGGCGAGATCTCTTCCTCTGGGCTGTCCTTCAGAACCGACAGCAGATGGCTAACTACTTCTGGGCCATGGTCAGTCTTATCAGCTTCTTTGCTTATTTCAGCTCCAGCTTGTTGTATATCAATCAGCAGCACCCTAAATATGCCTGGCACTGGAAAAATCTACTCAACCAAAGCTGCAGGGCAGTGTGACTTATACACAGAGTGTGTAACTTAAAATGAAGGGTGACAAGAGGCATGACGCCAAGCACAGAGCAGGTGTAGGTCAGTCCTGCCATATGCAAATGTCACTCCAGATAAAAGAGCCCTGTAACTAGGTGAGCTAAAAAGCAATCTTATCTTAAAGAACATTATTGAAATGAAGGTCATGTTGCTTGCTGAGGCAGTCAGCCTGTGGTGAGGTAGGAAAAGCACGTCTAAAGTCCTGATGAAGTTAATGAGAAATATATCCTGACATGGGATTGATGCTCTTTGAACGGGTTAAATGACACAAATCAATGATGATCCCTTTTTGAATTACACCCATTTTCAAGACCATCCCCCCCCCCCCCTCCTCCAGTCGTCCCCACAGTGAAGCAACCAATTATTGTAATCTCAAAAGTGGTCACCTTAATGTGCTCCTTCCTGGCTTCTTATTTCAAATATTATCTTAAAGTCTGGTAATTGCATGCAGTGTCTGCAAGGCGTTTTGCCTCTCGCACTGTGGCCTGGATAGCACCATTCATAATTTGACTGTTTGATGTGTCTGTCCCATTGAAAGCCTCATCAAAATTATTCTTGCAAGTCAGCTCATATTCAGTACATAGCCAACATGTATATTTATATATGCATGCATGTGTGGTTGTGTGTATATATATATATATATATATATACACATATTTATGCAAACTAAGAAATCAAATGACGGCCCAGGATGGATAGAAATTGTATATTAATAAGGCATCGCAGAGTAAGATCCCAGAGTCTATGCATACTGTTCATTTAAACAACTGTATTGCCAGTCTTGTGCTGATGTACTTGGAAAATGTTATTAACTGGCTGTTATCTGATAAGGATTGAACAGGCAGTGTTACAAAAAAACGTATTATGAGATTTCCGTTGTACAAGTAGAGTATCCTTTAAATGGTATGCGCCTATGGGCCAAAGTCTTTCTCTTTAAGAGAAAGCCATCACATTGTAAATCCTTACTTGCAAGCAAATAGTTCAGCAGCGAGGGAAATATGCCAATGTGTCATCTCTTTGAGAGATGGAGGTTAATGCTGATAATAATTAGTTTTAACATGACATTCTTCAGATATTTCAATGAAGGGAAATCACCAAAGCTTCTTGAAACACATTAAGGTTTATTAAGCAAAATGAATGCAGGTAACTCTCCACATACACAGTGACTATGCCTAATAATCTTCAGATGTTTCCCCTGAGGCCAGAACTCACGTGGAGGAAGAAATGATCGCCCCATACAGGTTAGAGACTGTTGTGCACACCTCCTCAGGTCACCAAAGAAAGGAAATTGCACTACATGGGGAAATCACACCCGTGATTGTTAAACAGTGTGAGAAAGACAGGTCACTGGTATTGTTGCTGGGTATGCCAACGTTTTCAGCCATTCTCTTCATTATCTCAGGGTGCCCAGGGCCAATTTCTCCTCTCACAGTATGGAAGTACATGGGCATAATAATCAAAAAGTCTGGCTATAAAGGATTGTTTAAAGACTTTGTCTCTCGTTCACTGAACATTTTAGATTCTGTATAAAACCACAATATATATATATATATATATATATATATATATATATATATATATATATATATATATATATATATATATATATATATAAAACCACATTATGGCTTCGGTTTATTCCAGTAAGTGATTAAAATCCTCACACAAAGATGGCAATCAATATTTTAAAACACAACTGTACTTTCAATCAGGAAATGTAACCTGTTGTAAATCAAGTTAGCCGTGATAAATTACTTCTGGCTCTCTCACTGAAATGAACTGAAATTGAACCCTGGGAGGAATGAGAGAAAAGCCAAATTAAATGTAGATTTAATTGTGAGCAGTGTTAAAGCCGCTTTAGAGAACAGAGTGGGTTATTTTCTTGTTCTTTGATGACAGGACAGAGGTAGAAAAAGGGCCATGAATACATTTAAAGGGGTAGTTCAGGATTTCTGTGGTGACATTCTGGTGTGGCACAAATGATCTACGAGCAACGTGCCCTTCAAATGCAACATGAGAAAAGCGTTTATAATCCGCCTTACCTTTCTGTCAGGTAGTTAATCCAGCTGTGAATCCTGTACTTGTTCCATTATCAGTACATATTTTACACAGGAAGATCACAAGCGGCACGCCACCTCCCAGTGCAAACATGTTGACAGTTGAAAGGTTGATAGAAAAGCATTTGTGTAAACTCATTTTTAAGATTAGAGTTGTTTTTAAAGTCCACTGTGGTCTTGGCCATTAGCTTTTGGTGTCAGCATCAGCTAATTTGGATGTATACTACATTTGGAAAGATTCTTTATTGTCACCGCGTGTTACCGAGGAGAAATTGCTTTTTGGCCACTCAGGCTAGGAGTACACATAAAAGACAAACGAACAGGTGCTTTTGTGCAATAATTTGACACTTCATTTACAGATATTCTGAGATAATAGGGATAATAGTGAACAAATAGGCAATAACATTAAAGTGATTGTAACGTATGATGGGCCACTTATCTACACAGGTAAGATATTGACTGCTCAGAACATTTTAACAAAACCTCAAATTAAATAAATCCATACCCATACTTTTAAAACAACTGTTTGAAGTTATTTTTTTTCTGTCCAGTAAATTTAACTCTGTGGTTACTGCCTCAGTCAAAGGATCAATTATAATCCATGACATCATTTGTTAAAATCGTAGCTGCTGCAGCATGCACAGTGATTGAGATGCAAAAATAAATCCCTCCCAAAATTCACTAGATATTTCCTCCAGACCCATTTCTTGGATCCAGCTTTCTTTTAATCCTTCAGGGCCCCGAGGCAGTTGCAGCGGCGCTGGCAGGATGTAAGATTCTGAAAGAGATGGCACGCCTGGAATCTGAGGCTGAGTCCGCGCGCAGTATGAAGGAGGCCAAGTACGAGCAGTTTGCCCTTGGTGAGTTCCTAAACTGTCTGCTGATAAGAGCCGACAGCGTGGTTATAGAACCCAAAGGTCAAGCATACCCTAACTTCACTCAAACCAGCGTTGCCTTCAAAGAAGCACAAAACAAATCCTTCTAGAAGAGATAAAAAAAAAATCTAAATCTGAACGCAGGAAATTGTCCAACATGGAGGATTTAATCGGTTGACACTTTACTGACTGTTCTTTCCATTGTGTCAGATGTCTTTGGAGAGTGTTATTCCAACAGCGAAGACAGGGCCTATGCCTTGTTAGTGAGAAGAACTCACTGCTGGAGTAAATCCACGGTTCTCAACTTGGCAACTGAGGCTGACGCCAAATCTTTCTTTGCCCACGATGGGGTTCAGGTAACAAAAAGATAACATTTGGCCTCTTGGGATTGGAGGCCAGGTTTTACTCAGCCTGGGATTCTGTTGCAGAACAATTGTGAAGACTGACTTATACGTTTAGTTTACTTTGTAGCTTTCTCATTACCATTATTAATCAGCGCATTGTATTCCTTTAGATACTTCATGCAGCATATTTTTGCCTTCCTAAATTTCCCTCCAAGATATGTCCTTGTCATTAGAAAGTCATCATTGAGAGTTAATTGGTATTCAGTATCAGCAGGGAAAGTTAGCGCGCAGCGAATAACATCTTTTATTTAAAGGACACAGTTGGAATATTGTAGTCTTTTTATACTTGGCAGCAGTTAATTATAATTCAGTACAAGTGTATTAAAAAAAAAGATAAGAGATGACACGATTTCGTTGGGGTGTTGATGGCTAAGCATCAGGTACCTCTATGTATAAGAGACTAAACTCAAACTGCAGCTGTGGGTTTGAACATAATTCACATGCCGTGTGATTTTTCTACTTTGCTTTGTTATATAACTCTTAATGTGTGTTGTCTGAGAAGGCAGTCCCAAAGCTGCATGGTGTCAGAATAGACAGACCCATAGTGTCCCCTTGTGGTAAACCTTTTCCATGCAAGTTAATCTCTCTGCCAGAAATAACCCTAACGGCAACTCTCGCCACAGGCTCTCCTCACGAAGCTTTGGTGGGGGGCTATGACCACAGACACTGTCATCTCCAAGCTTGTGGTCTCTTTCTTCTTCCCACCCCTTATTTGGACCAACCTCATTAAGTTTAGGTGACAAATGTGTTACTAACGTAGCTTGAACCATGCAGATGAATTGTGTGTTTCTTTTTTGTTTTTTTCCCTCTGTGCACTGACACTGGTTTGTGTTTTAGTGATGAGGAACTGGATAATCGTGACGGTAACAAGGAATTTGCGGAGCTGGACAGCCTTGATACGGAAAAGGCTTTACTGTTAACGGACAATGATGACCCTTTGTGAGTTTGCCTTCGGCAGTGTTTCTGCTGTGAATCTGTTAATTGGCTGTCAGGAAAACTAACTGTGTCAGAAATCTGATTAAAATAAGCTTGATCACATTGTTTGTTGTGTATTTAGCATTTAGTCTAGGGCTTTCAAAGCATTTTTACTCACTTTTCTGTTTCTGACCTCAAAATACATTTCATCATCTCTTTGGAACATTGTATGTGCAATATCTCCAGATCAATGTCTTTGTGGTTTGGTTCCTTTTTTAAGGGGTGCTTCACCTGGAGGTCAGACATCCCAGAGCTGTGCCACGGTTTGGTGGCGCTTCTTGCTCCGACGCTGGCGTCGCTTCTGGAGCGCCCCTGTCACGGTGTTCCTCGGCAACGTCATCATGTACTTTGCCTTCCTCTGCCTCTTCACTTATGTGCTGCTCCTAGACTTCCGCCCACCGCCCCCGCTTGGTCCTGGAGCTCCAGAGATAATGCTCTACTTCTGGGTGTTTACCTTGGTGCTGGAGGAACTCCGACAGGTGACATATGCACAGAATTGACATGATCCCCAAATAGTGGGCCTAATATTTTTTTCAAAGGTGGCTAAATATTACCAGTCTTTTTTTGGGGGGGACGGTTTGTCAGGAATATTCGGTTATCTTATGCGGGGACATCACACCTTTTGTGAAGGAGCAGCACTTTTAGGAGATGTGCTAAAGCATTCGGTCCTGACAAGTCCGACACATCTGAGTGGGCGATGATGTGATTTTCTAGAGTGAACTTATTCTCTGTGGGGAATTACTCGCTCTCTGGGAGCCGGGTCATAGAAGCATGATCGCTTCTTGCAGTGATCCCTTGGAGCCTTCCTCCCCTGGGCACAGAAGACCCAAATAAGTCAGGACTTAACCACTGCTCCACACACGGTGCACACGTTTTGTAATTGTATCTCTTAAGCAGTATGCCATACACTGGAATTAGCTGGCACATTCAACGTTGAAAAAGCTACGCTTATTTAACTAGGACCTGGTATGCTTTTGCAGATAAATAAATTAAACATTAATGTTCTGGATTATTGTATAATACAAATGAAAAGAACATTATATTAAGGCAGTGTGTGCATGAATGGTTGTTTGTCCTGTTTGTCCCTGTGTTGCCCTGCGACAGACTGGCGACCTGTCCAGGGTGTACCCCGCCTCCCGCCCAGTGAACGCTGGAGATAGGCACCAGCAACCCCCGTGACCCCATGAGGGATTAAGCGGGTCAGAAAATGTATGGATGGATGGATGGATTATATTAAGGCAACAGTTTTTGTTCTGTGACAGAGTTTCTTCACTGACGAAGAGATGAGCATCCTAAAGAAGTTTAAGCTCTACGTGGAGGACAACTGGAACAAGTGTGACATGGTGGCCATCTCGCTCTTTGTTGTTGGGGTTTCCTGCAGGTACTCGACCATAACGTCAATGAAGAAAGCAATCTAGTAGAAATGTGTGGAGGTTGCCGTTTGATGGTGTCAGCTGGAGTACTAAAATAAACGAGCGAATTATGGAAAGAAATGCTGTTTAGGACCGGTGTTTGTCTCTTATTCCGCAGAATGTCCAAGGGCACCTATGAAGCGGGACGGACGGTTCTGGCCATAGATTTTATGGTTTTTACTTTACGTCTCATCCACATCTTTGCCATACACAAGCAACTCGGGCCCAAGATCATCATTGTGGAAAGAATGGTGACCAAGATCAAATAATTCTGCTGAGAAATTTCAATTCTCGAAATTTCAGTCATGAATTGAGACATGTTCCGACTAATTAAGACGTAAAATATCCGTGTCATACAGATAAAGGACGTTTTCTTCTTCCTCTTTTTCCTGAGTGTGTGGCTAATTGCTTACGGCGTAGCTACACAGGCTCTCCTCCACCCCAACGACCCAAGGATTGACTGGGTGTTTCGCAGAGCCCTCTACCGCCCTTATCTGCACATATTTGGCCAAATCCCCCTGGAGGAAATAGACGGTAAAGAACAAAAATAACACCACGTTGAAGGAAGCCATTAAATGAGTTTGAAAAACGAAGAAATTTTATTTTTTTATTCCTGAAAAATATATTGTAACTTTATTTATTATCGGCTTTCTTTCAACTTCTCAAGCGTCTTAAACTTTTCTAATTTTCTTGTTTGTTTCTTCTCTCCTGAAATTTGCCCCAGCTGCTCGAATGCCAAAAAATAACTGCACCAATGACTCGGACGAGATTATCATGGGTCTTCGACCGCCGTGTCCCAACGTCTACGCCAACTGGCTGGTCATTCTGCTGCTAGTTATCTTCCTTCTTGTCACCAATGTGCTTCTGCTCAACCTCCTTATCGCCATGTTCAGGTCAGCCAAGGGCTCAGAATACTGCTCAAATGAATAGCTGCCATGTAAATAATTAAAACTGGGTTACTCTTTGTGGATCAGAGTGCAGTGCAAACGTATTCATGCCTCTTAAATGTTTTTTTTTTACAGTTTTACAGTATAATATGACAACCACAAACCTCTGTGTGCTTCACTGGAGTTTTATGTGACAAATCTACAGTTGGGGAGAGAAATTAAAATCTGAAATGTGTGTTGTGGGGATACAACAAACATGTAAAATAGTGTAAAAGGGATAATGGAAATGTCAAAATTCAACATTTTAAAAAATTATAATATTTTTGAAAAAGTTCTATTCATTGAAAGTTTAGTGGATGAAAAAAGTGAGCTTGTAGGTGGTGAAACCTACAACAAAAGTGTTGCATTTGTAATTGCAGCAAAAAGGTGGCTCTTCAAAGTATTTAATCATTAAGTCTGAATATACCTGTGCAAATTCTCAGTTATCCGGGTCATCGCAACAGCAAACAGGCTTAAATTGGAGGCAAACGGACTTTAGTGTCAGGGACCAGTTTTTGCTGTCTGCATCCCAGACTGAATCGAAAAAGCTTTCTGGAAATATGCTCAACATGAGGGTATCTTTCCCAAACTGTAACGCAACATGCCTGTGCAAATTCTCAGTTATCCGGGTCATTGCAACAACGAAAGTCCGGTTTCCTCCAATTTAAGCCTGTCTGCTGTCAAGTCTGAATATAAACGGATCACCGGACATTTCAGAAACATGTAACCTGTTCTTGTACGTTAACAATCAGTCGCTACTTTATGTTGGTATACCCCATAAAATACCAGCACATACGTACGTAGAGGTTTGTGGTTGTAAATTGACAGAGTCACAAGTGATAGAGCCTTCTCTGTAGCTGCTCCCACCCTTTGGAAGTCTCTCCCCAAATACAGCCGTAACTGTGCAGACCTGTCCACATTCAGATCACAGCTCAAAACGCACCTCTTTAGAAGAACTGCTTAAATGTGTGCGCTTTTTTTAACCTGTAGTCTGCTTATCCTGTGTTTTGTAATGTCCAGGGTTATGTATTTAAGTGTTATGCTTCTAGATGTATACATATATATATATATATATAGTTATTATTTGTTCCCCAATTTGCAGCTACACCTTCCAGGTGGTGCAGGGTAATACAGACATCTTCTGGAAGTTCCAGAGATATAACCTGATTGTGGAATACCACAGCCGCCCTGCACTGGCCCCACCCTTCATCATCATCAACCACATCTTTCAGCTCTTCCTCTGCATGGTCAAACGGCCCGAGTCCAAGCAGGAGCATCTTGGTATGCAGGTTCTAGAATCATATTTCCATTTGGGACTTTTAAGCCATTCCAAGTTGTTATTTTTTTGGCTAGTTTATGAAAGATGAAATACTTCAAAGCGCAGTGTCTTTTTCTCTGTGCCTTGCCTTTTATCTTCAAGGGAATTCTGTTAAGAGTGTTTGGTTGCCTCTGCCTGCATGTGCCTGAGTGCTTGTTTTCTTATGCGTTGGCAGAGAGGGAGCTGCCGGAAGGGCTAGACCAGAGGCTCATAACATGGGAGACGGTGCAGAAAGAGAATTACCTGGCAAAACTGGAGCGCCAGCACTGGGAGAGCAGTGAGGAGAGACTCAAGAGTACCTCCTCGAAGTAATTATTTTTGGAGTTTGGAGGAGTGAAAATATGTCAACTCTCAGTCTGTCAGATCGTTATCAGCTAATCTGTTTTATCGTCCTTTTAAACCTACATGTACACTCTGTGTTCAAAGCCAGACTATTTTAAGCTCCAATTTGATTAATTTGCCAATTTAAATTTTTAGATTCAACCTCTTTAAGCGTTTGTGTTTTTGTTCAGGGTTCAGAGCTTGCTAAAGATCGTTGGTGGATTTAAGGACCAGGAGAAGCGGCTGGTGTCAGTGGAAGCTCAGGTAGATCACCCTGAGTGTTGTATGGTTGCTTTTTAACCACCTTTTAGACTGTGACAGTCCTGAAAGACAGGCTGGATAACCCTCAGTCATTTCTGTGCTTCTCTGCAGGTCAGGTACTGCGGAGAGGTGCTGTCCTGGATGGCGGAGTGCTTTTCACAAAGCACGCTCAAATGCGGAAAGGATGCTCCAAAAGCTCCAAGTCAGTCAAAAACCACAGACCTGTGACAGCTGACAAAAATGATACAAGACAATGGAGAGTCTCATGTCCAGTTTTGCACTAATACTGCGTTAAATTTTAGCATCTCTGACAGGCAGCAATGCAGACAGCACTGCAGACACACCTCAGAGTCGCCCGGAGCAAGAAGCCAGACATGAAGAGGAAGACTCCAAACCTGGTCACCCAGGATATGGAGCCAGCAAGAAATTCCCCTACATTGATGAATAATAGTCACAACGCTGACTTGTAGCAGATGGCCGACCCAATTCTTCCTCTTCTCCTTACACTTCTGGTTTTCATCCTGACCTTTCAGTAGTTTGTCCTCTTTTTATGTAATGATAGAGAAGCTCTGGTCACTTGGTTTATCCTCATTTAAAGGGGTGCAAGACTGTTACCATTTTATTCCAAAAGAACTGTCCACTCGTCAAGCTGGAATAGCCTTTATGATTGCGTTTATTTCAGCAGGTTGTTATAATGCAGGAAATGAAATCAACTTTCAAACGTGCCACTTGCGTATGTTAAAATGTGGGTTCCTTATACAGAGAGCATCAGGAACATTTGAACAAGTAACGAATGACAATCTTGAAAAACCAACCCCCCCCCCCCCCCAACATTATGGAAACACGTAACGTTTACATACTCAGATCATGACATCATTGCAAGACAGAAAACAAAAGTAAACCTTTACACAGTAGCATTTAAAGGCTCAACACATTGCTTTGTGACTGCGAGCGATTATATTACACTTCCATACGTTCGGATTCAATCTACCGTGATCACATTACCCAGGAACCGCTGTGAAACAAATCAAACACCACAAACAATCATATTAAAATCAACTCGACTTACTGCAGCCAAATAAAACCGTGACAAAGAAACCCCAGAACATCTTCTATGATACTGCATGACGGTATGCCTCTTTTTCTTTTCCAACTTTCTCAACACGATTAGGGATTTTAAAGCCAGGTTGCTCGGCGGATTTGAAGCTCAACACAGATTTTAAACAGTACCCAAAGTTTAACAGGGCTGTTCTCTGGATGACTTTATGGAACATGTCGACTGGGAAGTTTTCATTTCAGCACAGTTAAGAGTTTTAGCCATTTTCTGAAATCAAACTTTGCTCATAAATCTTCAAGCTTTGCTCCCACCTCCACTAAATATAAAAGTGTGCTGCAGACCAGTGGATGTTAGCCTCTCATTCAGCTTGGGGAAGCATGTCTTCAAATGTCAGGTTTGTGGTATACATGTTTTTATGCCTCATCTTATCTCACTCATTTGAAAAAAAATTATAATAAAACACCTCTACAGGCATTTTCCTTGCTCATCTGTCAATTGAGATTATATTACATAAGCGTTTCTCTTGATGCTAATAAAGTTATTTCCACACAGCTCAAAGCTATTTCTGCAGGCTTGCTAGTTTTTTCTTTTTATTCATTTGCATATTCTGCACTTGACACATCTGCTTTCACACGGATCCCAGCACGGGTGAAAAAGATATACGGGGAGTTGTGTTTTGAAACCTTCCACACTTGAAATTTGATTTCAGCGTTTTCTCTTACTTCGGACTGCAGGCTGGTCACGTGAATTCTGAATCAGCTGCGCTGCATTTTGTTTAAGGATCTCAACTAATTATATCAAGAACCCAATTTTGAATTATTTCAGTACTTTACCCAAAAAAGGAGAGAAACATTTGTATTTTAAAATGAAGGATTATTTTAGATGTACTTTACACAGGTAGATGGAGTCCACATCAAAACTATAAATGTGCTGAATTTAGTCGGCAGACTCTGCATCCATACTCAGATTTAGATCTGAAAGTGCTATATATGCTTTTAGCTGCAAATTGTAAGATAAATATGTTCAGTCTTAGCATGCTCTAACAAATGTAAAACAAAAATCGGTTAGCATTGCAGGGGGAATAATATTAGACACTTTTATGTAAGGCATCAATTAGAATCGGAGTTGAATACATATTGAGAGAAACGGTTGCAGATATGATACAAATATTAGAGCTGTGATCAAAAATAAACTAACTAGAATTATTTCCTCAAATGAATGAAAGCCAGAGATCCATGAAGTGAAAAACTGCGTCGAAGTGGTTATCAGATTATTTGAAACTGTTATTCAGAAACTCGTCGTGTCTGAGCCGTACCGCACCTGCTCCTGTGCAACGAAGAAAAAGCCCAGATTAAAATCAACCAGGTCTTGAGAGCAAGACATAGAGGTCCCTAAAAGACATTCATGGAAACTACAAAGATTCAGACACTGGAAAACAAATAAATACCAGAAGATTCACTCTGATGAATGAGAGCGGGGTTTGATTTTTTGCCACTTCTTGATAAACAGGCAATACTGAAACACTGGTAGTTGTGCTCTCTACAACTGGCATGACAACAATCCCACACAAAGCAGCTTGACCTTATTCTCTCGAAAGCGACGCTTCGGGTCCTCTCGGCTGTACGGCTGGTCCCTCTCGATGAAACGCGCTATCAAAGCGCGGCGTAACCTCACAACGGATCAGCAGAGTGTCGTCTTTTATGTAAGCCCTCTGACTCAGCTGCTGCAGGTGCATGAAGGTGACGTAGCCAAATCCTTTAGGGTTGCGCGGATTTATGGGTTTCTGAAAGGCTTGCAGGTCTGGCTTTGTCTCCATGACTTCCATGTGATGCTGACTCTCGGGTCCCTGGTCTAATATGGCAAGCCGGATCGTCCCCTGAAAAGGCCAAGTCAGCTGCCCGTCAAACGCCCCTTGCATTGTGTGGACGAAAAGCGAGATGTAGTTGGAGCAGCGCGGGGCGTTGGGCGTCTGCAGGTGTAAGCGCAGGCACAGCTTGTAGCCTGGACGGCCCGTGTAGAAGCCGGGGCTGTGCTCGACCACTGGCAGGCCCGCTTCTTGGTTGCGCTGCAGCGCAGAGAAACCCCTGAGGCGCCAGACGAAGATGCCGTGGCACTGCTGGGCCTCCAGATCCTTTATGGTTTCCTCTAGCGTCGAGACCCTACGCCTGAGCTCCGCCAGCTGGCCTGTCTGCCGAAAAATAAGGGACATAAGGTTAGTTTTAAAAGGCTTTAGTAATACATGATATACTAAATTGAAGACTGTTATATTTATATGAACAGATCAACTTTTCTGTAATCCACCAACCCTCTCCCTGACAAGGTATAAAGTCTCTTTCTATGCAGAAAGCAATGAGTGACACAACTCAGTCTTGAGCATTTATGAGAAAGTGTTGCCTTACATTTTAATCTCTGATCAATCCTCTCTAAAAATTTACATTTCTAATACATATAATCCACGATTTGGAACAAACATTTCTTCCATTCATTACGGAAGCATTGCACAAACCAAAGTCCCCCCCCAGACCAAACAATGGCAGATTGTTCAGGTGATTAAGCAGTAAGATAAGATCTGTGTGCAGCAGATGGTCCGAAGTAAATAAAATACACCTTTTGAAAGACAGCCTACATTTTAGCAGAGATCTTGCAGATAAATTAATCTACTGAATGGGTTTTTTGGCTTCTAGACATAGCCGACATTTAATGGAAGGCATGTCTTGCCGACTTGCATACAAACTTTAAAAGGTAAAGTCAAAAATAAGTCTCCACCATGCACAGACAGAATGTATAAGAGGGCTTGACGGACAGAAACCTACCCTACCAACCGTTCCAGAATAAGAGACTCAAATGACCACGTGATTAAACGTAGTTAATCTTGCCGTAAAGGATTCCTTATATTTCTTGAGCATGATGTTAGTCTGACTCACACACAAGACAGTTCAGTGGTTTGCTAATAAATCAAACCAATACTGTGCCCCACATCAATGTACAATGCAAGAAATTCATCTTTTTTCAACAGATGAATTTGGTATTAGAGACATTTTCCAGAAATGATAAAGAGTTGCTTTTCCCCCCCCCCGTTTCAGCGCACTCGGCCCGCTCTTACCTGTGTCTCTTTTAATATGATGAGCTCACGCAGCTGGTGATCCTGCTTCACCAACCGGCCATCCATCTCTATGAGCCGCTGCTTCTCCTCGCTGGGCTGGCACGACGCTGAGCTGATGCTGCAGCTCCCCGCTCCTCTGAGGCCGCTGCAGACTGGCACCGCCGCCGCCGCCGCGCCGACATCCTCACAGGAAACGGAGCTCCCCAGCGTTCGGAGGGGTTTGGGCGAGGTGCCGTTGAGGCTGAGGCTACGCAAATACTCCGCCATGTAGCGCATATGCATCTGTGTGAACTCTTGCATGTGCTGGGCCAGGTCATGGCGCTGCATCTGCAAAGTTGAAGCACTTTTTGGTCAGACGCATTTGGTCAATGTGACAACTAACTGCTGGGTAACAACTTCTCGATAAATATATTTTTAACATTTTTGGAATAAAACTAAATCACATACCCTTTCCTTACATCCAAAGATGCTAAAGTTACAGGCAATGGGTGCTTTTGGGCAATCTGTATCACAATGGGATTCCATCTTAATAGAGAAAGAAGAAAAACAGTCAACACAAATCAAGTTTTTAAAGAAAAGCCTTTAACAAAATCAGCTATGAATGCATGATGGAAAACTGTTACAAGGCGCCCTGAGCTTGAATTTACTACAACTGAACCGATATTTTATCATTCTAACGTATGTGCATTGCGACTGGGTGTGGAATACTTCCCTAAAGTTACAACAAAGGGAAAAGCTGGTAGTTGTAAACAAGCCCAACGGCTTGCAGCTAATTTCCTGCACCGGACTGAATTGTGGCTCTTACCTGGTCTCTGGTGAGATCCATCTCACAGTATTGGCATCTCACGCTGGCAAACGGGCACAACTGCTCGTGCAGCTAAACGACAAACCAGAATAAGATTATAAGAAGACCAATCCTTGTTGTTTTCAGTAATAATAATTAGTAATCATTAGGTGTGGCCTTGTGCTGAGGTGGTAAAATTTTGAAACACCACTGGACTTTTCTGTGAATATGTTTCTATGGTTTAAAGCAGAGGTCACCAACATGGTGCCTGCAGGCACAAAGTAGCCCCCGAGGACCACGTGTGGCACCCACAAGCCTGTTAAAAAAAAGAAAAAAAAGGCACAACCCGCTAATTAGCTGCATCTAAAATTTTATTTTTTTCCATTATTCTTCCTTACATTTATATAGATTTAAACATGACAATATCTAACAAAGCATGAAAAATATGTTTATTTTACATAACGTTAAGGTGAATTCTCACTCCACCAGTTCAAAGGTCAGTACTGGTAGCCCTTCGTATGACAACACAATAAAGTGGCTCTGAGTTTCAAAAAGGTTGGCGACCCCTGGTTTAAAGTAAAGCTCAACAATATGGAGAAACAAAAATTATGAATTTTTTATGTTTAGAGCAAATTCAAGTTAATAATCTCTGTTTTAATACAAATTAATATAAGAAATGTTAATAAACTTGATTAATAACCAATAAGAATTATTTTTAAAAATTGGCATACATGAAACACACAATTCATAGCAGCATTTTGGGGACTTAGTGATTACAAAGTGAAAAAAAAAAATCTCAAGTATCGATATAATATTGTACAAAACCCATTTGTAACAGTGTTTAACAGTGCAAATCTGTTTACAAAAGCACAAAGAAATGCAAATCAAGTTTGCATGACTGCTTGGAATGTCTTCTTTATCTTGTAAAAGTACCTGAACAGTGGGTGGGACTGTGTACTGTACTGTCTGTTAGGTCACATGTGGTACTGAGTCTCCCTTTCTCGTCATTGTCTGGTCCTGGATAAAATGCTGTAAAGGTTTTACTGCCAGGTACTAGTCAAAGAAGGTCCTGAGTTCAAATCCCATTCTGGGCTCCTTCCACATGGAGTTTGCATGTTCTCCCTGTGCAAGCACAGGTTCTCTCTGGGTACCCCAGGTCCTCCCACAGTCCAAAAACATGACTTTTAGGTTAATTGTCCTCTCTAAATTACCCTTAGGGGTGTGTGTGTGTGTGTGTGTGTGTGCGCTTGGTTGTTTGTCCTGTGTCTCTGTGTTGCCCTGTGACGGACTGGCAGCCTGTCCAGGGTGAAGCTTGCCTCTCGGCCACACCCCGCTCGCGAACTTGCGCGGATAAAAGGGGGTATAGACAATGTATGGAAAAAGGTTGTTACGGGCAAAACAATGTCCTCCATGACATTTATTTATTGTTTTTCTTTTCATTTTAATGCATGAATCTAAGCAAAAATATAGGATAACGCCAATTAAAGTTAAAAATAGTTTTCAGGCATTTATTGTGCAGCGTACTATACCATTTGCCATTACACACTTTCATTTTTTTTTATTATTTTTCTTGTTATATCTGTTTGAAAATCATTTCTAGTGAAATTTGTCTGTCTTTTATACATGGGAAATGTAAGGGAGACTTCTTTCAGCCAGCTGGTCAGCCTTGTGCAGCAATGTGTGGAGGATGGCCATCACTGTGCTACTCTATGCTCCATTTCACTCAGGCCATTCTGGTGTTTTCTCTGGCATCAAGGACTTTGTGCAAGGCATCAGTGCCTGCAACTGTGCCTCTGTACAGGCCAAAATAACCTTTTCGCTGGTCCTATTAAAATAAAATAAGCTCCTCATTTTTTTTTTTCACCCAAGGTTATCATGCTTAAGCATCCATAGCAGCCCAAGCTTAACGGTGAGACGATATTACCTGTTTCTCCTCAAACACAATGGATGCCACACAGTCTGGGCATGTTGTGAGCCGTCTTTGGCACTCAGCAGTTCGGTGCTCCTCTAGGTAGCTCTTTCTCACAGGCTGCTGGCACTGTGGGCAAGGCGCAGTGGCAAACTGACACCTGGCCAAATGATTCTGGAAGGAAAATAACATTGTAAATCAATTAACTGCATCACAGTCACTTTAAGGTAAAAAAAAAAAAAAAAAGACAACCACGGAAAAGGTTCTTAGTTACTTAAGAAGGTCAGAAAATAAAATTCAACATAGATCAGAAATATTTGAGTGACATTTAGACAGCATGAATGACGGTAAAAGATGATGATTGCTGAATGTAACTAATTTTAACATGCTCCATCAATTTTAGGGGAAGCAGGAACAATCACAGAGACAGTGGGTGTTTGCTACTGTGATGAGTTACGAGTTAAAGATAAGGTGCTTGTATCCTTCAAATTGCCTCACATCTCGGTCCTGAATACACGTCAGCAGTGCAAGCATCCAAATCCCTTTAAGACTGCAATTCAATGTCATTTTACAACACAGGCCTGCTGGGACCGTTGGTTCCATTCATTTGGACGAACTGCATTCGAAATCAGCTTTTCCGCCGTTAAAATCCTAACCTCTAAATGTCGCAGCTCCATTTTGTCAGCACAGCCAGAGTTTGGACAACGAACAGTTAGCGATAAAATCTCCCTTTTGGCAAAGTTATCAGGAAACAGTTGGTCTTCTGACAGCATTTCATTGTCCACAGGGCACCGCTGTCCTGTATCACTGTTTTGCAAGAGGAAGAAAAGCAATTAATTAGGCAGGGTATTAACATAATCAGCATCCACATGGGGCTTTATATTTAGGCATGAAAACAAATGAAATGTTTCATTATATTCACAAAATGGAGGCCGTTAAGTCATTTACAGACGGCTGTACTGCTAATAAAAAATAAAAAAACTGTTCAAGAACAAATCATTATTTTTACGTTAAGGAATGGGTTAAAAGCCTCTGTTAGGTGTTTGCTGTAATCTAAAGCACAGCAAAATAACTTACCGAATAGACTTCTCAATACAGCTCTTGCAGAACCGGTGACCGCAGCGTGTTTGAATGGCATTCCTTAAGGCCATCAGGCAGATAGGGCACTCATATTTACTCTCGAGGGGTGGGTCAAATTCCACATCATAGCCCTGAAGGGGAGCAGCAGCCTGGAGACTGCCAGATGAGCTGTTAATTAAGGTGCCGGGACTCTCCGATGGACTTAAAAGGGATTCCCTTTCCTTTTCCAGCATTGCCAAGGCACATCCAGACAGCTCTCCACCAACTGCTCCTTCATAGCAGTCCTCCTCCAAGCTCCCCTTATTGCTTTCAAAGCAGGCCATCTGTACAGCGTTTGTGAGAGCCAAAAAAAAAAAAAAACAGCTGAAAAAAAGGGACAAAAATATATTTTTAGATATCTCTCAGCTCAGGATTCCACTCCAACTTGTGATAGAGCCGTTTCAGCAGTACAGGAAATAATCAACAACATAACCTTTTCATTTGTGCGACAACTGAAAGAGATTTATCACTTCAGTTTCAACACATGCGGTTCATTTATAAAATGGCAATTCACATGAAATATCATCTAAGGGCTCGTTACAAAACAAAAGTCAGTTAAATTCAAACACATTTTTCTTTTCAAATGAAAGCATGCTTGCTTTGTTTATCCAGCAATCTATACAAAAACACAGTTAAAAACATCTACGTATCCTGCGTCCTTTTTTAACTGCCCATTTTAACTTCCTCCCATCAACATAACGTTGTAACTTCCTCCATTAATTTACAGACCCTAAACAACGAACACCAACATTTATACGTCCCTGTTTTGGAGTTTTGAGCTTTTTGTAGGAATCTTTTTTTCTTCATAACCAATTAATGTTTTCTAAATAGCTATGTCAATATATGCAAATATATGCGTCATCATATTCAAAGCTAATTAACTTTCAAAGACTTGGGTAATTAAAAAATTATAATGTGTTTTGGCCAATGATAATCACTTCATGAGGCTCAAATCAACCTTTTAGCCCTTAAATGCATTTGTTATGCATTTGGAGTCTCTAGGAATGCAGAAAAGTTAAATGTAGTCTGTCCAGATATTTATATTATGTTTGGGTCGCGTTTTTCAATCCATTCAGTTTTCTTTGTTCCCCTTTGCTCAGAAAAATTAGGCAGCCAATGGCCAAAAAGATGGCACAGCACAGAGGAGCAACATCAGCAGGCCAAGATTCGGTGGTTTCCACTCACATGCAGGTCACCGGCCACTCTTTTAGGGATGAAGATGTTCTCATCCTGGCTAAGGATAAACGCTGGTTTTAAAGAGGGGTAAAGGAGCCATTTTTGTGAAGAGAAACGACCAGACATTAAACAGGGGTGGAGGCCTCCCAGTCCAATTGCCCCCCTCTTATAATGTTGTTATTGTGATTATGACTCAGCCGTCTGCGAACAATAAGCGGATAAACGATCGATTGCCAATCGGTTGTTAGGCTGATGGTCCTCTTTTGCATGCGAGCAACCAGTTTTTATTGTTACAGTTAAACTTGTTGATCCACTATTCAAAAGGTACTGCTTATAAGGCTGTGTTTACCTGTAGCTCCTTAGACTAAAAGAGTCTCTTGGAAAAGAGACGCAATGTTACAACAAAGAAGAACTCTTCCAGAGTACCGACTCAATGTCTTTTTTTTTTTAATTAGGCCACAGAATATGAACCAGAACTGCTAAACAATTTTGTGGACTTCTGGCAAACCAATTTTGTGAAGCAACCTTTTTTTTCCCTTCTATATGATTTTGAAATCCAAGCTGAAAGATGCTTGAATGATTTAAGTGTGAAAAGGAAGAACCTAAAAGCACGACATGTTCCCTTTAAGGCAGAATATCACCAATTAACTCCAAAAACCGGCTTTCTTTCAAATGGCGTGGAAAACGAAAACTTGACATGTATGTTTATTTTGTTTTAGTAATGCACATCTCCAAACTAGCTGCTAATTAAACTGTTAACACCATTCTCACTCAGCATGAAGTATTGCTACAATGTGAATGACTTTATGCAATCAGCCATCCGCTGTCGATACGTGCTTCCCTAGGAGGAAGGATCACTACAAAGCCAATGGATTAATGCAATCCGCCTAAACTCCTTACTGAATCTCATGATAAACAGAACTTGACTGCAATTTATTTTACCAAGGAGTGACTTGGAATGAACGCAACTGAATTTAATCTAGACCGGAGTTTCTTGTATTAGTTGGATCGGATTATAAATTTACGATTATGAATTGTATCCGTTGGTCCATGTGATGTCTTGAAATTACATGTGTTACAAAATCACAAATCACTCCCACTACTGTATTCCTTCTGGAGGAATACAGCAATAGGCCAGGGTGTGGTGGCCTAGCGGTGAGAACAGCAGGCTTGCATTGTGAGAAGGCTGGAAGTAAAAGTTTGGGGCTACACAAATAACACAAGACTGAAACCACCATGGAGACAACAGAAAAAGAATGGCTTATGAACATATATATGCTATTTTACAGATCAAATGTCCTGACTTTGCCTGTCTGTTACCACTAATAGTATATATATATATATATATAAAATCCTTTGATTACACACCTATGAGTTCTAGTGGCTTGCTAAGAGGCGTTGCACGCTTCCTCTGGCTAAAGTTCTAACTACGTGACTAAGTTTGAAATGTTCATTAGCATCGCTAATGAAGTGCATCGCACAGTACATCGCAGTGTGAAACATTGGCTGACAAAGTGATCCAACGCCAGACAATTTTCTCAAGACGGACGTTAGTTTCTCCCCAGAAGAGCGTTAGCCGCTGTTTCACCTGACTGTCATGCCTCCAGATGCGGAACTGCAACCTCGAACATAGCGGCAACAAGATCACAAAAGCATGATAAATGGCACATCTGCTTACCGAAGAGGCCGGGAGCACACGCACGGCTCCCCGGCAGCGGGAACACCCTTGTGTCGGTGGGAGCCGGTGTTTTTACCTGCGAAGTTTAGTCAGCTTTTCCTTGAAATGCCTCGAACTTTTAGTTTCGGATTTCCTGTTTTTTCTTTTCCTACGTCACCCGACCGACTCGATTCTTCGCTCGCCGGCGGGCACGCGGGCGCCCCCGCGCGGCAGGAGGCCGGCGTTGCCGCAGAGCAGCAGGAGACAGAAAAATGGCGGACCAGGGGAAAATCTGTCCCGAGCCGTTTCCCTGCCGTGTCAACCACACGCAGAAAACGTCGTTGCAGGGGAAGCTTTTCGTCTTTCTCTGTATGCTCATAGTGGATTCCGGAGGAGCCACCACACATTGGGTCGTCACAGAGGACGGGAAAATTCAACAACAAGTATGCCAGTTAGCTTACCTGACCCGCTAACGCTTTTCCTAGCCTCTACGGCTAAGTATGTTTCTGTCAATTAGTAATGACGAATTTCGCCGTTGAGATGCAACATGGCATTTAGTGGAACTGACTTAAAAAGCTCCGGCCATGTTCTGTGCAAAAGGGTGCAGGCATCGGTTTAAAAAAAAAAAACTAAATATATGTGTGAGTATGGTAGCTTGATGTGATTAAGTAAGATAACGTTGCTCCGTCAGTTAGTCATGGGGGGGTCCAGTTCAAGATGATGACCACATTATTTCACAGGGATACGGGTTCCTGTCGTGGAAAGCGAACTTAACAGGAGTTAACGTCGATGTCGGGTGCTAACAGCTAAGGACCCCGGTCAACTTTGACAGGCAGTTCGTTTTTAGGTGTCAGGCTTTTGGCTCTGACAGGATAAGCGAGCATGGCTGGGATTAGGATCGGTACGAACATATTCTCCACTTTGACACCCATTCAGAAACACTGTATTCTCTGTGAAAGAGCTAAAATGACTTATTTCGGGTTGAAAAATATAAGCCAGCTACAGCGTTTTAAATACGAAATCCCAGGTTAATTAATGCCTCCAAATAACAGTTAATTAAAAAAAAATGGGCCCAATATAATAAAAAATACCCTTGTTTTAAATTAAACAGGCAATTTTCAACACATGATCTTAGATCGATGCTCTGCATTTTAGTGTTTAGAATAAATGTCAGTTAATTGACTTGTAAAAAGCTCCTTTATTCATCCAAATAGTCATCAGTGTTACTGCAGAATAGGATATTTTGACCACAAACTATGCTGCCTTGAACCAAAATACATTTAGCTAACATTATATTTTGAATGAAATGATCTAGTTAAATCTTTGACTTTGAATTTGACTTTGTAAAGTGCCTTGAGATGACATGTATCATGAATTGGCGCTATATTAATAAAACTGAAATTACAACCATGTTTTGACGGCATCTGGGTCTTCTGTGGGCTCGCTAAGAATGCGCTCACATGTCAAATCAAATTCTACTTCTCTTTAGGTGAATAAAACACGGTTTAAAACATTAATAACAAATGATGTTCTGGCTATGTTGAAATTATCAGCAGACATTCATGTCTGTTTTTTTTTTTTTTTGGAGTGGATGGTGCAACCAGAAGTGCAAGTACAAACCAGCTGCAGATATTTGCTTAAACATACACACATCCAGACTGCCTAACTTTGTTTTCCATTCAGGTGGACTCCCCTTTGAATCTAAAACATCCTCATGATGTGGTCATCTTCATGAGACAGGAAACCCGCGTAAACTACCTCAAGACGCTGGAGGTGTGTCAATCGCTCTTAATTTTACTACAGTTGAATCTTATTTTTATTTTTGTCTGCTTACCAATCTTCAAGGCGTGTTGTGCTTTATGTTGTCTGAGCAGAAGCAGCTAGTAGCACAAAAGATTCACATTGAGGAAAATGAAGACCGAGACACCGGTCTGGAGCAGCGACACTACAAAGAGGATTCAGACTGTGTAATGGCTAAAGTGCCACTTGGGGACCTGGATCTGTATGATGGCACTTATATCTCCTTGGAGAGTAAAGACATAAGGTAAGCTTTACCGAAATCCAAGTACTTGTGCTTTGCCGTTGTAAATGCCATTTTTATGAAATAATCAAAATTTTCTCCCCCGTCACAGCCCTGAAGATTATGTCGATTCACGATCTGCTCTGCCCCCAGATCTAGAGAAGCCAGACTGCGCTAAAGTAATTGAACTCCCTTATAGCATCCATGCCTTTCAGCATCTCAGGGTGAGTAGTTTTTGACTTTTTTGATTTCACCCAGTAATTCTTAGCATCCTTAACAATCTGATCAAATATATTTAAGAGATATATTTAGAGAGTGCCACAACAATTCCATACGCTTCCAACCTTTCATCGCTTTGTCTCTGAGCCTTTAGTTACAGCAGTCAAACAGTGTTTGCTGGAAGTCATGGAAGAACAAATAAAAAAAAACTGTTAAACACTCAACAGTATGGGAGTGGAACTAAAATATTATTCAACACTAAAAGTGGTGATATGGTGAATTTTTCTTTGATTAATAGACCTCGCCTTAAAAATTTCACACTTTGTGGAATGTGGGAATAATTTATGGAGTATTTTATCTAGTTTATTCAGTATGTAAATGAAGGAGAAAAAAAGTAAATTCTTAACAATATGTCATCTTTATTCCAGACGCAAAGTTGGTCCATAGTTGAGTAAAATCAGAAAGATAGAAACGCATACAAAAAAAATAAGTAAGATAGCAGCTTCTAAAAAAATAAAAAATAAAAATGAAAAAAACAAACGGCATGATACGTTTCACTGAATCACAAATAAATGATGACATCAGCGATTGCACAATCTCGAGGTAAATTTGACTGTACTCAGTGCGGGGTTGACTAAAACTGCAATTATGCCGTTGAGTCATACAGCCTACACATACACCTGTACATAAGGTTTCTAAGCACAGCAGGACATATGTGCACAGCACCATTTGCAAGTATATGGCTCACACTCCTCCATCTAGGTAGTTTGAATAGTAGCCTCGTAAGGTAGCAACAAGACATTCAAAGTGCTGTACATGGACAGAAAAACATTACAGACATACAAAGGAATAATTTAAATAAATCCTTGATTAGAATTCTTTCATACATTGACAAACATACAGAAAGACTTGATTGTTTCAATTAATAATAAGCTAATTATATTCTTGGGGATTTAAGATCTAAAGTAATTTTGTCCAACCTTTCCAAAGCTACTTCTTTTATTTCATTGTCATAGCGTCGTTGTTTGCTACATACAGTTTCTGCATCCCGCCTCTTTTGTATTGTGGCTACAAATGTTCAGCGTACGTGGATTACATCATATATGCTTAATAGTTTTTTTAAATCCTAACATATTTTTGCATTTTCTGTTAGTTATTTTTATAATATATGTAAGGCAAAGAACACAATTGTTGTTTGGAACTATATAAACTTTCAACTGAAGGCACCCATGTATGTTTTATTGAACAATCAGAAATGGCACAGGCGTGTATTCTGCCTTGTTTGCCTTTTTAATGTAGAAGCTAAAGGTTTTATTAGGTATAGTTGCATAAATTAAAATCAAAATCTGAATATTTCAGCTCAGTTTAGGTTAAACAACAGTTTATGACTAAGGTCCCTGGAGTAAATATGTATTTCAACTGTGCTAGTTGTACAACACATGTAACTTATATTGAGTGTAATAAGCCTTTTCATCTGCTTCCTTGTAGGGCGTACAGGAGAGGGCAAACTTGACCTCCCCACTTCTTTCTAAGGATGATCCCATTTTTAGCTCTTTGCCTAAAAAGTTCGGTCGCACTGTTGACGAAGTGGGCCACCGCATCCATCAGAGCCTGCTGAAGGTAAAGCCTCCCAGAACAATGTTGCCTCTTTTTAGTGTACAGATGGTTACAGTTTGGTTTTATATCTGAGAGTCTTTGCAAAAGCCCAAGTTTATAAAGAAAAAATGTAGCTGCTTTTATAGAATTGGTTAATGTTTGGGGGGGAAAAAGCATAAAATCTGATGTCTTTCTGGGCTGACTATTTTTATATGACATGTGAGTTTATTATGTATTCAAATTGAACTAATCTCCCAATTCTACACGTGAAAATGTCTGTACTGATAATACTAAAATGTCCCTGCAGCATTTATTCTATTTAAAGTCTGCATCTTCATCTCTTTATGAGCCATAATTGGCGTCTGAGATTCATTGTTCTATGTAGCTTAAGTTTACTGTTGACAAATCTAAATTCTTCAGATGCTTGACTGTCATGAGTTTGAAAAAAAAAAAAAAAATGGAATTACTGTTTTTCTTTTCTTTTCCAGAATTCATCTTCCTGGGTGTTGTACAACATGGCATCGTTTTACTGGCGTATGAAAAATGAGCCTCAGAGGGCAGTGGAATGTGTAGTGCGTGCTTTGCATTACTCTCCAAGGTAATACCAAGCGGGGCAACAGGCCTCTGCACTACTATATTGTGTACTGTGAGTATGCTCACAGGTGTGTGTGTGTGTGTGTGTGTGTGTGTTGTTCTTACAGGCAGCACAAGGATATAGCACTGATAAACATGGCCAACATCCTGCACCGTGCCCATTTCTCAGCTGATGCCGCTATTCTCGCCCACGCTGCCCTTGACCTTACCTCAGATCTCTTTACTAGTCATTACACATTGGGCAACATTTACGCTGTAAGTAAAAGTGAAACCTGTCAGCTTCACCGAAGGCTCGTGTGTCTAGATCAAAGAGGGAGGGTCATATGCCCAGCGTTTTACACTTTCTAGCTCAGATTTTATACCTTTATACGTAGTAAATAACATGTTCCTGCAGCGGTGTGTGTTTAATGATTCTTTTGCTTATTTATCTCATAACATAGTTGGAATAGAGGAATTTCTGTGCACAGTTTTCTACACATTCTAAGTCAGTTGTTTTGATGTCTACATGAAAAGAATAATTGTTTGACTTGTGCCACATCCATAGTCTTGATTTATACTCTGTTGCTATTTCACCAGATGCTTGGGGAATACAACCACTCAGTGCTGTGCTATGAGCAGGCACTGCAGGCCCAGCCAGGCTTTGAGCAGGCCCTGAGGAGGAAACACGCTGTGCTCTGTCAGCAAAAGCTGGAACAGCGCCTGGAAGCGCAGCACAGGTAGGCCAGTGCTTGGACGCATGCTCTAGCAGCTCGTTTGTTCTTTTTTCATGCACCGTATATTTCAATATATTTCATGCATTGCACGATTTTGAAAGACTCAAATGTTAAACTCTAGGCTTCTGCACCATGTTTTGTATGTCTACAAAGCATTTTCTTTCTTTTTATGCTTTTTCAAATCTCTTTTCTCTTTTTGCCATCATAAGTGACACTGTGCTGAGTGTACATATGTAGTTGAAATGTCGAGAGTTGGCAAACTGTCAGTTGTTTTTTATTTTTACATTTTGCTTGTTATTTTTTGCTCAAACACTTATATGTCAGGGTCCTCACCAGGATTTTTTTTTCAGCATAACGCTGCTTCTCTGGGTGCGTTCTCGCAGCGGCGGGTCGGGTAGCGCAGCTCGACGGGGGCTGTTCATCCAGCTAATAACAGCTAGTGCTAGCTGATGTTGTTCGGGAGGTTTCTAGCTGTGCTGATGCACGTTCAGGAGCTTTAATGAGTTTTCTATGTTGCTCTCAAAGGTCCGTGTCGTACTGTCCCATGTCATACTGACCTTTACGCTCATAAAAGATCAGCGTAAAGGTCTAATTTCAACGTGTCCTTGACAACTTTCAGTGTAACCGTCTGTTACGCTGAAATGCGCTGGCGAGAACCCTGTATGTATTTCTGACAACCATCATGTTTCCCCTGTTTTACTTGTGTGGTTGTAGATCCCTTCAGAGGACACTGAACGAACTGAAGGAGTACCAGAAGCAACATGACCACTACCTCCGCCAGCAGGAGGCGCTGGAAAAACACAAGCTACTGCAGGAAGAACAGATCGTACGCAATATTATCCATGAAACACAAATGGCCAAAGAAGCTCAACTTGGTGAGATAAGACTCCCGGTACCAAACAAGGCTACGAAACAAACTAAAATTAGGGTTTTTACTTTTTAAAGCACATTGAATGAAAGCCTGAACAGCACAAGAATACAGTTTTCAGATTTTTGCTGATAGTCCTTCCACCTGTCATTTGGTAGATATATGGCAATAATTATAATAAGCAGAAGTTTAATATTAGGACAGCAGATAAACCTTGGAAAAGACATTAACAACAGGAGATGTATGATGCAAAATGTGTGAAAAGATGTCCCTCTTGTGGAAAAATGATATTGTAGTTTTGTTTTACTGTGTTATCAGAGCTTTACTGTTGGTCACATCTTAGTGGTTCAGCTATAAGCCACATCATCTCGTGAGATTCTGTTATCTTGTTACATAATCCTAAAGTCAGTGTTTACATGCCTAGTAACCGCAAACACTCTTAAGACACAGATGATGCAACAGTTTTTGAACACCATGTGATTGTTTAATGTTTGGTTTGTTTCAGGAAATCATCAGATGTGCCCGCTGGGTCAGCAGCAGCGCCGTCTGTACTGCCCCTTCGACCTCCCTGTGCGCTATCATCGGGGGGACCTTTTTGAGCACATCCACCATGTCCAAGTGAGTTTTGGGATAGAAAAAGTAGAACATGTGGTGCAAGTCAAGTGTAGACACAAGGCGTCATTCTTATTTATTATTATTATTATTATTATTATTATTATTATTATTATGGTTGTATCTTTGTTTAAAGATGCATAGTGCAGGCTTTGAAGTTCAATATGATTTGTTTTCTTTCCCATACATGCTCCTGCAATAGGGGGTTTTCAGTGACGTCACTGGCCAGCTTCCGGTCCGCCATCTTGGGTGGCTCACTTCAGTGTCTCTAGTTGTCATACACATATTATCATATCGCGAATGGATAAGTACGCCAGCACGCTAGAGCCGCCAGATAAGGACGTATATCTGAGGAACATTTCCTCAGATATACGTCTGATGTAGAAGTTATGTACATGAAGGAAATCGCCATCATACGTGGACGGGTGAGTTTTAATAAGATGGTAAAAATGTAAACAATCCGACGCAGGGCTCGCTATATATGTTGTCAAATTTTATTAGGCCCACTCGTAGTACTGGTATTTGACTAGTGTTTGTCTATTCGATGTTTATACCTGCATATTAATGTGTCACTGAGATGGCAATGTAGTGTTGCCTAATATTACATGTAATAATATGTTTATGCTAGGAGAAAATGCGTGACAGCTTCTGCGGTGGCTGACGGCCGGCGGTGCGCGAAGGCGCTTGGCTGCAGGGCCGATCGACGCCGCTCGCGGCTTTAATTATTTAAGCAGAACAATGACCAGTGCAAAATTAAGTTGTATTTACCGGAGATGAAGTGTAGACAGCAAATTCTTTCGGGGTATGACGGCTCCCACAGTCCATTGGGATTTGTCTGCCTGGGTCCTTTTTCACTGAAAATATCCATTTCTTTCTTCGTCCTTCGGTAAACGAAAGAAACGTACATCCAACGATTTGGAATGCCTCTGTGTGGCATAAACTAAAAGCACGCTCTAATTCACCCGTTTTGTCACGGTGTTTGGCGAGAACAGTCGTGCTTTTGCCTACCGGCGTAACCCGGTATTTTTGAGCTTGCCGTCCAATATGGCGGACGCGCTGAGTAGTCACGTGAGCGTGACGTCACCTGAAAACCCCCTATTGCCCGACATGTAAAATTAGTTATCCTCTGTTTACCGCGGTTGCCTCTATAGGCTGGATTAATCAGTTTATGATATCGCTCGTTCACCTGACTCCTTTGTTAAGTCTCCGCCTTAATTGATGCATTAGCGAGAGAACACAGGCTAACTTGAATATTTATCGCTCTATGCACATGTGACCTTTGCAGTGCAGTCGCTGTGGCAGGTGCTTTTCCTCTTCTCCCATGTCATTTCAACTTGTCACCAAAGGGGGCAGACATCTACAAAAATCCTTACCCTATGCTCCTTTAAATTATGGTAGTTTGGAATAAGTGATGCTTGGTAAATTGCAAGTGACCCCACCCAGTTGTGCTGTCTTCATTATGGTGATTACCATAAAAGTGAGTTAAGGGAACTTATACTCCCTCTCTGCGTAAATATATAGATGATCCAAAAAGCCTAGAATATTCCAAAGTGATGTTTGAGGACAAATTTAAAATCCCAACGGAAAAAACAACAAAACTGAAGAATCCCTTGTTAAATCTAAAGTTCTTTTTCTCTGTTGGATTACAGTTTGGAGAGGCGGTCTCTGTAGCTTCCAGTGTGGCGCTCGTATCAGAGCGCAGTTCAAACCAGACAGCTTCCAGCCCCCAGCTGCGTCCTACTGTGTCCGGTGATCAGGACCCTGCTGCTGTCCTCTGGGGCAGCCATCAGGATTACACACAGGTAACTCGGACACTGAAGAGTATTTATTTATTTTTATTCAAATAATCAGACCTATTGCAATTGGAGGCATGCATGTTTGAATCCCTCTTTATTCCCATTACTTTTGTCCATGTAAACATAGCTACTGTGAAGCTATTTGGTACCCTGGATTCTGAGGTGACTATAGGGGATTGTGGTCATATAGTGAATCACAAATATGAAATCATGTATAATCGGCATATGTATGGCAGGAGATGATGTAGTATGTGTAGTACTAGTATAAAAAAAAGAAAAGTGGCATGAGAATGGAGCGGTGAGGAACCCAAATAAATCAAACAAACATCTGCACTCATCCTACACCAAACTTATACAGCAAAGAACTTAAATGAGACGTTTTTTTGTTTTTTTTTTTGGGGGGGGGGGGAATTAGCTAATTATAATACAATGTAATACAACTCACCATTCTGATATTTGACAAGATTCGGTTCATTGAAATAAACAGTAGATGGCTCTATTTTTGTTACCAGGACAGCAAATTATGGTAAGAATAACGTGAACTAAGAAGTGCTGTTAAACTGAAAATAAACCAAAACAAACGGAGACGCTTTAATGAGAGAAGTGCATTATTCTAATGTCATCAGAGAACACAGAACTGATCAATTACTAAACAACACTTGCACAGCTGATATCATAACTTTATCTTATGAATATGTTAAATCAAAGATAGATATTTCGAGGCAGATCATTTCTGGAATTGCCTACACAGTTTTTGGTGTTTCTGAACTCTACTTTAATTGTTTTTTTCCTGAAATGGCCCGTGTTTCTATTCTTACGTTTTGAATGAATTTGAATGAGTGTTGAGAAAATAAGTGGATAACAAAGCCCTGCATTATTTGATATTAAAATATCTCTTCTTCTGCCAATGCTATGGTTTTTGAGGAAGAGTGACTGAAACGTTGTTTTGTTTTCAGGACACACAGAAGACGCTGTGGCCTCAGAGGTCAGACTGTGCCCACAAGTACCCAAATGTACCACCTGCTCACCTGCTGCCAACCTACTACCTTTCACCTGAGACACAGGGCCTTGGGTTAGTACACATTCCTGGATTGACTTGTGCCATCCATAACCACAATACTTAACAATATATCGCCACTGAAAACATTACGTGGCTACTGGCTTGTTTCCTTTAAAAAAAAAAAGCATCTAGGCGTCGACGCTGCGGAAAACGTAGAAATGCAGAAATATTTTACAAATCTTTCTGCATTTGTAAAATATGAATTATTTATTAATTACAGTGTTTTGATATCAAGTTAGAAATGTTTAAACATATTTTATATTTTATTGAGATTGATAACTGTTGGCTATTAAATGACAAATACCCGTGCTTAGTTATTTATCTCTTCCTTCAAGTTGCTTAAGGATGACCAAGATTTCATCGGCTCAAAGCTAAATTAAAATGATCTTAAAAGACAAAATAGTTGATTGATAAATAAAATACCAAGAAGGGTTTTTGCTTGGACCCCTGTTAGGAGAAGGGGAACCCATGCGGACTTAGCAATTTTTATTGAAGACCCCTGCTCTATGATATAGAGAAGCATAAAAAAATTATGCATAGATAGGAAAATGTCATCTAGCTGTCTCTTTGACTTTATTAGTAATAATAGGGCCATTGTTAACATGAACTAATCAAAGGGAATTTCTGATTGGAAATAAAAGGTAGGTTTTAAGTTGAGCTACTTGACAGTCTGGTGAGGAGTTTTGATATTGATAATGGTATATTATTGGTCTAATGTTGAACAATCCTGCTCCCCTCACCTCAGTAGGGAGCCTCACCTCCTTTTGGTTATTGGTACATGGTTTTTTTCATCTGTGAAGATTCTGTCATCCAGGTCATGATCAATCCAAAAAATATTAAAAAAATAGAACAACTGGAAGCTCAAAACATTTTGTTTCCCATCCAGGAAGGTTTCTCAATTCAAAATGTCTGGAGTGGTGTGGAGTTCCAAAAAAACAACAACAACAATAAAACAACTTTAAACAGAGGAGGACACGTGACCACAACGTTCCTCCTGTGAGCCAGGCTAACGATGAGCCTAATGACTCTCCATTGAGAGGGGCGATCAGTTCTGAGTAATCTACATTCGAATCCAAGCTCTAACGAGGCCTCGCCAGCAGGTCTATAACGCTTGAAATTCCACACTGCTCCAGACATTTTGAAATGAGAAAGCTTCCTGGATGGGAAGCGAAACGTCTTTAGCTTAAAAATAGAAGTCCAGTTGTTTTGGTTATTTTCATGCTTTATTTTTGTATGTAATTTATTCAGAGCATAAAGCAGAGTTTAGATAAGTTTCAAGTTACAATATGGTTTGATGATTATTTTATATATGGCTTGATTATTAAAAAGCATCCTCAAAATGGACTCGTTCTGTTTGTTTTTGCCTTATAGTGAATTATTTATTCAATTTGAAGTTATTCTGTCAGATGTGTGATGGTTGATCAGATGTGTATTGATTGTGTAAACACAAATATACAAGTTAAATATATCCTACTGTTTTTTATTTATTTATTTAAATTTTTATATTTGCTGAATAGTTTTTGCGATGCCCTTTCATTAGCTTGAGCAGCTTTCCAGAAAAAATACCTGAGCACACAGTCAGCTGCTCTGCTTTTTTGGTCATGTATGGTAAATCATCTGCATCTGTATCGCGCTTTTATTAAATGAAAAGAATCCAAAGTGCTTCACAGTACCGGTACATTCAGCCATTCACTCACACATTCACACGCTGACGGTGGGGAGCTACATTTTAGCCACAGAAGCAGGGTTGATAACGGGAACCACTGGGTCCTCTGACCACCGTCAGCAGGCCAAGCAGGTGCAGTGTCTTACCATTCGAACTGGCAACGCACCGGTTACAGGACGAACTCCTAGCCTCTGAGCCACTGTCGCCCCAATATATATACCGCTGTACCAAGATGGGTGGATGCGTTCGCTGTTTTGTTCTGTTGGTTTACACACGACAGAAGTGTCCTTCCAAGTTTAATGTGTTGGTCACATCTTAGCCAGATCCGGTTCGTTTCATTAGCTGTTTTATTCGCTGGATTCCGCCTTTACTTTTGACAGTTATTTAAATGGGAAAAAAAAGGCTTGAATGTGATTGTCTAGAAATTGAGTAGCAACCCGGTAGACCAGTCAGGGTTAATTAAGTGTTCGCTATGCGAAACTGCCTCCGGGAACTTCCATTTTTCAGCTGTCCTTGTTTGAAAGACGCCAGGACACTCCTCGCCGAGGCACAGAAATGGAACAGGCAGTAAATCTCTCAGGTGTATTTTCACAGAGAGTTTAGAGAAACAGTTCCTAAATGATCACGACTTGGTCCTTTACACTTTCATCTGTCATGAAAATAACAACAAATGCATAAATCTTGAACTTGAAAGTATCAATAAATAAATGCTTTACTATGTTTTTTTTACAGCCCAGTGGCATCTCTTCTGTATAGCAGCACAGCCCCCTTTCCAGCTGGCGGTCCACCTGACTGTAGCCCGGTCCCCCAGCCATACCCAGCCTTCCTGCCTGCCTCATTAGACTGGCCCCTGGAAGAAAAGGAGTTGCCAGATTCCTTTGCATCTGAAGTATGAGCCTGTTCACCGTTTGTCATATAGTGTCTGACCGTGTGGCTCTAGATTCACTGTAGTCACATTTTGTATTCTCTTTTCAAACATAAAATCAAACAATACATCCTCATCTTTGTGTTTACAGACGCTACAGTCACGCAGCGGAGGATTTACACTGGAGCAAGTTGGCGATAGGATAGCACAAGCTATGAAAGAAGTAAACAAAGCTTATCGTTGTTATTTTCTTACATCAGCATATTGCATCCAGTACCATATTTTTCGGACTATAAGGCACACTTAAAATACTTACATTTTCTCAAACATTGATGGTGCGCTTTATAATCCGGTGCACCTTATAGTCCGACAAATACGATAATATACACAATATTGGTCTAGTATAATGGAAAATGTAAAAAAAAAAAAAAAAAAAAAAAAAAAGGCAGGTTTTGTTTGAGAACTGAAAAAAAGAGTTTATCCACTGTTCAGCCGTTGCTCTCACACTTCTCAGCATCACTTGCTCCTAAGTCTTCCTATGTTGGGCTAACAGAGGTTTGTTTGTACAGGCCACTATCCCCACCTGGCTTTTCCACTTTGAGGCGGCTCTGTTTTGGCAGGCCAAAGGCAACGGCAGTCGTGCCTTGCAATGCCTGCGCCGGGTGTTGCACTCGGCTCCACCTTCTCACCATCACGTGGCCCTCACCAATGCTGCTAATCTCCTGCTGCACTACGGTTTGACCTCCCAGGCACAAACACTGCTGGATCATGCGTTGGCACTCAATGCATCTGAGGTAAAGAAAATCTGGTTAGAAAAGAAAATAAAACTTTTAAAAAGCTCAATATGTACATATTCTAGCAAAAAAAATGCCTTAAGGAGAATATAAATAAATAAGGGTTTAAATATACACCCAAATCAAGACTAAACTAGATGACACATTTGAACAATATATATGTGGGAAAGCAGAATGTTTTATTTTTTTGTTATTCACAAATAAAGTAAGGGTTTGAAAACTATAATATTGGGTCTTATAGAATTTCGAGGCAGTGTAGAATAATCCTCTCCAGATTTGACTAACTCATTTAATGCATATTTTAAACGTGCTTCATAAAAGTTGGTTCCTAAATTTCAAACTATGTTTTTAAGAATCTCTGGTCAATAGAGTTCTAAGCTTCAGGTTTGATTAATCTTAAGAATTTAAAATATTCAGTCAGAGAATATCTAATGCCGTGTAGACTGATTAAAATAGCTCCTTAAGGATAATACAAAACCCAGAAGCAGACACCAAATGCATCATCATTAGCTACCAACAGGAAGCCAACTGTGGTATTCACACAGTGCAATAAATCATATGCATCTCTTCTGTCACTCAGTCGCCATTTCTTTGCTCTACCAAATATCCAAAGTTCTGCCACACAATAAATGTAATTTACAGGGGCCTTCTTCAATGCTTTTGTAATACGAGTATGTGTAAAAGGGTGTGTGTTTTAAAGGACATCCCTTCAAATCCAGAGATTATTATTAGAATAAAAATAACTTACACTTCTCTAGATTTCCCTTTCATCAGAAACATTATGTTGTAATGATACTGTGACATCTTGTGGCAAGAGATTTAGTTAGACCCCAAGAAATGAAACACTAATTCCCCAACCTTTGCTTTACTAGTTGACCATCTTGCGTCTGTACCACAAGGACCCGACTGTATACTGCAAAAGAGTGTGGTCACCCAGGACTGGACGATATATAGGAAAAAAAAAAGCATATCGATAAAATATAAATCATATTTATCGATAATTATCAACAAATTCAAAACATATATTTTAAGTGCAGCCCTGACCATTCTATGCTCTTATTTAGCGACCTGTTTTTAGATATAGAACACTAGAACACACAAACACTGAATTCAAACTCAACCCTTTATTCAACCAACTTTTTACCAAAACTGCAAGTATTTTAAAAATGAAAAAGAACGCGTGTTCTCTGAACTCTTTGAAGGGCGTCGAGTTTAAGGGCGGAGCGTTCCTGGGTCTGCGTTGTGATTGTTTGGGAGAATGTAATATTAACCTACATGGCTAGAATGCAAAAGGAAGGAAAACTGTTCTACTGAACTGTTTATTGACCCTTTTTTCTATCATCGATATGTCTATCGATCGATATATATTTTTATTGAATTATCGTCCAGCCCTATGGTTACCCATAGTTTATGCTAAAGCCATGATGGGTATACAAATTTAATGAAAATCCAAGATCATGACTCTTTAAAGAAATATTTTTTGAAGCTGTTTCCACACATGGTATCTGTAACGTTATTGTCTGTCTGATTCTACTAAAGCATGGGTTAAAGTTCTCCGTCGCTGCGACGGATTTCCGTCATTTGGAAAATGAGCGCAAAAAGTTCCATCTAGACTTTTTATGCAAGGTATTAAACAGAAGCTGCATTCATCCAATGAAACCTGGCAGAGCCAGGACATTAGCCAATCAGAAAGAGAGTAGGGCGGGTCTTTGTGAAGTGGACATCTGCCTGTCTGAGGTTTATCGGTGTTCAATCATTTTAACTTTTGGGAGAGCATTTGAAACTGCCCTCATATGGCATGAATGAAAGTAGTGGTGGTCAAAGTTTTCTTTGGATTTATGCGAACCAGCAGGTCATAAAGTTCACCAGAATGAACAGCTGACAACAGCTTCATCGGTAAGTGTGTCTGTCGCTGCTCCTGCAGTTAATTAATGAATTATTTCCACCTGTGACCACGTCACCTGTCAGCGTGTATTCCCTCGCTGCCAGTAACTTAGCTGATAAACCAACCAGGGATCTCCTCATGATTCGCTATTACGTTTTATTTAAAACTCAGAGTTACGCGCTAGCTCAGGCTAATTTAGCATGATGCGCTTTTTCTTTTCTTTTTCTTTTTTAAGAAGGGTCGGAATGGGAAAGTGCCCCGCATTTCAATGGGTCTGATTCAGAAAAAGTAAAAAAAAAAAAAAAAATTCCACCTGAGCTTTTCTGTAACAAAGAAGGCAGAGCTGCATCGGCTGTCAGTCAATAAGCAGCAGCTCCACCTCAGGAGCAGCTGCTCACCAGGACACTCGTTAAATAAAATCACAAGGATTTTGATGCATGCAGATTATTAAGGAAACTACGTCAATAAATAAAAAAATAAACTGCAGCTACAACATGGACTGGAGAACGGGTTCTAACTGGGTTAGGCCAGAGAAAGGCGATTCTCAGAAAGCTTTTTTGAAGTTATTTTTTATTTTTAAACAGAGTGGAGCGCGATGTGAAGCGACACTGTAGAACCAAGTCGCACTAGAACCAGCTGAGAAAGCCTCCTGTGGTTCTATGGACTCATTTTATTCAACCCAAAATCACCTGCCAGAGAGACAAGCTACAGCAGCCAAGATTACCTACAGCAATATTTAACTTTATGCAAAGTTTAATAACATTTTTCTAATTAAAGTGTTCATCTTAAAAAGCAAGTTATGTTTTTTTCTGATAAACTTTGAGCAATTTTATTAAACTTAACTGCTTAAATCCATCCATGGATTTTCTATACCCGCTTTTCCGTACAGGTGTTACGTCAAGCCATATCTGATGGGGAAACGCGACTAGGCGTCACACAGGGTCATGGGGGGGGGGGCAGGCAAGTGGCTCTCCATAGGTGGGGACACAGGTGGGGACACAGATTACATCCTGGACAGGTTGCCAGTCACAGGGCTAAAATATAACCGTTTTATTAAACTTCCAAAAAGTTAAATAACGCCTTTTTTTATAAACTCATGAGATAATTGTGATAATAATTGCTGTGCAATAATAGGAAAACAGACAGATTATTGTAATGTGCGATCTGTGTTAAATTAAAATATGACGTCATCATAGTGTTGGTTATGTGTCCTGCATTGTCCATGGTTGTGGTTGGTCTTGTATGATCATAGGATTGGTTTATATTGAATGTGACAGGGAGCCAGTGGAGTTAATGTACAGGAGTGAAGTAGATGATGTAATGATGAAGCTGCTGTCTTTGTACTAGCTGCAGTTTATGGAGGTTTTCTGGAGGACAGGGAGGAAAGGGAGCTGAAATTGTAAAGTCAAGAGGTGAGTGGACTGTGTGTGAAGGAAGAACTTGATGCTACAGAGATGAAAGTTAACAAGGTGATGTTCTAGATGTGGAAAGTGAAGGAGAGGATGGGAGGCTGTCCAGGATGACGCCAAGGCTCTGAAGCTGAAAGGTGGAGAGATACAGGAATTGTCAATGGATATTGTAGACCTACCAGATTTGGTTAATGTTGACTTTGCACAATAAGCAAGTGAGGTAACTGATGTGGCATGATGTCCACGGCCCAGGAATATATGGGCTGACTAGAAAATGTTTTCAGTCAAACTGATTATTTTTGCTTTAACCCCTGTATTAAAGTGACATCATGTTATTATGGACACAGTAATTCTTTATACAGACCTCCCAGTGGGGAAAACAGAAAATGTCAAACAGCCTAAAGAATATTCCTTATACATGTAAAGTATATCAGTGTAGAAAAAAGTCCTCAATTTGTTTCTATTTATCCACATCACTGGTCATACAGTGTGTCTATAACAATTCACATTTGCCTGCCAGATGCACTTAAAAACCTATGATCTTCCCTTAGAACTGAAGACAATGTCACCACACAGTCGTTTGTTTGATGCATGAACTGAATTCACCGCTGTATAAACCCATCAGACATCCTGCCGGGATTAGGTTTTTCATATAAACATGGAATTTACCTCCAGATTTCTGAACCTAACAGACACGCAGTACTTATTAGAGGTGCAACGGTACACATATCTGTATGAAAAAGATCCAGTGCAGGCCTGTCTGTTCGGTATGCGTGTGTACTTTAAAAAATGACACCAAAACAAAGAGGCGTCCCAGCTATCACTGAAGTCTATTCGGGAACAGAATATGCTGTATTCAGGTGCAGGTGAGACATTAGGTTGTCAAAATATCAAAGCAACCACAAAGGCATTTATACATGCTTTAATCTCGATTTGGGCGCAGTCAGTTTTTAATTTAAATTCCTTAACATCAACGTAGACTGTTTTCAAGTAATGTTGTATATTTTATCTATCCAGACATTGTTCCACCTTCTTATAATACTTTATTCATTGAAATAAAGGAAAAGTCTCCAGTCAGCTCTACACTTTCCACTGTTTTAAGTTTTGGATCATATTAAAAGCAAATTTCGGAAAGCATACCTAAAATCGACAGATCTGTGACTTTAAAAACCAAATATGTACCGAAATTGAATTCTTCAGTACAGTTACACCCCTACTACTGGCATATAATTAGACTGAGAACAGATACTGAAAAGCTTCCAAATGTACGTCTTTTTTGTTGTTAATTTTTGACAGATTCTGGGTGTTTTTTTTGTCCTCAATTCATTGCAAGTCAACAACATTTTACTGAAGATAACCTGGCCATGACACAAATTCAATATGTTGTGAGCGATGAAGTTGTTGGAGTCGTACATCCATGTTTAGTGATTCATAATGATGCAGTTTAATAGCAGCAATGTTAGATATTACTATATACACAGTAAAAATCAAACTTCTTGCTGATATAATGTTTGACATAAGAAAGGTGCAGTACGCCATGGAAGTCATTGATGATGTCACTTTAAACGCTGCAGTTTTTCTACATGCATGTCTGTGCTGTTACATACCTTGTTCTATTTATCTATCAGATACACGGACGTCTGTTTAATCTCAGTCAGTTTTTCTCATGTAGCACCTGAGGTTTTTTTTTTTTTTTTTCCCTCCATCAGCCCCACGCCCTGCTCAGCCTGGTGAATGTGCATTTGACCCAGAGCAATGTGACAGGAGCTCTGGCCTTGTTCCGCCACATTCTGGAGACGACCCCGTCCTCGTCGTCTTCCTTCTCGTCCTTTTCCGGCTGCAAGCAGTGTCGCAGCAGCCTGCCTTTACTACGTTGTCTTCAGTTCTACCCCTCCCTTTACAATCTTTCCCAACGACAGCCGTGCTCACGTAAGTCCCTTAAATAGGGTAATTCATTGTTTTTTCTCTAAATAAATAAAACCCCTTTTTTTTTTTTTTTTTTTTTTTTACTGGAACGACACAATAAAGCAAAGTGCTTTTATTTAATTACTACGATTTAACTGATCTGAATAGATTGTGAGGCTCTCCTTTTGATAAGCACCAGGTTTTCCTCTGGTCTCTGCTAGTAATGTGCTTGTAAAGGCACCACAAGGTGGCATTAGAAGGCACCAAGTCATTCGCTAACCGCCATTGTTTTTCATTACATTTGCACCTGAAAATATGCTGGAATATCAGAAAAAACAGTTAAATAATAAGTTTACCTTGGTTACAGAGAGGTGACAGAAAACCTTTTTCACTAAGGGAAAAAAAAACTTTAACAAGGAAATTTTCCAGAGCTTAAAACCTTTATTTCATCCCTGCTTTCCGCTGAAAAGGGAAACCAACAAGTTTCTGCCTGATATGAGCCTTGGACTTGATAAGAAATCCTTCTTATCATCCCTGAGAGTTGCTGTAAAACTGCTTTACTGTATGATGTGTTCTTTATTTGAACAGAAACAACATGTTTTTGTTTTTTGTTTAGTGCAGCTGAGGAAAAAGTGCCTTGAAGCGGAGAAATTCTGCTACTCAATAATTTAAGCAGCTGAAAATAGCTAATGGTAACCTTAGATAGGACTATATTTTTTCTGTCTAAAGTTAAATATTGTTGGTGGTAAAAAAAACAAAAAAAAAACGAGTTTTTGAGGTCAAACAAGCTCTTACAGACCCAACACCCACAGAGTTAGTCGGGCTTTAAAACAGATTTAGTTTCTATATTATATTTTATTATTAAATGACATTTGAAAATTATAGAATTATGCCTGTTTATGTTTCAAGCTATTAAAATGAAAGATTCATGTTAGAAAGATAACATGAACCAAGTTTCTACAGCAGTTTCTTTCAAAAATGTATTTGGATGGAGCCGGTTTTCAAATGCAATACGGAGTAATGCAAGAGTTGATTCCATGCTGTTAAAAGAAGAAGTGTAGCTTCGGTAAACAGTGAAAGTCAACAGAGTCTGAGAACAAAAGACTGAAAAACAACCAAACATAAAATGCATTGTGTTCTGTTGTGAAATTGCTTGCAGGGTTCTTTGCAAATGTAAAATCAGTCATGCCGTATCTCCCCGACGCTTTAGTGCAAATTACTTGGTCACACAGTTGTTGGGTGAAATTAGGATTGCATAGATTGTCATGTAATCAGAATTTAACATCTAGATTGAAGTTAGCATGTCGTTTTCTATCAGTATGCTTAATCCTTTAATGTGTACTTAAATGAAAGTAGTAAAGTTTTGAATAGCAACTGAAGCTTTGTTTATGGTGATCCAGAGGAGGGAACCTGCATGACTGAGAAAGACTTTGGCATACAGCTGGAGGAATGGGAGGAAAGCGAAGAGAAGCAGGATGCAAGAGCCAGTTCTGCCGTCGAAGACACGCTGCTCTTTGAGAGTAAGACCGGATTTTCTCTGATGCCTTCATTAGATAAAAAAATGGTAAAGAGAAAAAAAAAATCCTGTAGCAACCAAATTTTACTTGAGGCCAGATTCATATTTAAGACAAAGAAACAGACAAATGACAAAAAGTTTTCCTCAGAAACTAACTCTGCTATGCTTTTCTGATTTAGTTAGTTTAACCTCATAATGATGCTGTGCCGGTTTACTAAAAGATCGGCAGTGAGGAAAAAAGTAGGCTGCAGATGGCATTTTGATCTTCATTAGTTGGGTTTTGACGTCAACACAACTTCTCTTCTATCCACTGTAATCCTGCCGTTTCCCCTGATCATTCAGATGTTGTCCTAGACAGTAATGGCTCAGGTGAAGCAGTGACGCAGCAGCAGGCATCTCCCTCCACAACAGGTGCTTGCAAAATGCCGTCTTCCTCTGGGGATGGCGGGGTGGAGAAAGAGGACGAGTGGCAGCTGAAGGAGGACCTGATGGGAGCGTTTGAGGGAGCGCTGGACGTGGGGGGGAAACGTGGAGACCTGCAGTGTATAAGGGTGCTCAAGAACGAGCGCGTCACGGGGGCCCGTGACGATGGCGAGTGGGTAAGTGTGGAAACTGAGCTGTCCTGAAAAGTAAGTTGGAGAAATGTGACTTCAGAGATTGTGTTGGTTAACTGAATGTGTTTTCTATGTTCTTAGATCACCGTCCAGGTAAAACGGGTTCGGAAAACCAAGGCCGACGGATCAGAGAGCGCCACCATCTCTGATGACAGTCAAAACGAGGAGTCGCTGTCTGGAGGGAGCTCCGTACTGGAAATCAGCGGTCCGACTATTCCGTCTCCCTGTCCTTCAGGTAGCAAAAACTCGTACACACAACAGCAGGAACGTTGAGAAAATCTGACTCAGCTTTATTTCACTTTGGATTCCGACGCTCAGATCGTGTTAAAAAAAGAAAAGAAAAGTCACTCTATAAGGATCTCTCTGTGCTTTTTGAGCAGGTCGCTGGAGAGACTACACAAGTCTTGGCTGGCCTGGACCAGAGGAGTGCCAGCGCACACGGAGAGTTGACCTCACGACTGTAGCTAGTACTTGGTTGGCTGTTTCTGCCAAGAATATTGAGTAAGTCTATCAATATGACAAATACAGTGACAGTCGCAGCAGTCGGATTACATTTATGGTGTATTTATTTAGACACGCTGCCAATTTGCAGCATCAGTCGACTCAAGTTTAGAGAAAGTGACGCGCCTCTTTTTTTTGTTCATGGTAAAAATAGCAAAGTAGGCGACAACAGAGCATGTCGTATGTTTGTCATGTTCAGTTAGCAGCGTGTATTAAAACGAGTGTATTATCCTTTGCTTTGTGTGTCCCATTACCACCTCTCTGCAGCATCACAGAGCACATAGACTTCGCCACCCCACTCCAGGAGCCTGCAGCCGAACCGTTATGCAACGCCAACCTAGCTGCCAGCATGCACACCCTTGACCACCTGACAGGCGTGGCCAACCGCGCCTCCATCCACTACACAGGCGAAGCGCAGCTGCGAGAGGTACGCCGAGACCAAATGTCACACAAACCAACAAGCAAAATAGTTTTGAGCAGCATGTGGGAGATTGCAATGACAAGATAGCTTTAGGAAAGCTATTTGCTGTTATTATTAACTGAATTTCTTAAAACATCTACTATTCTTATTTAAAAACATTGTGTTTCATTCGTGCTATGTGATAAAGTACGACTTACATGTCAAAGGTCCATTGTCTGGGATTTTGTTCCATTTATCGGCTGAGATTGCAGTTAATGAAATGCCCAGGTGTCGGATTTTCTTCTCACTGCGGTCTCTTTTGTCACCTCTGAAGGTCCTGCAGAACCTCGGTAAAGATAAGTTCCCCCCCCAGTCATTTGAGCAGGTGGGAACCCGCATTGCTAAAGTCTTGGAGAAGGTGAGTCCGTTCAGCAGAGTAAAGTTTACTTATGAAGAATAAGTTTTAGCTTCAATTTCTTAGGCAGAGTTTATTTTGCCTTTCTAAAAAAAAAAATTATATACCGTCTTTACAGAAAGGTACATTTTGAGTGTATTGAACCACACGAAGCACAAACAAAAATATTTATTAAGTTTTAAAGGGGCCTGGTCACGTACTATGACCACAAATTTCTACGCCAGTAGCTCCCTCTGGTTGCATACAGAGGGTTTCCAATTAAATGATCGTGGCATGTTGGCTTATTAGATTATATTTCTGTGTTTTACACTTTGGTTTTGCTCTATTTGTTAGTAACCAACAGAGGTCGGTAGTAACTAGTTAAATTTACTCAGTTACATTTACTTGAGAAACCTTTTGAACAAAATGTACTTTTAGGATAGGTTTACTTCACTGTACTTTTTACTTTTTCTTGAGTCATATTATTACTCAAGTATCACTACTCTTACTTGAGTAAATTTTCTGGCTATTCTACTGTCTGTGAGTAAATTCGATGAATAAAGAACAAACATGTTTTAACCAAAAATGCACCAGAGAGACACACTTAGTTCATGTTAAAGTGAGACTTCTTGTTTGTACACCATATTTGTTGTTTTAATGTTATTTTCTATCTGCAGAGCTCATCTGCCTGAATTTATTTTGTAATTATGTTATTCTTACAACATTTCTTTTCATTTTTCTCTTTAAAATACCAATTCAAAATAACCTGATATTTTTCTCTGTCCGATTACATAATTTTAAAATCTTTCTCACTGACAACTGTTTTATTCTTGAGTAATTACTTGGCTGATTATTTTTTTACTTTTACTTGGGTGAAAATATGATGAATAAGTGCTACTCTTGAGTAAACTTTTCGGCTACTCTACCCACCTCTGGTAAACAAAGTGCTTTTGTATATATTTACCAAAACAAGAGCATGTGATCGTGATATTGAACATGTGCGTAATGAGTAAACAAGGAGAAGCAGTTGAGCCCAGAGACATATATACAAAGTTATAATGACATATAATGAAGAAATACAATCATACGTATTTGTTCCTTCTTACCTGTGAAAGGTAGCGCCACTAGATCAACAGCAATGCCTCTGCCTGTTGATCGTGCCCGGTGTAAAGTTCTTTACAGGCTCAGAAAGGACAAGTGAACGCTATCAGGACAAACGCTTGGGGTATACTGTTTTATTTGAAGATGAATCAATGGGTTTTTGTTTTTTATAGTCTAAATACGTGACTAGGTCCCTTTAATTTGAACGTTACTGATTGGTAATCTCTTGAGCTGATATCTTCAGGTCGTCCAACATTAAAGTAGGATTTTCTCTTTTGAGGAAAGGAAGAGAAAGCAAGTCCTGATGGCTGGCAGGCCTGAGAGATTGATGACTAGACACTCTCATCTCTTGCAGTCTGTTCTGCTAAATATGTTTTCTTTTTACTATTGTAAAGATAAAACATGCAAATTTCTTGTTCCCTTTGAGTTGTCAGAAAAAAAGAAGGATGAACAGCTTTCTAAAATGCCACTAAAACGTTTTAAACTCAATAGTGTTTTCTTTTTTTTCACCAATCAGAATCAGACATCTTGGGTATTATCCAGCATGGCGGCACTATACTGGAGAGTGAAAGGTCAAGGCAAGAGAGCCATCGACTGCCTCCGGCAAGCCCTCCACTACGCCCCTCATCACATGAAGGCAAGTTAAACACAATTATTCAGTCTTTCTCTCCAACAAATGAATATATAAATAAAGTATATTTATTGTATCTGTTTCTGCTCTTGAATTACGGTGCAGGATGTACCACTTATCAGCCTGGCCAACATCTTTCAGAACGCTAAGCTGTGGGAGGATGCCCTTACAGTTGCCTGCATGGCTGTAGAAATTGCTCCGCACTTTGTTGTGAACCACTTTACCCTTGCCAACGTCTACATTGCAATGGTAACAACACTGAATCAAATCATTTACTTTTCCTTCACATGCACATTTGTGGTAAAATACCCTGTTGCTCAGGTCTTGTTGTTTTGCTGGCGGCGCAGCAGCACTTTAAGGCGTTTGTTCTTCACGATCGCTGTTTTCTTTCTCGATAACAGGAGGAGTTTGAGAAAGCCATGCAGTGGTACGAGTCCACTTTGAAGCTGCAGCCAGAGTTCGCCCCCGCCAAAGATCGACTGAGAACCATCCAGTGTTACCTGCTCACCAAGAGGGAGTGTCATCAGCCCTAAGCCTGGCAGCCCCATCTCAGGCGTGACCCAGTGATCATAAACGCATCAGGCACACGCACACGTTCAGACATTCTCTACCACAGAATAATTTGAATAAATTGAAAATATAGGAAAGTTGAAAGTCAACAGTCATAATTTTGTGCAATCTGGGCCCTTTTTTTTTCTTCCTCCGTTGGTGGTCAAACCCACCCGTATTGATTGGGTTGAAATGCAACTGCAAGAGCTTTGCTATTCAACAATCTTGTGATGCTCATATCATGGGTTTTTGTTTTCTGTTTGCTTAACTATAAAATATAAGGGAGATCAAAGTGAGTTATACTTTTAAAGTCCAACTACTTCTGATGCAACTTTTAATTCAACCTGGGCCAACTAGAAAACACTATTGTTGCTTTTCTTGAAGACATTTTAAAAATAGAAAATAACATCCTGTTTTTACCCCACTGTTCTCAAGAATAATGGCATATAATATCCTGAAGGTGGTGCCAGATTTACATGTAACGTATTACAATTGTAACTGAAGAGGATGTGATGCAGTATTTTCAAACATCTTGTTCTGAGATGATAGGGATTGTGCTTCTCAACTCAGAAGTTAAACGAGTTTTAATTGAGTGATTAATGCCCTCTCTATGCTTCTTAGAATAAACGGGAGTTCTCGGTTTATGCACTTTTTCTTTTATCATTCCTATTTATATTGGACCTACAGATTGATTTTGCTACGAGCTAATTTAAATATAAAGGTGAAAATTACACGCTGTTTCATTTGCTTCTCAACATGTGGAAATTACCTGGCAGAAAAGGATTCGTCATTCTGTCTATAAAAAAAAAATCAAATCTGTATTAAATGTACAGTATTAAAGACGGTGTGTGGATTTCCTGTTCTTTCTCAGCATCACCTATTTATGTCCTCAGGAAGTGGTTGTGCTTTTTCTAGGCTAAAATAAGCGATGGACATACCGTTTTGCTGCTTATAGGTATGAAAACCTGATTTAAGCTGAAAGACAAAACCAGAAGTAAATATAACACCGGCGTATTCGTGGCACTGCTTGACTTTTTGCTGCCAGACACCATTTATCAGCTCCTACATAATCTCCCTTTCGGTGTGATGGCACCGGTTTCCTTTTATTCCCATTAAACCATCATCTTTTATAGATGCTTTTAACACAAAATTTTAAAGGAAAAGCCACCAGTTACAACATTTTTTTGGGGGAAAAGGCATTTTTCATTATAGGACATGCAGGTTTTGATTTTCATTCTTGCAATAAATATAGAAGTTCAGAAAGAGATCTCTAGCGCTAAGCTTCATCTGTTTGTGTTTGAACATTTTGTAGAGCTGGGAAACATCAGAGGATCATTAATATTTTTCTGATGGCTGTTTTATCTTCTTTAATATTGTAAACATAATTTTTTTAAGACCGTTTTTGTGCTTTTCATTTCCCCAAGTTTCAGAAATATTCACTAGATCCTAAGCCCTGACTGCACTGAAATTGGTGAATGACACGTTTCAGGTTCTGGACCATTTTCTCACAAAGTTGTGTTAAGGAACTTGTGGCTCATCTAGATAGCAGAATGTGCTGCTTTAAAATCATCTCATGTTTAACATGCAGTGCCTTCGTAAAGGATTTGAAGGCGACCTTGGACGTATTTTGTCTCACAACCGCAGTGATTTATGGCGATCACATGTTTGACAAACCAAAACTAGTTTGTGGTTGAGAAGTCAAAGAATTTTAAATGATTTTTAATTCAAAAAAGAAGAAAAGATCCGCCAAGCAACTGTATTCACCCCTTTAACTTTGGCTCCCCTAAATTAAATCCCTAACACTAAAGTAAATAGAGTCCACCTACGCAAAGTTTATCCTTATACTCTTTTAGTATAAATTAAACTGTTCTGTTAAGGCCTCCGAGCTTTGTGACAGAAGTATGGTGCAGTATAATATATCTGGAAGATCTGCAGAGAGCCACTGCTCAGTTGGCAGAATCTGTTGACAGAACGGCTGTTAACGATACACTCAACAGTTTACGGGGGGATATCAAGAACAAGGCCGTCAGTAGTCCTGTTTGCAGTGTGTTACGTGCCATGCTGTGGATAAACCACACACATAAGGAGATGCTCTGGTCAGATGATAGCAAACGTTTTATATATATATGATGGGAAACTAACATGGCACCCTGAACGCACAATCCCAACATTTAGAATCAGGTGGTGGCAGCATCATTCTTTGGACATTCTTCCTTTTTTTTGTAGCAGGGACACAGGAGGAGGTCAGAGTTGATGAAAAGATGAATTAAACCAGGTACAGGGCAGTCTTGGAAGAAAACAATCTCCTAATTTAACTATAATTATTCCTATAATTTTAAAGTTTAAAAGGCAGGTTATTGAAGATCCACCAGGATCCCTAACAATATCCAGCTCAAACAAGAATAAAGAAGGCTTCAATTAAGGCTTTGTTTTTACTGGCTTGTGCGACAAAAGTTGTTTTTGAAACCATAGTTTTAAAGATATTAAAGTATAAAGGTCATCAAAAAGTTACAAGCTCCAACTCTACCCCGCCGACACAAAAAAGAAGCTATAACTTATGACTTTTTTTCTCTATTTAACTTTAATAAATGTTAAATTATGTTGGCACAAACAACTTTTGTGTCATTAACCAACACAAAAGAGCACAAACCATCTATACTTTTTTTTTGTTTGAGTTAAGTAATGCAAAACAAAACCTAATTGACCTTTGAAAACATGCCTAGACTTTCATTAATGTCTTTAAAGTCATAGTGGAACAAGATGTTTTCCTGCACAAACATTTGACACCATTTTTCTTCAATTTAAAGAATGTGGAGGTAGGGACATTTTTGTCAATTGTATCCTTCAAACATTCTGCCTGTTTCAACATAACTGTGCACCAGTGCACAAACCAGGAGCCCTAAGGCTGTGGACAAGCACAGTTATTGAGAACTTGGTTGGCCATGACCGTTTCCTGATCTTAACCTTCTTGTCCAACATCGATCCCAGGTCTGGTGGAAGCAATGGTCATATACTACCATGATCACATTTATAAACCTTAGACAGCCTTCCACGTAGAGTTGAAGCTTACTTGAATAAAGTGAGAAACGTGCTTACCATTAATGGTTATCAGATTTATCCCTGAGCTCAAAGTAATTTATTATCCAGAATCAGTTTTAATATTAGACCTTAAGACTCATATATTTAATTGGTCTTTGCATATTTAAATATAAATGTTTTCAACATTAAACTTGAAAGCAATACTTACAGCAGTTAATGTATATACAGTATGTTAGAACAGTGAAAAGTACTTCCAATGATGATATCTACCATTTACTGTGCGTTTATTTGATCTCCAAATGAGTCACTGAGCTCAGCAGATAGAAAATAACATTACAATAAAGCTTGTGTACAAATAAGAAGTCTCACGTTAATGTAAAAGCTAAGCTTTGTCTCGCTGGCGCGTTTTTGGTGAAGTTAATCACAGTAGGTAGAGTAGCGAGAGTAGAGTAATAATTTTACTCAAGTAAGAGTAGTGATACTTGAGTAGTAATATGACTCAAGTAAAAGTAAAAAGTACAGTGCAGCAAAAGTAAAAGTCATAAAAGTGCATTTTGTTCAAAAAAGTTACTCAAGTAAATGTAACTAGTTACTACCCACCTGTGTTCACAAGTCATCACCTGTTATAATTTTTCTTTTAAATCAACCAGTAATCTAATAAGCTTATTTTAGCTTCTGTGTTTGCTTAAGAGAGTTCGGGTTTACCAGAATCAAAGCATATCTCCTAAATTTCCCAGAAGATGGATGTGGTCAAAAAAACAATAAAGAGATAAAAAAGGATTCTGTATATAAAAGGTTATCTTGCATTCTGGAAAATATTCGCTGAAATATGAGTAAAGCAAAACATACCTGAGATACTAATTACCCCCTAGCTGTTTGGAGCTATGCATTGGAACGTGGTGGTGTCTCTGCAGCACGAAGCCTCGTGAACTAAAGAGGGAACATTATGTTCATTCACTTAAGAAGGGACAGTCACATAGTTTTCATGTGAAAAGGCACTTCTTTCCTGCTGCACCCACCCCCCAAATACGCGTTCTAAAAATGGCTCAAGCACAAAACAGCCTTCTATTTTTAGAATCCTGTGAAGTAACAAGATGGTTGCAGAGGAGCTGAAGTGTGTGCACGGAATCCTATAAATAAAAATAAAAGCACATGCAAGGGAAAATTTGCAGCTACAGAGCCCTCCCCTCTGCTTTAGATCCACTGTGGACGAAACCTGCTGCATTGCAAATGGATCATATTTATTGTCATCCCCGCTGTCTATTTCTGTGCAGTCAACCCTCTTCTCCACTCTGTTTTGGAATGTTTCTCAATGAATAATTGACTGAAGAGGTATTTTCGACCATCCTGTCTTGGGTGCAGTGCATAAATAGCTCATGTGCTGCAAAGCGTGCATGGATTTGTCAGGGGTGTAAGGCCTGGGAGTAGGAGCTCTGTTATGTAATAGGCATGTGAGTTGGCACGCCACAAAAACACTGCATTGAATGGGGTGTGTGTGAAAGCTCTGTTCCCATTGAGTGTTTTAAGAGTGATTGTACACTCACTGGGAGTCCTTTGTTAAATCTTTTGAAGCTGGGGCAGCTAATTCTATTACCGCAATGGCAAAAAGGACTTGTGCATCTTCTAAATACACATAAGTCCTTATCTTGATACATTATATTTCAGCTATGTTAAGTTTTGATTAAAATATTTCCCCCACCCCCTCTATGACTGCCACTCTCCAAATATGTGCATTAAAAATTACAATTTGTACGACTTGTACCGTTGGATGACCACCAAAAATCACAATACTTTCTTTTTATCTGTGTGCTCGTAATCCAAGGAATAATAACACTGTGAAAGACTATTTGGGTTTTAAAAATATATTCATGACACTTCTTGGGGATGAAAAATACTGTATGTTCACATCTTAGCAAAGCACTTTTATACATGCTCAAAAGTTGTGTTGTTTTTGACTTTTCAGTTATTTGTCTTTATACTGAACTTATGATGCTCATGGGCATGTTGTTTGTTCGGCATATGCAAGTACCGTAAATTTAGCTCAGCATGGCTAAATTTAGAAACACTGAATGAAAGTGATGCAAGACATTATGTAACAATAGTGAGGTCCCTGCATTGACATGAAAGACTATTTATAAAGGCACTGAGATAAAGTGCACACAGGCAGAATTTTGTTTAAATCTCATTTTGTTTGCCTGCCAGGAAGTTGAGACAACACTCATCAAATACAATGATTTGTTTATTTAAATTGTAGCTTACAGTTTATTAGTTGAGCAAAATAGTAAATGTGATGTCCTGATTAATTAACATCCCTGATAAATATGTGCAAACACGTAAATTAGTATTTTGTTGCATTAGCATAGTCCTACACCGATTGTATTATTTTGTTTTATTTTCTTATCTCCCTTACTGTCCTAACCGTGCTTGGTATATAAACGTGATTTGTCTTGTTTTGTCACAGTTTCAGTTTTAAGACGGTGATTAGGGGCAATTTTTGTCCTTCCTGAATTATGAAGATAAACACAATGTGTAAATAAATTGCACGTTCCCTCGTCTTTCTCATTTTGAAGAGTGGCTACTGGAGATGGGCTTAGCTGTTGCATCACATGTATCGTGAGAAAATGCTAAATTACTAAAGTAATTCAAAATAACTTGACCCTCTTATCAAAAAAATAAAAATAAAAAATTCTCCTGAGATTCAACTTTAAATATGATGTGACTGCCACTTTTTGATGTTGTTGATTTTAGATTTATTTTTCATCACCACTAAATAAATGCACTGTATATAATAATATATACCAGATTTCTCCATTGTTTTGTAAATAAACTCAGTTTCTAATCTTTCTCTCCAAATAAAAGCAAGGCTGGTATTGTTGTCTCACAGCAGGAAAGTAGCAGGTTAGACCTCTGGGTCACCTTATTATGTGGAGTTTACCCTTTTCCCCCCTTTTTGCATGTGTGGGTTTACTCCGAATAGACTGGTGTCTTTCTGTTGTTCCGAATAAGATATGTTGGGTTATTTTGTATACTGAATTGACCAACGCATGAGTGTTAGAGTGCATAGTTATATTTCTCTTTTTCTCTTCTGTAAACATTAGATCTGTTCAAGGTAAATCCTGCCTCTCCCCTTTGGATTTGTGGGATAGGCTTCTTTATTTTACTCGATTACAATATTTGACTTTTCTTCCAAACAGAGTACATGCACGGTGCGACAGTATATTCAATGTCATTTAGTTTTACAATTCTTACAGCATGAAAGGTTTTCTATCTCTTATCAAGGCTAGATTATGCAGGGTTGCAATCATCAGTCCATCTTCTGATCATTTTCACAAGTAGTGTGTGTCCCAGAATCGTGTTCCAATCAGTATTGTTTTCAAAGAAGATGCAAATATCACAATGGGAAGACAAAGAACAGGAAAATAGATAGTTTTACTTTAAAACATCCCTAAAAAAAAGATTTATGATTAGTTTTATTTTGATTTAAATGGTTCCACGAACTTCCTGCAGTATTGTACACATCTTCTTAAAGTCAATCTAATAAGCTAAAAAAGAAAGATGACAGTCTAAATAGTTCTTTGGATGCAGCACCATGGACAGCTCCCTCTGAAACGGGTCTTCAACCCTGGTCCTCAGGATCCACTGCATGTTTTAGGTGTTTCCCTGCCTCCACACACCTGACCAAAATAAATGGGTGATCAACAGGCCTCCACAGCCCTTGATGGCTGCCGAGGAGGTCATGCAATCATTTGATTCAGGTGCAGTACAGCAGAGGCACATCTAAAAGATGCAGGAAAATGGGTCCAGGGTTGAAGAACCTTGCTCTAAAAGATGCTTAAACAGATAGGTGGTAAATAACAAACCTCAAAACTGTGTTGTTGTCCTCTAACACTGGCTTTGGGATTGTATCAATTGTAACCCAAAGAAAGGATAGACATATATCCATTGCAAGAAGAAAGCACCAACCTCTCACAAAGCATCTGGTCTTTTCCAGGTTGAAAACTGTTTTAGACCTTACCTCAATCCTAGGAAATTTGATACAATGCTCAAAGAAACTGCACGCAACCCAAAATCAACATCTCAGACTCTAAAGATCACTTAACAAGGTAAATGATGTAGTGCATGATATGACTTCAGGAAAAGACTGAACACGTACTGCTAATTTGGTATGGTTGCTTATTTGGTATGGCATCACAACTTGGGTTTGGAGAGTTGCATCTGAATAAACCAAAGATTTCTGTAACAATATACTGTATGTTCTTATGACAGAGAAAGCCAAAAGTTGAGAAATTTTCCCTTGATACACTGGGCAATGTCTGAAGAAAACCAAACCCAATATTAGCACAGACTACTTATACCATGGTATACCATGGTATAAGTAGTCTGAGGCTATCCTGACAACTGCAGTTGTCAAGCATTGTGTTTAAGTGGTGTTAATTTGGGCTCGTTTTGCAGCTTCATGATCTGGCTACTTCACACCTTTATCAGCTATTGCTGTTAAAGGTGATTGTACAACCATTTTATTCATTAAGTGTACTTTGCTTTTCACAGTCAACTTTTATAGTTTGGCTTCATTTTGTTAAAAAAATAATGTCAATGTTAATTCTGTTTTGTATATTTTTGTATAATTTGGTTTACTAATTTTTTGCTAGTTATTCTTTGCAAAATAGCTCATGTTCTGTCAGACTAAATGGAAAGCATATGTAAAAATTAATGGTAAGGTTTTACCACCAATTCTCAATTAGATTTACCTCTAGACTGGGGCATTTTAGTATATCAACATGATTTGATATAACCCATTCCACTGTATTCCAGGTTGATCTCCTACGGGAACATGAATCTCTCCCCCAGTCTGAAGTTTTTTCCTTAGTCTCCAACAGGTTTCCGTCCAGGATTTCCCTGCATGGGACTTCAAATAAACTGTGACCAGCTTCCCTGTAACTGCTAAAAGAAAGCATCCCCACAGCATGATGTTGTCACCATCATGTTTTACACTTAAAATAATGTGTTCAATTTGATGTGCAGTGTTATTTATATATAGTGTAATGCATGTAAGCAAAAAAAAAAGTTGATCTTTGATCTCATCTAATCAGAGGTCTTTGCTCCACATGCTTGTTGAGTCTCATACATGAATTTTGAGAAACTGTAAGCAGGGCTTCTTATGGTTGTCAATCAGCAATGGCTTTCTTTTTTGCCACTCTTCCATTAAGGGAATATTTCTGAAGTTCATGACTCACCGATGTCCTGCCCACAGATTCTCCCACCTGAGCTCTGGATGTCTGCAACTTCACCAGAGTAACCATAGGTTCTTGGCTGCTTCTCTGCTTTATATTCTTCTTGCCATGCCTATTATTTTCAATAACCTAGTAAAGACCAAATCTATTTATCATTTACATAAATTTAAATGTATCAGAAATTGGTAGTACTGTATATAAGTTTACATGTACTCAGTTGTGTTTTCATGAGTAACTCATAGAATAAGATGTACTTATAGATGCAGTTTTGCAGCATTTTCAAGCAATTATATTTTTTGAAAAAAATACTTCTCTTACTTCAGTAAAATTGCTGGCTACTTAATCCATTGATAGTAATTTCACTGATTGAAGCACAAGCGTGTTTTAACTAAAGACATACCAGACATGGAACACACACCAACACAGTTTAGGTTAAGATTAGACTTTTTATATGTACACACACTTCATTGTGCTGGTGTTAGTTTCTATCTGCAGAAGGAATGTCATTTGGATGTCAAGTCAATAATTGCACATCCACCCAGTAGTTTGATATCACCCTGTAGTATCATTTTCAGGAGAACCTAGGCAAACTTAAGAAAACTTAATGGAGGAGGCTGGATTGAATAGCAAAGCAATTGACTTGTATCAATCAATCCAGGAAAAAAGCAGTGTTGTAGTCAGCAAGTGTAAATAACTTAGCTGAAAAAAAATATGTTAATAATCCACAGCATTTTAGTAACATTGCGCCATAAAAAGGTGCTCACACAGATAGAAACATATAGTGCTTGTTTGACAGGTCTGTTTTAAAAGTTTTTATGGTAAACTTATCAAAAACCAAGGACTTCATGTTTTTGTGTGTTTTTAAATTATCTCTGATTTCCAGATTGTCATTTTATATATACAGATATAAACAATGCATATACTTTCCTTCTGCAGGGCTGATCAGACTCATCACATCAGACTTCCCTATTGTTTAGGTGTGTGTCAGCATTATGTGTTATTGATAAGTCTGTGTGTTTATTTTAGTGGCATATTACATTTGCACGTTAGAGCCAATGCGTGCAGGAATGCAAATCTTTAACCAGAAAACCTAATAATAAAATCTGGAAAAAAGAAACGAGTTCAGTCTCCTGCAAATGCAATGCCATGAAAATCCTGCAGGTTGCAGCTTTAATGAATGAGACAGTTATTAAAAAGAATAAAATATAACATACATTTTAGTTCATCTATATTTTATTCCGAGGAGGCTGTAATCCGTCCGATGAAAGCAGCCTCGGGTTTATATTCCGCCTGCTGTACAGTAGCACCTTGAACAGAGAAACCCGCAGCGCCAGGCGTGTTGAGTGTGGGAGTTAAAAATAGCATCATCGGTCGGCCAAGCGGCGCTCCGTTACTACGCGTTTCAGCATTCTGCCCTATGCAGGGGGGAGTCTGCAGGACTGACACCGCGGCAGCCCTCCACCTTTTTGTGTAGCTCCGCATTATCACCCTGTAGGCCACTTAGGTTGTTCCGAAGGAGTAAACCGAACCTGAAGTCCATTTAAAGCACATTCGCAAGCTTTATTTGAGCTCGTTCGCACATAACTCACCACATTGTGCTCCCGACGCTACTCGTTTACTCCCTGTGAAATAGAACAGACACTTGACAGTCACCAAACCGCGGCCACTTCGGTTTAGTGAAAGAGGTGTAGTCCTTTTTTTGGCTCATCCTCCACTCTTTCACATTTCCACTGGCTAATTGGACCCTCGACGGTATTTATTCACATTAAAGGCAAAAAAGCAGGCTTTGCTTCCACCTTCAAAGTGGGAGATTCTCTACCTGACGTCAATGCCATTGTGACTGACGCAGCCCACAGCAGAAGGAAGTCTGTTTTATTTCTCCATTTGTTTAGGCGTTAAAAATAAAAAGAACACCCAATTACCCACCACCAACCTCTACAATTTTAGGTGCCTTGGAGTATTTTAAACACATTTTTTTTTCATTATGATTTTTTTCTTTTATTTCCACAGATGGGTGCGTCTCTATGCGCATGTGCACGCGCGCTGGGAAATGAGGGTGCCACCATGCTCTCAGCGACAAATCATGATTTAATACATTTTAAAAAAGCGTCAGATTGCGCACATTATTATCCCCTTAACCAGTCCGGTCGGAGCTGTTTCCCGCTGTCTATCATATATCTGATAAAAAAATATTTTAAAAAATCGGGCGGGCTTGCGCGTGCGCGCGTGCAGCCCACCGTGCAAAGAGGGCTCGTGCTTGCTTTCAAACGCCGCACGCTCGAAATTCCTCCAAGGAACCTCTGCGAGCTTTTCTTTTTTCATCACGCGCGAGCTAAAAATAGAAACGGGGTTGGATCGTGATCCAGAAATAGATAGGGGGCATCACTCCTATAAAAGGCATACCATTCAAGAGTACAGTGAGAGAAGAGAAAAGCCGGAGCAGATTTAATGGACAAAGAGGCTGTTTAGTCCCTTTTTAAAGCTGCTTTCCGTGTTTTTAACAGAGGCTCTGCTGCTACAACGGTGAGTTGATTTTACCTCTCTCTGAAGTACACTGCTCTGCATCAGTAAAATGCATTTTTATTTTTATTTTGTTTTTTTTGTTCTCTTTTCACAAAAAAGTTTGGGCTTTGCATCAATTTTTATTAACATGAGATGCCTGCTAGTAACGCGTCGTGTTTAACCAGTGCTCTTTGTGAGAAATGGTGCCATTTTTTGCTGGAAGGGACATCAACTGGTGTGTGTTTGCAGCTACACGGGGATCACCCTCGGTTATGATCATTGGGATGGGTGGAAAAGTCTTGAGGCAGATAAGGTTGCCGACATCAGTCCTGCTGCTGCTACTTTGAGATCCCCCATTCTGAGATTTGTTGACCGCTTTTCAGCCAAGTGTGAGCTGTCCTTTTGCTTGGGGTGCTGAAAGTGTTCTCTGGTAGTGGTTTGCTGGTTTACACTCCGCGCAAATACAAATACCACCGTGGGCATCGCTGATTAGTTTGATGCACCAGAGTTTATGCTTTTTGATGTGTTCGATCAGCGTACTGCAATCTGATCACATACATGAGTGATTTTTACTGTCATACAGATAAACGGGTCGCCTCACAAAAGCGGCACATGTACAATTTGAAACCGTTTGCAGATTTTCTTTTTTTCATCTCTCCTCCCTTTTGTGCATGATGAGCCTCGAGTCGTGACTGCTAAAAGTGAGCAAGGCGCGTGCTGCGTCAGTGGCGTCTGGCTCCGGTGCGCTCGAGACAGATGGGGAGAATCGTGACAGGCTGGGGAGACGCGTCCTCGGCTGAAAGACTGGGCGGCCCAATAAAAATGATGCGAGGGTGGGGCCCCCACATCAGCAGCTCGGGATTTGGAGCCAAAATTAACCCTTTGCATATAATGAAAAGTTTATATTTATTTAAACAGAATCCGCTCTGAGTGACGCGTCCAGTTAGGATCCACACACCAGATCGCAATGAAGAGACGCGCGTCTTCAGCTGCGGCTTGATTGTTTTCATCCACTCTGCTGTCCATGACAGCAGATGTAGTCAAGAAACTGTCAGGTGCTTTGGCCTTCTGCATTTAGGTGCTCTTTTTCCCTGCATCCCTATTGGTGGATGACTGGGTACCCGGTCCAATCAGACCACGAGCATTCCACTGCTGCGTGTTAAAGTCTACAACGGCGATAAGATACCGCCTCTCCTCATCGCCGCTCTTTTTAATAACAAGGCTGCGTGTTGCAGCAAACCCAAGAGCAGCCAGACCAGTGTTCAGATCAGATACAGCTCAGTCAATGCACAAGTCAAACGCACAGTGCAAAAGCTGAGGACACTTTGAAGATGAAGACCCGAGTCGTGGACTGGAGATTGACTGATTTGTAGCAGCTGTCCGTCACGAATCTTTTTGCGGTCTGGGCTTGCTGTGCATACATGAATCCGGGAAGCCCTTACCCCAAAAAGCATTCGTGGAGGACGTTAACGTCGCTCGTGTTGTTTTGGATGGAGGAGTCCCACCGCTGCTGTCAAAACAGGCTGTTGTAACACCGAGAGCTGGACCCTCAAAGTGCTTCTGCACACACACACACACACACACACACACACATACAATGTTTGAATGTAACAGGGAGTTATTTGGCTAAATACTTGAATTTAATTATTATTTATATGCGTCTGCATCTGAACGAGGGAAAAGCAAACGCCGAGATAGACACACGTCTTACACACACAGTTCCCTCTTTAGCAGTTTTTCTGCAAAACTACACATAAAAATGTTGCTTATTGCTGTGCAAAGATTTTTTTTTAAAATAGTAAAAGGACAATCTGAATTTTTTGAAAAAACTGTTATGATATGTAAGTCTTTTTCTTTGTGTGGACTGATTTTTCTACCAAATTAATCTTACCAATTTATTGATTACACTAATTCTGCATAATGTCAACTCTATCTATCTATCTATCTATCTATCTATCATCTATCTATCTATCTATCTATCTATCTATCTATCTATCTATCTATCTATCTATCTATCTATCTATCCATCCATCCATCCATCCATCCATCCATCCATCCATCCATCCATCCATCCATCCATCCATCCATCCATCCATCCATCCATCCATCCATCGCTGAGCCAGCTGTGGGTGAAACTACATTACTAACATGTTTTAAGAACATAACCATTATTATTTTGTATGCCCATTTTTATGCTCATTGTTTTTATGCCCATCAAATATCAAATTGTATTATTTTTCTGCTCAGTTTGCTCTTAGTATTATGTACAATTAATAACATTTACAATAGGACAAACTTCATCTCAAAATACAAGTTCTTGTTGCACATTTTTTATTTAATCTATTCATGTTCTGCATTTATCCTACATCACACACCAATGTGTCCATGTTTTCAAATGTGTCTTTCATTTGACGCATCATTTGAAAAAAATACATAATTTTATTTTTACTGTTTCTGCTCCCTCATGTTGTGTTCACTTTCTTATTTCTTATTTACCCTTTAACTCCCAGGCTCCCCACTCCACACGCAAATATAATACACAACATTTGGAGACAGCAGCAGTGGCCAAACAACAGCTAGGTCAGCAAGTGGAATCTACAGAGTGAGTGAGAATACCTGTAAAAGAATGTGAACATATGTTTACTATATTCTGTTTCTATTTTTGTGAAATACTCATTCATCCAGGTTGTCCCCTTTCTCTTAGACTACAACATTTCAATTGACTCTTGTAACTTACCTTCAAAGTTTGTTCTTTTCTTTTTTCTTTTTGCTAGCTATTAACGTAAATTATAAAAATGCTATCAGAACTAAGTGCATCAGTGCCTTCTTATTTTTGCAAGTTATGATTAAAGTGTCCAGTCCAGCCTGTCACGATACTACTCAAACACTATATTAAACATCACAGCCCATAATGTCTTCTGCTGAATATTTGGACACAAATTATTATTAATTATTGGTGATCTTGATATTTTTACCGCTCACACACTACCATGTTTTTTTATTCAATTGTCCACACATGTAAAATTGAATAGTGTGAGACATAATCGGCAGATCCCTTAAACGCAGACTTCCTCCTATCATTGAACATCATATAAATGATTGCTTCGTTTTTCTAACATGTTTACATGTGATTTTCTGTGACAATCTTCCGCTGACATAAATGACTGGACCTTACATTAATCTTGAAGTTCCTCTAATAGACATTAGTTTGAGATTTGACCCACATCAAGAAGCAGGCAGTAAGCTCCCCCCATGCTTTCCCCAGGAATGGTGAAGTTGTCTAGTACCTCCCAAAGTAAGGACTACCCTTTTGTGAACCATTTCATTTCTTTGCAATATTTGTCTTATACCAGTATCAGTTCATGCACACTGGCTAGATGTGGCGTTTTGTCCATGGTCTTTATGTTGTTGGGTTTGAAGTTATTCTCCATACTAAATAATAAAATAAACAATGATTAAAAGATGAAAAAATGTTTTGGATGTGTATTTATTTCTGCATGGTTAAAATGTATTACCATGTGTGCTCCTTTATCATAAGACGTCAGAACATGTGTTTTAACCCTTTCTAATTGAACGCAAGAAATAGGAATTACCATTAAACACTGTGGTGACCTTTGACATGCTGTATTTTTCTTCGTTTTCCTAATTTATTTTTTATTTTTTTTGACAGAGTGTGAGTGTGTTTTAATTTGAAGCTGGGTGACAGTGCTGCACATGTGGGAGTGTACAAGTATCTGAATATGAAACATTTTGATCATCTTAGTTATTTACAAGCAATAGACTAAATTTATTAAACTCATGCATGCATGTGTTCAATTGCTCTCTCTGCCCTCATGAGACAGCATGTGTCCTGTGTGTCTCTGTGCTGCACTGTGACAGACTGACGATCTGTCAAGGGTGTACCCCATCTCTCGCCCACTGACTGCTAGAGATAGGGACCAGTCCCCCCACCAGTCCCTGTGACCCTGCAAGGATAAGCAGGGATAGACGATGGATGGATGGATGTGTCCTCAGCAGAGAGATAATCTGTTGAACAATTAATGGAAATGCTGCGTTAAGTTATCACAAAGATTTGACGTGGAAGCAAGTGTCACCAAACACCAGCGTGAAACATATGCTGAAATAAAAAAAAAAATCTAACACACGTGAAGTTTAAGTCTTCAGTGGAAAGTAGTTGTAGCATGAATTATAATGTGCAGTTTTTTTTCTCTCTCTGATGTGCTTTGTTTAGTAAAAGGCATGGAATACGGACGAAACGGTTATAAAATGAGTCAGAGTTTATGAAAATGTGCTTCTGTGTTTTTTTAGATCCACATGAATGGAAAACTTATTTTTTTTACCACGTTTTTAATTTCAAACCATGAATACACTCCTTTAAATGACTGTAACAAATTAGTTCTCTTTGATTTGATATTTCTACCTCACTCTATCATGTTGTTTTTACTCATTGTTTTTATGTTGATGTGTACAATTGTGCATACATCGTATGGCAGTTTAAAATAAAAAGATTAATAAAGAAAAACTTTTGGATTATTTGTGTGTTCACTTTCTCAACGTATGATTACCCAGGTATTGTATATTAAACATTGCTACCAATGTTAATTGTTGTTCACAGAAATTCTGATTAATAATAAAAACAGAATAAGATCAGACTCAGCATGAGCATTTTACATTTCTATCAAATAATTTCTGGATTCTCTGAAGATATAATAATCTGCATGTGCTTTTGTGATACTTTGCTTGGGAAGATCTACATGGAATAACTATCAATCAAAACCAGTGAAAATTCTGTGTTTATTTTTTTTTATTTTATTCTAAGTTGAATCAGAAGCATGCAACAAAGAGGATACATAAACTGTATTGTTGTCATTTAATGAATAAAAAGTAGAGTTTTATGAGCATACAGCTAAGAAGAAGTGTGATGGAATAAAATTTAGAAATCATCAACCTGTGGTGCTAATATGCTGTTCAAACAAACATTTTAAGTTATATGTTAAAATCTTTAGCACTTTTATTCATGAACCAATCAATGCAACAGCTGAAAGCAACACTCTTCATTCACCTCCAGAACACTCAGTCACTAAGGCAGGTGCAGCAGACTTGCAGGACTTGCCTGGGGACATTCACAGAGACGATCAGTTGCAACCAAGACAATGCTCTGATCTAAATTTCATTCAGGTTCCTTTGAAAGTCCACAGCCAACAGTTTAGACCCATGTTTACAATTGGTGCATTTCTATTTTTAGTAGCAAGGCGCTTATGTAACGCTCGCACTAACATTATGGACCACTGATGTCTGCTGCATTTCGACAGAATGATGTTCAGCATATGCGTGTGTGTCTGTGTCTATAACTGTACACTAAGTCGGACATAATTATTTATTATAATGTCTGTTAGGTATACACCAAAGAAAGCAAAGGCAATTATTTAGCATTAAACATCTATCACACAAATTAAACACATGGTGGTGTTGCATTGACATTCATAGAGCAAAGTTTTTTTTCTTTAGTGCCATTGTTGACCTAAGCATTAATATTTTGAAACAAGCATAACCAGGTTCTCGAAAATGTTAGTCAACAAATCTAGTATAATTATAAATAGTCTATATAAAAGCAGAAGCTCTTTAATAAAAATGTAAATAAATCTGCAGGCTTTAAAACAAAGCTGTGAAAACACACAAGTGAAGTAAAATCAGTGATCAGAATTTTAGGCAAAACAAAATTTAACACATTCTTAGAAAGGTGAAAATTTGATGAGTGTATATTGATAATTTAATTGTATTTTTACTGCATATTTACATTTTTATTTATTAAACTAATTTTCTTAAAATGAATAATACAAAAATCATCTAGGTTATAAATTATGTTCCATGTTGATTTTTGAGTTTCAAATGTACATCTTTTACCAAAGAGGCTAAAAAACAAGCAGATGTCTGATATTCTTTTTTAATATAGTCTAAAAATCTATTTACCACAACATAACCTGCAGATTTGATTGGAGTGTTACATAACGCACAAAATATATAAAACTACTAAAGAGTACAATTTACTTAAAATGATGCATATTAAATAAAAAATAAAGATGTTGTGTAATTGCAAATCAAAAAGGTTTAGTTTGAACAGCAGCTGTTGGACATTTTTTAAAATAAAGAAAGCATGAGTGGAAAAGTCCTACAGAGTGACAAAAAATCCTTAAGCAAAAATAAAATTAGTGTCTGTGTACTTGAGAATTACAGTACCAATTTAAAATATCTCAAGACATAAAAGCAAATGAGATGGGAGATGCAAACATGTATAATAATAAGGGGTTGTAATGGCATATATTGAGTATATTTTTAATTGATGTGTTGTATGACCTGTACTGACTATAGTCTGTTTTAACATTTTGCTGCTTTTTATATTTATCAAATTTGCTCTTGAAAATGAGACCATGTGTTTCAATAAGATGCACCTGCAAAATAAAGGTGATTTAAAAAATATAACACAAAGTTCAGATGTACAAATACAGAGTTCCTATGAAAACATCACCAGGTGTTTACTATATACAGTCATATCACTTGAACATACAGGAAATAACGATTATTTTTTATTGAAAATCCCCTTGTTAAAGGAGCTCACAAAAAACAGCTTCAAGTGCGATGGAATTGCAATTAACAGGGTATGAGAGAGAACAGAAATTAAAACTACAAATTAACTAAAACCTCTTTAACACGCTAACTGTTTTTTATACAGAAAAAAAACACAGAAATGTCTCATTTATCTTTACGGACGGTAAGCATTTCAATCATCGAACATGTTGAATCCTTTAACTGTTGCAGCTCGACGGTAGGTGGTGCTAACGCTCCGGATTTTCACTGTTGCTAGGAAACGCACCAAAGAAGACAAAGAAGAAGAAAGGCCCAATCACAGGCGGCCAAATACAGCTGCGGAAGTTCCTGACACAGGCGTCTTAGCTTCTCTTCTCTTTGCACGTTGAGCAACTGTCAAGAGGTTGAAAGTCCAGGCACCAGAGTCGCTGCAGCCTACAGACAGAGAAGTGACCGGTGCGGGAATGTCGCTCAACGGAGAAGCCTTGATCCGGGCTGCGGAAGCGCCGCTGTTCTGGCTCGGTGCCCTGACCGCGGCCTGGCTGTCCGTGTGCTCCGTGTGCCGGCTACTGTCCGGCTTCAAGGTGTGGGTGCTGGGCAACGGACGTCTGGTGTCTCCCAACAACCTGGGAAAGTGGGCAGGTGAGAGTCTATGACGGTGGGAAGACTTCTGTCAAATATCAGGACAGCAAAAACTACACCTGAAGTTGCACAAACTGCTAGATGTGGAGTTTTAGTTGGAGTCAGTCTTTTTGACAAGGCTTCGGTGAAATGAGACTTGTAACAAAACGATGTTAAATGCGGAATGGTGATGGCAAATCTCGGATGTTACATTCACTAATCTACCATTTGTCTTGATATGACACCGCCTCAGAAAATGAATTAAGCTTAAACAAACGAGTAAAAGAAAGATACAGTAAACTCGGCAAAAAGAACTTAAGTGTTCAGTCTACTTTTTCAAAAGTAAAAGTTTTGAATTCTCATAAAAAATTTTTTACTTTCTTTTTTTAATCGGATTACAGGGAGAACACTTTATTGCAGGGGTGTCCAAAGTGTGGCCCGGGGGCCACATGAGGACCCTGTGTCATGATTTGGGTTTTGTTATGGTTTATGTTTTGTTGTTTAATTAGTTCACTCTCCTGTCTTAGTATTAGCTCTGGTTTTTATTATTTGCTTATGTTCTCTTTAGTCTTAGGTTTGGTCTTTATGGTGATTTTGGTTCTGGTTTAGTTTAAATTCTGTTTTGGTTTAGTGATTCTCTTCATGTAATCGATTCTGTCTTAGGTTTAGGTCTGTATTAGTTTTGGTTAATGGAATAGTTTGGGTTTTAATGTGGTTTGATTTTGTACTTTGTTTTATGTTATCAGTTTCTTCTGGCCTGCTCTGTTCACTTCTGTCACCAGCCCTTATTCAGTTCGCCTGCCAGCATTCTTTGTCTTTCTGTCACTCCCCTTCACCAGTCACCATCCAATCAGCTTCAGTTTTCTTCCAGCCACTTTTTCCCCCCTGATCAGCTCCACCCATTCTGGTAATTAGTTTCACTCCGTTCACCTGCTCACTCCTCTACTTATACCTGCCTCTGTCTGCTGCACTCTGCCAGATCATTCTGTCACGAACGGACAGAATGATAATGATAAAGGCTGGTGACAGAAGTGATCAGAGCAGGCCAGAAGAAACTGAAGTACAAAAATCAAACCACATTAAAACCCAAACTATTCCATTAACCAAAACTGATACAGAACCTAAACCTAAGACAGAATCGATTAAGTTACATGAAGAGAATCACTAAACCAAAACAGAACTTAAACTAAACTAATCCAGAACCAAAATCACCATAAAGACCAAACCTAAGACTAAAGAGAACATAAGCAAATAATAAAAACCAGAGCTAATACTAGACAGGAGAGTGAACTAATTAAACAACAAAACATAAGTTAAACCATAACAAAACCAAAATCATGACACCCTGGACTGATTTTGTGTGGTCCCTGACTCCCAATTCTAGAATCATTTTAAATGTTGCCTGTTTGCACAGGTGGTTAATGCAGACAGAGACATTTTATTTTTATGTAAGACAATATTATAGTGAAGTAAATAGGATCCAGTGACTTTTACTCAAAAGTAGACTGTTACTATTGATTGACAGCTTTGGCAAAGGTGGCAAAATGTTTGGACATCCTTGCTTTATTGTAAAGATGGAGCCAGGTCCATTACTGCAAAATTGAAGCAATTCCTGTCATTTATTAAATGCCTCAGAACTAAGCACATTTTCTGTCTAAAACTCACATCAACAGGTATGTTGATTTCCCTTTTTTAAGAACCCACAGCTCGGCAGCTCTTGCTTTCATCACAGCTGGTATGTCCCGCCTTAAACCATAATACTGCAGCGTGATTGGCCCGAACCGTTTTTGGTTCAGGCCAGAACGATTGAGATGGGCGTGGGACAAGAGGAACTGTCGTGTTTGTTTGTCAATGCACAAATATCGCAACAATTCAGCTTTGCAGGGTAGGTTAAGAAACTGATTAAAGAAAATATACGAAAGGTTATATTATGAGTTGTGTTCAATAACACAAACCTTTTTTGTAACAGCACTGATTGTAGTTTTTTTTTTTCTCTCTCACTTCCTTGTTCAGGTTTTCATGTTATATATATGACAAAATCTGAGAAATATAGCTGGTGATTTAGTTTTTTGTTGCTTTCCATCACACTACTCTGATTGTACCTTTCCATTTTTTTTGCGACATTCCTGCCAGATCACCTTTGCATCTTTTTGCTTTAACAATTGAACTTCCTCAGTCTCTATTTGATTTTTGGCTGTGACATCTTGACGTCTTTAACAAAATTTTCTTGCTTGTTAGACGTTTATCTGGTTCAAAGCATACATTTTATCCAGTTACTCTGTATGGGATTAACCCCTTAACCAATAGAGAAAGACATTTGAGTTATTGTTTTTTTCCAAACTAGGTAATGAAGGAAGGAAGGAAGACAAGAAAAGTTGGAAAGGGTATTTGTCAGGATTTGTAGGTTTAGGGCAAAATGGTTTGTATCCCCACATTTAAACCTGTGACCAGTACGTTTTTCTATTTATGGGTTTTTTAACCTTTTTTTTTTTTTTTTTTTTTTTGTTTACCCAAAGAATGGTGCAGACATTGCAGATGTCTGCAAACAGAGGAGCATAAATGTATACCCTCTTCTCCATTTTACTACTGGTTTCAGGGACAGTTGGTCTTTAGAGTAAAGACGGTATCTCTCTAGATTGTTCGTTGTAAGTCGAACTGAGAATGACCTCGGAATAAGAAAATACCAGTGACTGTATCTGCATGAGAACAATGTGCACCATTTAACTGTAGCAAACAACATGCAGTTGTAGTTGCCTTGGGGGGTTTAAAGATTGTAATGACACGCTTTGTTCCAGGGTAGAACGTGTCTAGTCCAGGGTTCTTCAAGCCTGGTCCTCAGGACTGTCTGTCCTGCAGGTTTTAGACGCCACACCTGAATCAATGATTTTAGGATGGCCTCAGCATTCATCTAAGGCTGCAGGGGCCTGTTAATCACTCATTTATTTAGGTCGGGTATGTAGAAGCAGGGAAACGCCTAAAACATGCGTGGCTGTGGGTCCTGAGGACCAGGGTAGGAAGACCCCTGGTCTAGTCAGTTTGAGCAGTCTGTAGATTTATACAGCTCTGTGTCTTAAATTTATCATGTTTGGAAATGGGAAGGGAAAAATTGGTACCCCTAATCATAGTTTATGCAGTTATCACAGTTTATTATAATTCATAAGATTATGTTACTGGGGGAGTGGTGTCCTAGTGGTTTGAGCAGGGTGCAAGTTCCCCAGTTCGACTCTCACACACTGCCCACTAGGGCCCTGCGCCAGACCCTTAGCCCCAGAATTCTCCCTGGGTGCCCCAGTGGCAGCCCACTGCTCCCTAAAAGGGATGGATTAAATGCAGAGGGGAAATTTCTTTAGAATACATGTTGCAATGATTAATAAAGCTTTTTAATTTTTGTTAGTTATTGTACACTTAAAATGCTGTCGGTCTGCATGTTTAATTGATGTGGCTACAAAAGGAAGTTTTCTGATTAAAAAGTATGACACGTCCATGTAACATGTTTCCTAAGACTGTTTAATAGTTTGTTGAGTCTGTGGTCTTTAGTCTTCCCATTTTGCAACAGTGAACCCATCTCATCCTATCTTGTTTGCTCCAGCAGTAAATGCAGGGCACTACCTTTTAAACAGGAGTAAGCACGGCATGTCTGGCTTTTTTTTTTTGTTGTGAAATGTTGTAAATCCTGTGACGGGATTGTGGTTCGAGAAGATTATCAAATCAGATTCAATACTCTCCATCGGTCCACGCTGCTCACTGATTGAACGTTGACATTTGAACCGGCTACCTGACGTTACCTAACACGTGTGAGCCAGAAGATCAAAGTTCACATTTCTACATGGATGCTGCAAGACGGGATGTGTTCGAAATGCAGGTCCGCCACAGATCCTGTTGGGAATCTAAAAGTTAATCTGTTTTGGCCCGTTGGTGTTTTTATTGTAAAGAAAATAGAGACCAGGGATTGATTTAGCTGAAAACATCTCTGCATCTCTTTTAAGCCGCACCGTCACATCAGTCTGCCGGAGAGAGACAAATGTTTTGAAGCCGGAAACTGAAGTAGCTTTTGATCTTTTTTGTGTGTGTGTGTGGCTATAAATGGAAAGTCATCAGTGAGAGGAGGGAGTTTATTTTTGGATCACTCGTGCAAAATCATTCAGAATATGCAATGAGGCAAAAGGAGCCTGGTGGCCTCCACTCTTACTTTCATTCACAAACTTTCTCCTAGTGAAGTAGACTTGATTGGGAGGACAGCCTGGTTATATAACAACTTTAGAGTCATTCATAAATGAGGCACAGTATCCTCAGGATTCTGGTTCAGCGGTTCCTACATTACACACGTGTGTGTGTGTGTGTGTGTGTGTGTGAGAGAGAGTGGTTGAGCAATTTAGCAAAAGAAGGGAGCAGCTGTGAAAATATTAGTGAGCTGTTGCAGTTACATCAGCTCACTAATGAAATGCACTTGCTAGACAAAGGCCTCAGATATTAGCGCTATTGAGTCTTTACAAAATCATGTAATGCTTACATATTGTAACGCACACAACATTTAAGTAGGAACTTTCACTCATTTTGCTTTACTCAGCTCTGGAATCTAACCGCTACATATTCCAATGATTCACTACGTAACGTATAATTTACAGCATTTGTACATTGAAATAATCTTTTGCAGAGGATTAAAAAGTGAAAAATATTTAGAGAGATCAACTTTAAATGAAGCTGTATAACCAGAATGATGTGAAAAAGTTGTCTTATTGCTATATGCTGGCATATTTAGATGCTTCATCTCCATTGTTACAGGCAGAAAAGACACTTAGAAAATATAAATGACACATAAGTTATGAACATAAGCATAGGTAGCATCCTGGCCATTTGTTTCAGCTTCATAAGTTTCTGTCCAAATGGAATTTGGGGAAGACTGTCTTCCTCTTCCTGAGATTTATTCAACTAAACTAAAAAGAAGATGGATGTCACTGGTTTGTAGAAAAACCCTTATCAATATGTTGTCCTCTGTATGAGCTTATAAGTGTCTTTGGTGGTTGTGGAAATGTACCTACAATTCTTGCAATTGCTCTTTGATTGAGCTTTGCAGCTTTTGATTGAGCAGACATTATTTACACATCTAAGCATTTCAGCTACCTGAGATTTGTTATTTTCCCTGATTTGTTATTTTTTTTTTAACATACTTTGTGTAACTTTGCTGCTGAGCGTTGGTGTGTCCAGGTGTGTCCTCTTGCATATCTAAATTTTAGCTAAACCATAGACTTTCAAACTTTTGTATTTCTTAAAGATGAGGCATTTTTTGCTCTGGTATAATTTGAAAACCTAGAATGCGCTGCTGTTTTCTCTTTAGACTGAATCCATCTGGAATTACGATGTCTTCTAATCATACTCTTACTCTTTCACATTTAACTTGCCTTCTGAGGCGTGTGCAGCTTGACGTGTTTCTCTTTTTCTTTTCTTTTTTCTTTCTTTGTAGTTTGAGCACAGCATGGCCTGACCCTAAGGGTTAACATGCTGAGATGTCCACTGCTGAGAAGACGCACAGCTCTCTTAAATCATTTTACATTTGTGAATAATGTTTATTTTAAAATTTGATATTTCCTGTTCTTTGGAAACGGCCTCATAAGCCCTCACAATTCATGGACTTTTCTTGCCTTAAACAACTTATGTTTTTAAAAGCCAGGTTTTATTTTGTTCTATTTATTTTATTTTTAATTGTATTTCTTGTGTACTGACATGCTGAATCTTTCTAAATGAAGTGTCAAAGATTTGCGTTTTTTGTTTTTGTTTCAATGTCATGTATTGTATAGCTGAGCTTGCTTGAAATACAATAAGCAGCTCCAAGATTGATCAAAAAGTACACAATAGAACAAAAACGTGCCCTTTAAGATATTTGTGTGAGAAGAGAACTTGGAATATGACTTTTTTTTTTTTCCTTTTCACCATTAATATTTTTGCCTCAATTAACCATTTTTAAGCGTATTCCTTTTGATAAGCGCTTCTAGTCTTATATTCTCTTTACAACCTTGGATTTCTGGTCTTGTCTTAGTGGAGCTCTGTGTCTCCCTCTGCTGGTCGTTACCTGCAAGATTTAATTAATTGGAGCGGCAAGTTATTATCCTAAAGATAAAACTGGTATATCCCAGTTTAAAATTACATAGTTTGGATTGTGTTTTTTTGTATGATTAATAAGGGCTGTAAAGCAACTAATTTCCTTTCTCTGAGCTTACCCATAAAACCAACATTCTGGGCTTTTTGGGCTTGGGTAATGTTGAGTAGCTTTACTTTGTGTGTGTGTGTGAAGCAACCTATTCTTAAAATCAGTTTTTAGCCTTTTTTTCTACTGTAAAGCTGGTGTGCTTTTATTTTTATAACGTGATTTACTCTAACATTTGTTGGTCCCCTTATCTTATTTTCAGTGATTATGACCAAGGCCTTAATTTAGCCGACGCTGGTGGTGACCTGAGAAATGGGCGGTTGTGTTGATATCCGGGGCTCACGTGCACATAGTAGCAGGATCATTCAGGACACTCACCCAGTCTGACCTAGATTTGCAGGAGACAACTGCAGCTCCAAAAATAGATCTTTATTCGTTTGAGTGAAGGGAACATGCAGTCAGCTGTAAAATCTTTCTTTTTATTCCTGTCCTGCCTGGAAAAAAAAAAAGGTTCATTCTTAAAACGGATAAAAATAAACCAGCCTCATCATTTCGCCTACAGACTCTCCCGTACCCCCACCCCTTCTCTCTCTCTCTGTGCTATTTTTAGTTGCCCCCAGGATCCCCCATGTTCGCGTCTGTCATTTTCTTTTTTCTTCGGCCGCTCCCTTCTGTTTGGCGCTCCTGCAGCCCTAAAGGATGCTTGGCTTCTCAGCATCATCTGCACTGAAGAATATCACACAACGCGGAGAGGGGCGCAATAAAAGAGACGAGTGGTGGAAGAAAGAGATTAAACGGTGTAAGATGAAAAGAAAACTTTTGCTTTAAACTTCATTAATTTTGAAGGAATATTTGATCTTACAGAAAGGACATAGACATTTTATGACAACAGGTGATGTTGCATTATTAACTTCTGGGCCAATATTATTGCATCCAAAACAATTTCAGTCTCATTGAGCTGAAGACATTAGAAAGGGAAGTGGTTTGTGGAGTTGTCAACCAAGCATTAGATGAGGCCTTGAAAAATGAGTTAGGAAATTTGGTTTAGGTAATCCTTGCTGAAGCAGAACGTTCCCAGACACGATGCTGCCATCACCATTTTTCATCGCAGGGATGGTGTATTCACTCTGATTTGCAGTGTTATTTTTTTCTTTCTCTCACGTATAGCATTTTGTAAATGAGCCAAAAAGGTAAATTGTCTATTGTCGCCCGTCACAGGCCATTTTGATTTATACTAAGACTAAATTACTCACAGGGGTACTTTATACTAGTTGGGCGACTTAGAATAGTTATCAGAGTATAGGGGCGGCTGAATACAAATTCAAAGATTTGTATTTGTAAAAACCAAATGAAAATGCATAAAATCTAATTAAGATAATAAATGCCTTTTATTGTCCCACAATGGGGAAATTTGGGCAAAACCACAGACAGTTAAACATTAGATTAGTATAACAAGCTAATTTAAAGTTAAGTTCTAAAGCAAAAGAAAACATTGTGCAATTATTAATAATACAGCATACATTGCCATATTATACAATGTTGAGGTTTGTGTTTATAACATGACATTGAGGAATGATCAGGGATACACAATATATCAGCATTAACATTGGTATTAGCCAATGTTGGCCAATCTTAACATATGCATCTGTCCAATGGCTAAAACTAGGCTGACATAATTGATTATTTTCTTTTTTTATTGGGAGGGGTTGGCCACCTGATGTGATGGTGATGTGGGACGTTTAACTGAAACAGAGAAGCAAAGTCAGGAGTTTTTTTTTTTTTCTTTTTTTCTTTATTTACCCATGTGTTAACTGGTTGTAGTTTATTGAGGTTTTTGGCTTATAACTCCTGGTGAGATCCTGGATATGAGAAGTGGATTAGACAGTTTAATGGTAAAAAACATTTTGGTTTATTTCACCAACAACCTGTAAGGATCCACAGCTAAAACAAACATGCAAAGGTTAATTTATTACTCCATGACTGTTTATTATGAAACAAAAAGTGACCAAACTATAAAAGTAGTCTTTGGGGAAAAGAAGGTGCGTTCTATGATTTATTAGCTTTAAGAACTTTGAATGTTTTGTAAATAGAAAAATATTTCACAATTGCTGTAAACCTGTTCAGATGTTGCTTCGTAAGCCTCTCCATGGCTGCACCATCTGTGCCGAGTGGTCCTCTCCAGGGAAGTTTGTCAGCTCTCTGAAATGTTCATTATTTGGTGATGATCATTTCAGAATGAGAAAAAATTTTCACTTATCTTTACCTGTACGTTTCTATTCCATGTATAATTTTTTTTTTCTCCCCTTTTTTTTTGTGACTAGAGATACATGATGTCTACTTAAAATGTCACCGTCATATTCTGTGATATTTAGTGTGATGGCAAAACTCACAATAGAAAGTATAATACTTGAAAATTTGTAAAACCTTTTGGTATAACTCGCCTCATATTGTCAAAGCCTCATAGAACAAACACTTTTATTTGTATTTCCACCAAAGCAGTTAGGTTCTGGTAGTGCAACTACTGCTAAAGGGTGCACAATAAATTATGTGCTCTGTTTTGAAACGTAAAAGCAGCATTTATTGATGATCTTATGGAACCAACAGTGCAACAAGTATCCCTGCATCAGGCTGGGGGGGGGGGGGGGGGGGTTCAGACATCATTAGTTACAATTTATCATTACTATCCTGAATAGCTCTGAGTGTGTGTTTGCACGGTTGTTTCTCCTGTGTCTCTGAGGTGGACTGGCCACCTGTTCTGTGTGCCCCACCCCTTTCCTCCCTTTGACCTTGCAAGCGGGGCTGGATAGATGGTTCCCAGTTTGACTAATTCTTATTTTTCATTTTAGCAATCCCTACGTGTGTCATATTACATTTTTTTTTTGTTTGTTGCTCATTTGTGCATGTCCTATTAAGGCTAAACACATACAGATCCAGCATAGTGGATGTATTTTAAATCATTTTAATATTTTAACACAAGTGCTATTGAACACAGAAGATTATTATTGTAGGGTTAGGGTAATCTCTAAACCTTGATGGAGAATATTGCTTTTAAAAAGGTCTGTAAATGAAAGCACAAAGGATTGAAGAAAAGTATGTTTACCCATGAATAAGATGTTTTTCTCTATAAGGGATTCACTTTTAGGTTATACAGGGACATATTATCGCAACACTTCCTGTCTCAATCCACGTTTTGTTATATTTAGAAAGGGATGTGATGAATCGTTCTTTTTTTTTTAAAGACATGGACGGCTAAAAATAGTCTGCTGCTGTTTGTGCCAGGCATTTCCAGGGCATCTGCTCGCGCTGCTGCATATGACAGAGAACCTTGCTCCTTCTTTTCTTTGTCCTCCTCTGTCACAGTAGCAGCTCTGCACATCTCTCTGCAGAACACCTGTCTGAACTGACACGGGCTTTTTGGCCAAAAAAAAAATGCATTCAGTGTCCTTTTTTTTTTTTTTTTTTTTTTTTTTTTTTTTTTGTCAAGCTCTTTGTGCTTGGCCATCATTGCCGTTTTCTTTTTTTTGCACAGAATTTGCCAGATGTCTGAGAAGTTTCTGTAGGTGGCACTGTTTGTCTGTGTATTGATGCTTCTCTCCTTTCTGCTCTATTACTGTAGTTTGTCTCGTTTTCCATGTGCCTTTTCTGTCTGTGAAGAAGTTTTTCTTTTTTTTATAAGCACTAACCCAAGAGTCAGACATTTCTGAAAGCTCTTGTTTCATTTGCCTCTGCCCTTCCTCCATTCAACCAGTTTTCCACTTGGCCTTGCTGGTGCTTGGCTAGTCACGGTGTTTATCTAATATCAAGTGTGTTTGATAGGATAAGACTACACAGAGATCCATTGTTGTGGCTTACGCATAGTTTCACTTCTGTTAAATCAACAGCTTTTGCCACCTTAGAAGAGAGGAGATTAGCCAGGTGTAAGCTAGTTGTGAGCTTAACACCAAAATCAATGATTGTTTGAAACGTCGACTAAATAGTACCTCGTAAACATTCATTCACACTTTCTTTGAAATTATTTTACGTGTTAATCACAAAGTTCAGTATGTGATTTTTGTGTGATGGATAAAATATGTGGTTATCAGAGATTGTTGCAAATAAAAATCTGAAACCTTACTCTGATACCCCTAAAAGTCCATTGGCTAGACCACTTGGGCAGGATTTGATCTTCATATAGATGCATGTTAACTGAAGGTCTCCTGGCTTTTTTTGTTGTTGCAACTAGTCAGTTAATGGGACAATGGAAGGAACCAAGCAGGCTAATCCTGGAAGATGAAATATTGCAGGCAGCAAAAAAATACACTGCCTTGCAAAAGTATTCATCCCTTTGGACATTCTTCATTTCACAAAATGGAAATAAAATGGATTGTTTGAAAGTGCACAATTTCATTTACAGTATATGCCTACAGTTTTGTATTATTTTGTTGAGAAGCAAACAACAAATGGGATAAAACAACAACCTCAACATGCTTAACTGTTCATCCCCCAGAGTCAGTACTTTGTAGAGTAAAAACAGCTGCAAGTGACTTTGGATAAGTCTCTCTGAGCTCGCCACATCCTGCAACTGGGATTTTTTGGCCATTCCCCAAGGGAAAACCGCTCCATGTTGGATGGTTTTTCTTGTAAACAGTGATCTTGGAGTCTACCCAATGATTCTCAATTGAGTTATGGTCTGGACTTTGACTAGGCCGGGGCTGCATAGCGGTTCTCCCTTTGCATGCGTGGGAATCGGACTATGCTATGTTTCTTTACTGTTCTGTTTTTTGTTTACATTGTACATTTGACCTTACTGTCCAGTCTATATATGTTTTGCTTTGATTATTGCTATCTTTGTGTACTAGAGATTGACCGATGCAGGTTTTTTTAAGGCCGATACGTTTTTTTTTGGGGCCGATTCTTGAAGTCGATAATGCTTTTTCTTCTTCCATTTACATGAGAAAAATGACACAATGATAACAAACTTTACACCAGTGTCAGTTTAAACCAAAAGGAAACATTCATTAAAATCAGCCTAGTTCTAGACTTTTTACAAAAGTTTCCCCCCTCTGTTCAGACGTTGTAATGACACCAAGGTTGGTCAATATTTGCGTTTTTTGTCTTGTATCTTCTCTTCTCCCATGCACAAAAGTATCGGCCGGCTGATATATCGTTCGACCTTTTAATGTGTATCCTGCATGCTTCCATTTGTCACTTTGCTGCTGATACACCTGGATTTCCCCATTTAGAGATGACACGTTATTTATATTTGATCTTATTCTAAAGAGCAGCAGAGTTGTTGGTTGTAACATAATTAAATCTGAAAGGGTTTGTCATATGAATGCTTTTGCCAGGCGCTGTAAGCCGCAAACCCATCCTGTTGACACTCGTATGGCTGAATTAAACGTCTGCACACACGATCCAAAATCTGGTTGACAGTCACCCTGGAAGAGCATGATGTTACAGTAGTAGATTATGATCATTATTTCACTCTACAAACGACATCGACTACTCACTGAGTGTATGAACAAGTTAAATCACACAGCGTGTACTACTGTCACCCCTTTTCAGTTTAATTATACCAAATTTATGGAAAAAATGCTAATTCGGTCTGTGTATGTTCTTTTTTTTTTTTCTTGCAGTTGTAACAGGAGCCACAGATGGAATTGGGAAAGCATATGCAGAGGAGGTAGGATGCCATGGAAAAAATGTTTATTCAGATTCAGTTTGCATAAAATGTATCTTAATTTTTTTTTTTTTTATGCATGTGAAGTGTGTTGTACTAGTTCTGTAGTTTTTCATAGACTTCAATGTCTTTTATTTATTCTTCTCTGTCTGAATTAATTTAACCACCGCTGCAAAATTGTCAAACATTTTTACATGTGAAAATGGTAAAGGTTAACCGAACTCAAATTAGAGATGCAAGTTGTTGTTTTTTTTTTAACCCTCTTTTATCTATTTGTCTCTAATTTTTTGTGATTTCAGCAGCATGCTTTGTTTGTTGTCTTTGTGGACTTAGTTTGTTGTTTTTCCCCCCCTCGGCTTCTAAACAGCTTGCCCACAGAGGATTTGCCATCATTCTGATTAGCCGCACTCAGGAAAAACTCGATGAGGTGTCCAAGGCAATCTGTAAGATATGTGCACTTTTATGTTTTGAAATCATCTTTGATTTTTTTTTTTTTCTCTCTCTAACGTGGCACATCAAAGTAAAATATATTAAAGGTGACAGAATATTAGTGTATTTAAACAATTATTCAACTCAATCTTACATTTCTGTGTCAAGGGAAATCAATAGTGCCTGTCTTCCAAAGAAAAAGACTAATATAGGTGATCCATTAAGGCAAACAGTTGCTGGACTAGGGTTGAACCATCATGATCCTTGCAACTGTATAGCCTCATTCATCCTCAGCCTTAAGTGTTTTATCACCCAAAGGGCCTAATTGACAAGTGACTAAATGATATAACACTAAATTGAGTGTCTTACACATGATCCTTTCAGTACTGTAGAGATGCAGCAGGGGCTTTACTTAGGAGGAGTAAAGCCTCCTGCTGGAGCTAAGTGTGAAACCATACAATTAAATAAAAGGGATACTTTCCTTGATGATGATTTGAGGCTTGAGTTTTTTTTTTTCTATGCTCTACTTTTCCCGCTCTAGGAACATGTTTGATAGGCATTTAAATTAACCCTTTTTTACTGTCTCCAATACCCTTATTTACTAAGCTGAAATGTATGATTGTGCCCACAGCAAGCAAATGTGGCGTCGAGACCAAAACGATTGCAGCAGACTTCAGCGCTACAGATATTTATACCAAGATTGAAGAAGGCCTTGCGGGACTGGAGATTGGAGTGCTGGGTAAGTCTCCAGCAGGCGCTCAGCTCACCTAAGTTTTATGTAGAGTTTAATTATATGAACACAAGCATAGAAGATTCCAGCTGAATTGCTCTTTAATCTGCTGGTAGAAATATAAGGTTTGCATGAACATGTGCGTCTCAGTAAGTTAGAATCATTGAAAAGATGACTTTGATTCTGAATTTCAGTTTAAAACATGAAACCTGTTGGATAAATAGTGGTATATTTAGAGCATTTGTTTCTGTTAATCCTAAGACTTGTGCCTTGCAGCTGATGGAAAAACCCAAACTTTAGTTTCTCAGGAAATTAGAATATCACAGAACGGCAACAGAAAAGAAGGCTGACTAGAACTGTTGTCCAGCAATGACCGACACCCTCTACTAGGGTTTATAAGTCAATCCCTGTAGTTTCACTAAAGGAGTCCGTTGTTCACGTTGCTGTGTTGCTGTATGGAAGCATATCAACGGGACATAGAGTGGAAGGTAAAATTTAGTTTAAAAATAGACAGAACAGTAACCGAAATATCAGTTAATCAAACTTTATAGAACTTTACAGAATGTGTAGCAATTAACACTTTACAGAGGTTAAATATACAACAAAAAGAGGAGAGGCACCAAGTTGCTTAAGGGCCATTAATGGTTGTACAGTGAACAGTCTTTATGGTCTGGGAAGACATATGGCGTTATCCCACATTGTTTTCTCTAGTCTAAATTCAGCGCAGCAGTCTACAAAGATGTTTTTGAGCCCTTAATGCTTCCCCCTGCTTGCATGCTTTACAAAGATGCTGATGTCCTTTTTCAGCAGGACATGGCCACTGCCTACCATACCAAAAGTAGCAGTACATGTTTTAACAACCATGTCACTGAGCTTGATTGGCCAGCAACGCGTGCTGACCAAAACGGCATAAAGAATAAATTGGAAATGGTTGAAATAAGAAACCAGATTCAATAAAAGAGCTGAAGGCCATAATTAAAGCAACCTGGGCTTCCTGGACAGCTCAGGACGGCCTCAGGCTGATTACCTCCATTCAACGGCGTATTGCTCCTGTAATTCATCCAAAAGGAGCCCTAAGTAAGTATTGAGTGTAAATGCTAATAAAGTGCTGTACAATTTCAGGAAAAAGTTGTCATCTTCAAATGACTTGTGATAAAGAAATTATTAAAATATGCCGTTGGTGTCTGTCCTCTTTAGGTTCATAGTAAAGATGGTCCCCAAATAAAGACTTTAACAAAAAATAATGAAAATAATTACTTCCATCTCTTTTCTAGCAACACATTTTGCTTGAAGATGTTAAATCAAATATAATCTGTAATTATCTAACATGAAGAGTATGAGAGCATTGTAACTTTAGAATTGGCTAATATTTATTGCTGTTAAAGCAGTTATTTGAAATATTGATGCAGCGTACAATCTTTCTGAGAAAATACATTTGCAATATATTCTTCAAAACGCATATCTTCATAATTTCTTTTTATTGATCTTTATTCATTGAATATACTGAGAAACTGTTGGAATTTCATGAGCTGAAAACCATTATCAAAAGCAAAAGGAATATGTTTTTTTGCCATGTGCAATAAATCTCAATTATTTTCACTTTTTAACTCTGATAAATTACTTTGTTTATATTTTTAATTTCTAAGCGTGTTAGCCTTGAGGTTGACTACACTGTTAAAAGCTCACTTGTAAGTTAAGTTGGCTTAAAATCATCTGCCAAATACATAAACATAAATTGAGACGCACCTTTATATACAGCTGGTTTCACAACCCTTTGCTGCCCCCAAAAGACAAAAATGTGAATAGCGCGTTCACCGTTTTTTTGTTTATTTTATTTTTTTTTATTTTACTCATTTTTGAAAACCATTTTATTTTATTTTATTCCTGGCCTATGGTCTGGGTTATTCAGTGTATTTTCAGTGTCCCATAACTGCTTTTTTTCATTTCTATTCTATAGTAAACAATGTGGGCATATCCTATTCCTACCCCGAATTCTTCCTCAACCTTCCCAACCTGGACACTGTAAGTCTTTCTTTTGTATTTGAAATATATATACATTTAAAGTTATGTGTTTGGTTGCATCACTTATGTCGCAGATAAATCCTGGTGGGATCGATATAGGTCCATTTCAGGGTAAATAATTGTTTTGTAAGTGGAATGCTTTGCTGTCCTTTTATCAGTCTTGGGCTTTTTAAACCGGTGAACTGAACTACTAATTCATTCAGTCATCTGGGCTTGTAAAAAAATAGACCGTTGTTGTATGGCCTTCTAAAATTATAAGACGAGTTTAACTTTCTCTCCACGTCATAAATTAATTCTTAAACTGTTACGACTAACTACATCAATGTGGCTTGTTTCTTATTTCAGTTTATCGACACAATGATCAACATTAACATAACATCGGTGTGCCAGGTGAGTGTGCTGAATGTTTTTTTTTTTTTTTTTTTTTTTGATAACTGTGACCAAAAGGAGGGGGGGGTGAACATTTTTAAATGTCAGCATGAAAGGAAACCAACCATTTAAAATGAAATCGTGGTTGCATAAGTTTCTTTGCCTACCTGGTGATATTTAGATAATGCACTTTTACCTAGACTCCGTATTGATGAATAGGTAGATCTGTTCTTAAACTGACATTTTTTTTTTTTTTTTTTTTTTTTTTTTTGCTTAAAAAAGAGCTCAAGTTGCAAAGATTAAAAAGTGGAAAACTTCAGCAAAGATTAAAGCCTGGTTCACACGGCAGGATTTTTAGCCCAATTTTTGCCCTGATCTTCCCCTTCCAAGAGGTGGTGACTATCGGGGTGTCTCTTAATATAATCTTAAAAGATTATCCTGCCGTGTGTGGTGCGTTAAGAGAGATCGTGTCCGCTCGGGGCAGCTCCGACCTCAAGTCAGGGATATTGAACACGTTGGGTTGTCTTGCCCCGATATCCTACCATGTGTGGTGTCTCCAGAGAACAAAAGAGCAGCCTGTTGAATGTGACGTGTAGTCAATCAGTGTGTTGAGGGATTGCCCGAGAGGGAAAAAAAGAAAAGAAAAACTCTCCTATTTCATAGTGCAGCAAGCGTAGAGCCCCCGGTCGCGTTGTCCCTACTTCTTTAACCAACACCTTTTCTTTTGGTCATGTTTACGCTGTTAAAATTTGTCCACAGATTATCCCCATTGTTCTTCCTGGTCATCCATGTTTATTTACTCACGTTTGATCTTGAGAGGATTCGCAAGATTTCCCGTCTGACACCTGAAAGATCTTAAGTGAAATCTGTTCGTGTGTGGTGTGTTGAGCTGGCCATCTGAGCAGATACCATACGCTGTACGAGCAAACCTTTTTTTATCTAAGATTTTTATCTTTACGTGTGGTGTCTCTCAGGCTTTGAAAATCGGCCGATAATTTTAAAATCCTGCCGTGTGAACCAGCCTCAAGTTATATGTCCTGCTCAGTCCCAGTCTTTATTCAATAGACCATATGAAGTTTGTTTTCCCCAGTGGTATCTGAGCCACCTCTGAGTAATTACATTTGTCTAAGCAGATTCAGATTGCTGGGATAGTTTGTGATCTATGTATTACCAGTTAGTCACACAGAGCTGTGAACACTAACTCATTCACGCACGCACAAACACATGCAAAACGGTGACATAAAGCACAGTAAGTCACTTCCGTCCCTAATATCCGTATGTAGCTGCTCCCAGAGAAGCAGCTAAAGTACACCCACTCTTTTAACACTTAATTTAGGTCATTCAATATTTCTCCAAATGGCTCCCTCTGCTATCATTAACATTTCCTCCCTCTCTTTGTGTTACCTCTCTGACCACCTCTTCACACACCTCCCACACAGATGTATGTTTGCAGGCACACATCCACACACAATCCACACACAATCCACAACAATAATCATTCTTTATCTGTCTTTAGTTTTTGTTCGGTGTCTCTGACTTTCATTTAATTGTTCTTTTCCTGTAGATGACTCGTCTTGTTTTACCTCAAATGGTAGAAAGGTAAGTTTATTTTTTTTAGTTTTCCTTCCCCTATACCAACAATTCCACCAGTGACTCCAGAAATTAACACTTTACTAATTAACACTTTGCCTTTTTCACAATGTCTTCTGTTAGAGACTTATTCTAAAATTGATTGAATAGTTCCCTTTAAAACAAGTCGTGACTAAATTGCCTATATTTGAAAATTGGAAGCATTTGTGGAAAAGTTGATTTAACATACCGTATTTTCCAGACTATAAGGCGCACTTGAAAGCCTTACATTTTCTCAAAAATTTATGTTGTGCCTTTATATATGGTTACCATTACCCTACTGACCGATTTTTATGTGGTACAATGCGCTTAAAAACCTGTTAAAATGTGTAAGTATGACTTTGGTAAGCAACGTACCTGATAGGACCCCTGAGCTGTCTACAAGACTGCCTGGCTGTATTGTCTAAACTAGTAAGGCAGCCCGCGGCCGGAGTATGCGCTAGCAACAATAAACCAAGTAAGTTAACTCCAATATAAAAATTGCGTTTTAATTTGGCCTTAAGTTAGAAACAGGGCAGTGTAACCCAACTACTGTCCTCCCGACAGCGATGGATGAGTATGTGGAGGGGTGGAGTGATATTACACACTTGGCAAGACTATTTAATGCGCCTTATAATCCGCTGCGCTTTATGGTCCAAAAAATATGGTAATTTACAATGAAAAACAATTATCTATACAAGATCACACAGCTGACAGTTCATATCACAGTGGAAACAAGATATTGAAATCAAAAGTATTATCTGTAGACCTCGGAGATTTTATTGTGTCAATCCCACAAATATGGGGAACAGCACAGAACTATTTTGGAAGCGTTGAATCCACCCAAAAGGCACTGTCGTCTCCAGCATTCATACAAGGAAGAAGTTTGCAACCACTAGGACCCTCTTTAGATCTGGCCTCCTGACTAAAATGTTGACCAACTGGGGAATCACTATCAGAAAGGGCACCAAGAACCCAATGGTCACCAAGGTAGATTATTTTGAAGAATCATCCAATTCTTATCTCACTTACTCACCAATTTGTCCTTTTAATGGAAAACTGGCCCTAGGGCAGCCCATGTGAATTTAAAAAAAGGGCTAAAAAGCCTCCTATAGATGTCAGACCAAGGGCCATGCAATTCTTATGCTTCATCCCTGGAGAAAAACAAGCTCAGCTTATTACCTGGATAACAGTTTGCCTACTGTTAAACTTGATGGTGAGATGTGTTTTTGAATTGAAACGGGACAACTAGCCCACGTTGCACAAAGGCCAAGATGACAGCAGCTAAATATATGGAGATTAAGAACAACACCTCCAGAGTGCTTTGGAACTTGGGCTAGGACGACGTTTTCATCTTCCAACACAACGGCCGAAAGCACTCGGCCGAGATTACTGAATGGCATCAGGAACACTGAATTTCCCTGAGTGGGCCAGCCAGAGCCAGGACTAAAATCCAATTAAACATCTCTGAAAACACTTTAAAAATGTCTGTTTACAGATGCTTCTCATGCCCATGCTGAGCATGAGAAGATTTGCTGAGAAGAATTGGAGAAAATACATTTATAGATGTATCAAGCTTTAGAGTCATAACCAGGAAGATGTTATTGCTGCCAAAGGTGCTTTAACAAAATACTTGTGAAGCACCAACAACCTTTAATTGATATTGAAAAGTGAATATTTATTCATAGCATAGGACTATTTCAGATATTTGTACATGTTCAGTAACAGCAGCAAATGTGATAAGGAAGATGTAAGACAACGATGAATACATTTTTGGTCTACATTTACAGAAGTAAATCAGGCCCCATCATAATAGATTGTTCTTCTGTTCATCTACAGTTTAGTGAAAAAGTGGTTTTACCCTTAGAGATTTCTTTGCTTTTCTTTTTTGTTAAACTTGTATGTTTCTGATCCTCAAAATGTATTATCAGACAAAGTAAACAATTAAAACCTGATACCTTGTTGTGCCACCTCTGTTGGCAGAAACGGTTATTAGCATTCGCGAGAGCTGGTAATGAGTGTTGTTTTTACATTCCTGTGGAGGAATTTCGGCGCAGAATTGTTTTAATTCAGCTGAACTGGAGGGTACATGAGGAGAAACGGCCTGTTAAAGGTCCTTCCACAGCATTTTAAACAGGTTTCAGCTTGAACTTTGTAAGAGTGCCTTAAGGTAATGCGTTGTGAGCTGGTGCTACATTAATAAACTGCACTGAATATTCAAACACAGTTCTGTTGAATCATCCAGACAGATTAGAAGATGCAGTGTTCACTCCTCCTGGATGAGCAAATGGTGACAATGGACAATCACTTGTATTGTGATTGTCCACCAAAATGCACGTCTTTGTGTCAGTGCAATTATACATGCCAGCTAAATTTGTCTTTTGCATTTAACTCGTCATCTTTGGGTAGTGGGCAGCTTTTGCGGCGCCTGGGGAGCAATCTGGGATTAAGGATCTTGCTCAGGGACCCACAGTGGCAGCCTGCAGGGATTGAACAGGGTTCTTGCAGCCTTCTCAGAATGCAAGTACATTGCTGGATTAAACATTGCTCTAACTACTAGGCCAACACTCCCCCCACCCCCCCCACCCCCCCCCAAAAAAAAAAAAAATCTCTCAGAAGCAGGATGTAGCTACAGTTTAAAGGAAACATCCCCTTTTTAACAGGAAGACACCTCCAGCAGAAGTAGAACCTGGCTCACAGTGAATTGTCATCTCTGACATTCTCCTTCAGGATTTTCTGGTAGAGCGCAGAAGTCATGGTCTATTAATTATGGCAAAATTCCTCTGGTGCTGAAGACCCAGAGCTACCAGGTTATCATACCATGACCACCATGGGTTATTGTTGACATGAGATGTTTTTTTTTTTTTTCTGAAACGCAGTTGGTTTGATGCCAGATGTAGCGTCCTAAATGTCCAAAACATCCTAAAGGTCTTTTAGTGTGTTACATTTGTCCTCGGTAGTTGGAATTCTCGACATCCGGGTCGGAAAATTTAACTGGAACGGCCCCTAAAGTCGATGTTATGAGTTGGAAAGTCGATGTTATGAGTTGGAAAATCGATGTTATGAGTTGGAAAATCGATGCAACAGGATGGTACCCAACTTCAGCATTCATGATGGCTGCTAATCGCAGCAGCATTGAGTTAAAACCCCATACTGTTTACTCAGACTGTTTGTAGTCAGTCGTACAGGTGCTACCTTTCAGTGTTCATCAGATGGGACGTTTCAGCTGTTTGCACAAAATACCGGCTAGAACAGAGTTATTGTTGTTTTAACAGTGCAAGCATCCATGTTTTTTCCTACTGTCTGACGGAGGGAAACTGGAACGCAAAAAGGCGGCGATGACGTAATTTGCGACTCATTAGTCCCAACCTCTGAGGCAAAAGGAACGCACCATTAGTCTCTTAATAAATTAAATCCTTATTAACTGCATTTTTTATTTACTCTGGTTACCTCTGTTCGAAATTCCAATGTGTTTGGAAATATTTAGTGTGACAAAAGACAAAGACAGAAGAAATGTGTAAAGGAGAAAAATCTTTATTTTTTTTACAGCACTGTAAATCAAATGTGTGCAAACATGATGCTTATTTTTAAGGATGATGAAGAAAGTCATCATGTACCTGTTTCTAGCTGATAATTGAACAGTTTTAATCCAGTTAATACCTTCAATATCACAAAATATTAATACAATTCCTGAACTGCAGGTTGTTTTGTGACCCCAATACACCAGAGCTTTACATGTTCCTGTATGTTTACATTAGTGTTCATTTGTAAATGTTTTTTTTTTTTTTTTTTTTTTTTTTTTATTACCGTAATAAGAAACTTACTAATTTCAAGGATATTACTGGGGGAGCAACAAAACTGACACAGTTGGCCTGAACAATTCGGCCTTTGCCAAATGTGGCACCAACTGAATGCCGGTGGCATTAGGGTAAACTCTCCTGCAGCCAAAAGGGGGAGACAGTGTTGCTATTTCTGTTTGAAGCTGGAAGACAAAGATGCCATAATATATATAGAAGTATTTTGAAACGATGTGGAAAAATATATATGGTGTTTTTAATCACTTACATTCCACATGAAATGCAATTATAATTGTGAATGGAGTGGTAATGATGCTTCATAATGTTTTTGCAACAATTGTTTTTAATTTCTATGCGTAACATGCTTGCTAATCCATTTTTGTACATCACATTTACTATAGTATCATTGCTATGCTAAAGATTTCTGCTTTCCTTATTTTCTTCCTTACAACAATGTTCATTCTCAGAAGGGGAAAATATCTGGATGAATCTACCAAGAGCTGAAGCAAAAAATGTCGTCAGAATGTAAACATTTAAGTATTGATGTTGCTGTATCTTTGATCTTATCATTATCCACCAGCTCTACTTTGATGTACTACAAGTGGAGTTTTGGCTCAGCACGCAAGCACATGTGCTAGCATATTCTTTTATCTTGCTGGGATTGATTTCAGACTGAAGTGTCTCCTGCCCCCCACATACTAGCCCCTTTTTCCCTTCTTTCTGGTGCAAAAGAATTTTTTTTATCATATTATGTGGTTTCTAGGAAAAAGGGAGCCATCCTAAACATCTCATCTGCCAGTGGGATGTACCCGGTTCCTCTCCTCACAGTCTATTCTGCCTCCAAGGTAATTGCAGTACATGGTTTATGACCTTCACGTCAAATGTTACTTGAAGGAATACATGTAGGCGCATCTCAGCTTCATAAACAGTTTAACAAACGCTGTAGCCTTTGAGTCGAGGGCCACCATGTCCTCATTTTACGAATTATTGTTTTATTGACTAACATTCCCTGAGGCAAAACGTAATCAATATGTGTAGGAATAGCGCAGCATCAATGTCTTTTAGTCTTATGTTCTTTTTGGTGACTGGAAAACAGTCTGTTCCTCACTGTTATAGTTAAGTGTGTTGGCATTATCCACCCATCATCCACAGTGTGGGTTCAGTTTAACAATCAATGCACCGGAATCTGGAGAGACATTTTACGTTTTCCAGGTCTAGATAGTAATAAAAAAAGAAATGAAAGCGTTAAATAGTTGCATTTACAGGTTTTATTAAATATCCTAAGTGTCCTCCTTCCTATCCTACCTTCTAAATTCCTTCTACCTCCTCTTTCTTGTCCTTCCTTCAGTCCATCTGCCCTCCCTTCATGTCTGTCTGTCTTTTGGCAATTTAATTTATTTATTCATAGTATTTCTATTTTAAGATGGGTGTAATATATTGAAAGTTTGTTTTATGTCAAGGTAGATACGAATTCTGCTGGTGGACGTTTCAAAATGTATTCAAGTAACAGCAGGCTATTTAGATAAATGGCATGTAATTGCATACTTTTGTTTAAAACAGGCATTTGTGGACTTCTTCTCCCGAGGACTGCAAGCTGAATACAAAAGCAAAGGGATCATCATTCAGGTAATTAATGGACTATTCGAATCTAAAGGTTCCTAAGGTTTTATCAGTTTCTGTTGGTTAATAGCTTAAATATGGGGTGGGTGAGAGGAAGTTGTTAATGAGGCCAGTCACTGATGTTTTTATTATTTTTGCCCTATTTATTATTTTTTTTTCCCCAGAGTGTTTTGCCATTTTTTGTTGCCACCAAGCTGAGTAAAATCCGTCGTCCTACACTGGACAAGCCCAGTCCAGAGCGCTACGTTGCAGCCGAGCTCAACACTGTGGGGCTGCAGACGCAGACCAATGGATACCTGCCGCATGCTATTATGGTATGTCTTTGTATCAAACTGAAGCCTCTATTAAACCTATAACCAGTTAATTGAGTTACCTCCAGTTGTAGTTTGTGTTGTAGGGGAAGTCCGATCAATAAAGCATCAATCTGATTGTATCACAGCAATAACAGTTTGAAACATTTGCGAAAGGACTGACTTTTTGAAAATGTGTAACTGTGAAATACTTTAAATTAAATCCCAACATCTGGTAGAGTGAGTGTGAACGAAGAAAAGGACGGCTTCTACTGTGAAAATAAGAAGCCACGATTTTAAACTAGGAAACTTTAATTGATTATTCTTACAGCAAACTTTATAACTTATTTCATGTCACTTTTAGTACCATAAAAGGTGTAACTAACAAGCTCTAAATGTACTTCATGGATGCATATTTCCACTTTCGCTCATTTGAGGCACGGCAAAAAGGAGGCTGATCTCCAATCAGCATCACAATGTGGCAGTTTACACTCACAAACCTCAATCTGTTTATTCTTAAGTCAGTTATATTTTAAAACAGAATTAAATTTTTAAGGAAATGTGTAATAACCTTTTAATATGTTAATAAATGCACAGGAGTTTAAACCTGCAGCATAATGCTCTGGGTACTCTTCCAGTCATGCATTTTTAGCTTCCCTTCCTCCACAAAGCTCTGCTCCAAAGGTTTAAGGTAACTCCGAAAAACTACAACCTCTTTACCAGGGCTCTTTTCTGTTGTTAAATTTCTTCTCTAATCTTTTTTGACCGTGGTATATGTTATAAAAAAATTATGAAATGTCCCCAAAAATCTACCCTGTGTCCTGGAAAAGGTTCCTGAAGTTACTTGGGTAAAACGCATTTTTTATCTTATTTTTTTTTGGTTCAAGCCAGTAAAGCAGGGTACAAGAAAAGGTTGTATTACTTAATGGAATCATTTAAATTGATAGCACACCCAATATTGTCATGTTTCTGAATTGGGCTTCATTTTGAAGCAGAATTGAAGACATCTTCCAAACATTTTTCCAGCCCTTAAAATATCACAAAGTCTTGTTCCATTTCCTAAAAACCAAGCACTGCTAAGAAACATTTTCTCTGGTTTATCAGTAATAGCTGTAGCTAACATTATTTGCACACAATAGCAGAATAATCCTTATGCAGCCTGTTATATAACCTTGTGAAACAACTAAAACACTTTTAGTGCCGTCTCAATTACACTGGTAGATATGGAAGCATATTTTCACCACGTAAGTTATCCTCTTTTTTTTTTTTTTTAAAGAATGACGCTTTACTTGTCAGCATTATGGAACAAGGACAATATAAAACATGCGCAGCACGGCAGAGGTATGCCATGGCAACTGTATTAAAAGCTCATGTAGCTCCAGTTTGACTTTCTACAAAAGAGCCTCCTATGAGCTCACCTCTATCCACTGAGATAATGTTGTTCCAACAGCTGCTCCGAGCATCTGTTTGGAAGTAAACATCCTCCAAAATAATGGAGTGGAACGCTTCACTACCTTTCTGCATTATGTGCATCCTAATGACACCTTATCAGAAATGAGGCGGAAACTCCAGGCATGGCCTGATTTTTCTGGTATACGCCTTCATTCATCAGAGGTCTCAGATATGTCAGAGTCGGCGTACCGCAGAGGACTATGTGACCTAAATATCAACAATCATGTTTATCGATTATACATTGAGGTAACAATACTATTTATTTCAGCACACAGGTGGTCAATGAATTAGATTAATCATAAAAATGCTTGTATTAATCCTGTGCAGCCACTGGGTTGTGTGCAGATAGCATCAATCCAGCTCCGATCTGGTCTGCCCTCAGCCACAGTGTTTCAACCAGTCCACAAGCAGCGGACAAGCAGTTGCTCTTGTGTTTATCTGATAATCCCTCTCTGTTCAGCTGTGTCGCAGTGCTCTGCACGTTTTACAGTTTTAAGCCACAGTTCACCAGCATCTAATTTAGACTGCTGTAAAACTGCAATCTGCACCTTTCTGGGGAAAAACAACAGCTGTTCCGTTGACTATACTGCAGCTTATTTTTCTTTAGTTGTACAATTAGAATGGCATGGTAACACGCTTAAAATAGTAAAACTAAATGGATAAGTGAGTGGAGTGTGAAATGCCATCCTGTTGCTGCTGTTTTTTGACCAACCAGTTGATGTGAATTAACTTTGATGGAGCTGAACATCTTGGTCATCTTTAACTGGGCTCAATCAGCTTCTCATTTACTGGGTTTGTAGTCTTTAACTACATTAAAAGTAAACCACTGTTCTGCCATTACTGTAGCCACGTTAGATTGAGTGATGCGTCGGTTTGATAAATACACGAAGTACAGCAAAAATTAAAAAATTATGAATATGAATTATGGTTATTAAAAATTAGATAAATTTTTTTCAGTTTGGAGCAGCACTTAAAGAAGCTATATAAAATCAAGTCCAATTTCCTTTTTTTTTTTTTTTTTTTTTAACACATTAAAAGAAAGCAGATCCACGGAGAAATTGAATGGGCTCTTTCTTTGCTGCCTCTCCGGCAAGTTCCATGTGATTATACGTGGTCGGTTTTCTTGTTTGCATAATCAAGCCAACAAACAGATAAGCAGCAGTAATCACATACCTTCTCCTCGGCTCTCAACATGGTGGAAGAATGAGTTCATTATGTTTTCAGTTAGTCTGTGTAAAACTGCTGATTACACTGCGTAAACCTCCTTCTCGCTTGGAAAGAGGACTGAAATACAGAAAAATATCGTCTGGTTTTACTGTGAAACTCTTTACACACACTACTTTGACGTTAAGTGATTTACGTGGCAGGTGAAAAGTTTACATACTCTCCATAAGCATTGATGAGATTAGTTTGGAGCTTTCTTATCTATTTAAACCATTATTCTTTCAGAGTAAAGTAGATACACAACAAAGAACTACAATGATGCACAAGTTGGAATTTATTGTGGAAAATTAAAATGGGGTAGATGCCGGGGGCATTTGAGAAGCTCATTGTTGATCTCCATCAACCTCTAAAACCTGTTTTGATGTGGGTCTTTGATTATTTTCCTTTGTCCACCATGCCGTTAATTTGAAGAGGAGTTGGAAGACATGGAGGAAGCCCTCCTACATCATTCCACCCACTTTGTGATGAAATGGTACCATTAGCAGCTAAAACAGACCCTCACCAAGGTTGTCACCACCGTGCTTTATAGATGCCGCTCTTTTCTGGGGTTTGAAAAGTACACTTTGACCTTGACTCACTTTATTCTGGTCTTTGTTGCCAAACTTCACTATTGTTGTCTGATGTAACTGTAAATGTTTTCAACAGTTTGCATTGGAGTAGGCAACTTTTAGTGATGTTAACCTGGTTGTCACCTTGTACCGTTACTGGTGTTCACACTAAATGATGGGCTTACATCTGAGGGTGACAGTTTTAGTTAAATGGTTAAAGATTGGACATTAATGGATGTTCCAACAGAACAATGATCGCAGTCATGCATGAAAACCCTTCGTGAATGGACAAGTCTAGCTTCTGAAATGACCGTCTTTAAGCCCTGGCCTCAACCCCTTGAAGATTTGTGGACTATCCCTGAAAACCGAGCAATTTAAATTAACGTTACAACTTCTGCCTGTCAACTATCAAGTCAGAATTATGCCAGAAGCGTATTGTTGGATACAGAAATCACAAGGTATGAGTTGCTGCTTTCTAATGCTGGAGTCCCCAACTCCAGTCATCAAGAACAACCATCCTGCAACTTTCAGTTGCATCCTGGCTCAAAGACACCTGGTTCAAATGCTCAAATTCCCTCCTCAGCCTGTTCTCAGCTGTGCAGTACCTGTATGCACTTTTTTGACCCTCAGTGGACTAGAAAAAGTCCACCATAAATTATTGTTTTTGAAACCAACCTGAGCTCCCCATTTATAAAAACAAAAAAAAAACAAAAAACGCATCAGTAATGAAATGACGTTCATACCCATGGAAGACTATGAAAACGTCTCACCAGTGCTGCACTTTCTATAGTCACTGAAGTAGAAGAGGTTTGAATTGATTTAATTTGTTCTCTTTAACAATGAGCAGGCATATAAATGTATCCATTGACGCCATGAGTGTGATGTTCCAACTACAAAAAACTTGGATTGTTCGTTTTGCCTTTTTAAAGTGGCATTAAAGAAAGGTCCAAATAAGGACATGCGTTTTGGGATTTCTGACTTTAACAAATGGCATGTAGTTCAGACATAATTTGCAAAGGGCATATACAATAAGATGGCACAATTGCTTGAATTTTCCCTTGTACAAACACGCTTGCCACATTTGTTGCTCCTGTGGGTTGGAGATTAATAATAAATGCTAATCTGTTATTTGTAAATGCCACCAGATGACCATGTAATTTCCCTCTGTAGGGTTGGGTGACTACAGCTCTGCTTCCAGCCAAGATGCTCAACAGCTACGTGATGGGGATGGGTCTGTCCCAGCGTGCTCGTTACCTCAAGAAGCAGAAGCAGGGGTAGGGGGATCAGATGGACGCTGGGAGCCGCAGCAAGCGACGGAGGGGACCAGCTGCATTAATGTCGCGTCCAACTGCCATCATCATCATGGACCAGGCAAAGAGAATGTGACAGTTTCTGGGCAACATCTCAGTTTTCCTCTTGCAAGTGATAGACGATGTGAGCCAGTCTCTACATGCGCTCAACCAAAACAGTTGTGTAAAAAAACCATTGGACTAACTGGTGCGTTCAGTAAACCGCTTTAATTAGACATAGCAACTAAAACAAGACCATCTGTTTACGAACCTTGATGAGAAATTAATCTTACGAGAGAAAGGAGGATTTAAAGTTGGGATTATAAGATGCACGATGTCTCAGTCTTAACATGTGTGCTTTGTGGCTCCTGTTTGCTAAAAACACTGGATGTATAACTTACTTTAAAACATGATTTATCGCATTTCCATTTGGGTTAACAAACATTTCCTCCTTTTTGTGTTGCATATAGATACAATTTTTTTTTTTCTTCAAAGCACTAACACAAAATCAAAATCATTCCACAGCTTTAGCTTTATTTTGGTTTAATGGGAGCAATGTCTCAGGTGTTTTAGTGTTTTTGACAAAGATACTCCTGTAGCTGAAGCAAACACTTTGATAAATGGAACATAATCTGTCTGCATTACCAGCAAAGATGAAACTGTGTAAAACAAAATATAGAAATGTATGACTGTTTACAAATTAAATTTGTGTCCAACGTTCGCCATCAGGTATCATGTTGTCCATTTACTCCAAAGTATGTAATGGTGGTTGCTCTACCAAACCATTGGTACAGATTAACGAACAACATAGACTTCTTTCTGGATAGCTTTTAGGTTCTTTATAGAATGTCAGATTTTCCATTTCAGTTCTCTTGTTCGATTGTTTATTGTCCTGCATTGTAGAAAACCTGTACCCAACAATTCATACTTTATCCACAAGTGCAGCTTTCAGGAGTTGCTTTGCCGCAGAACTGTACCAGTATCTGAGCTGCTTGTATTTTTGGAGCGTCACCCTGGATAATTGACTAAATGTTGAAACCTAGATTGCATTTGTTCGTCCTGCCATCAATAAATATGCTCTGATCAGTTTGTCACATGTTTTTGTGTAGTATATTTTGCATTAGTTGGAAGGTTAAATTTTATTGAGTACAATTTAACTTCAGATCGAAGCTTAAACTACTTTTTGAAGTGTGATTAGTATTAAAATAAGTAAAGGGAAATGATATGCAATCCAATTCTAAAGATCCTGCATTATTTTCTCATTCTTGATTTTCATCTCATAAGACATAAATCTATTTTTTTTTTTCCCCCAGTTTAAGTTCTTCTGCAGAGTGAAATGACTAAGATACAGGTGCATTGTATTAAACACAATAATTCAATTCAAAAAATGTAGCATATGTTTATTATGCATTGAGATACACAGCAGGGAAGTATTGAAAAGATCCATGCTGCTCTCAGTTTAAGTATTTTCAATGGAGCCAATAGCATCTAATTCACACCAGATGCTGGTAACAACCCAAGTAATCAACACATGCAAAGAAATCAAAACAAATTAGTCCACAAATTAAATGAAGTGGAATGGTACATGGAATAAGTATTGAATACATAAGGGAAAGAGTGTGCAAAAAGGCATAAAAAGCCAAGAAAGTAGATGAAATAAGCCAGTTAAGAAACATTCCTGCTATGTCTTAATATCAGCTGGTTTGATATAAACTAATGGCCTATAAAAAGGTTTCTAATTGACAAAGTGTTCACAAAGTGATACAATTTCTAAAAGAGATCTCAACAAAAATGTGCTGCTGTTGCAAAACATGAATGCCAATGACTACAGCTGCATTTCGAGACTTCTGGGTGTTCAAATATGCCTTGTTGGAGCCATAATCTGGAAGAGAAAAGAACAATTTCATCATGAACCAGCCATGGCTAGGTGCCCCTCGTAGCATGTCCAAGAAGAGCAGAAAAGGTAGCCAAAAGAGCCGAGGGGCACTCTGAGCATCAGACAGACATGGAAACTGTGGGTACGGTTTTTCCCAAGAAAATGAGTACTGCACTCATCCTCAATTAAGGCTCAACTGCTAAAGTCTGTTGAAGATTATTGTTTGCTGCAGAACCTTGGCAAGCCAATAAAAAACCTGGCAGAATTTCGTCTGATCAGACGAAACCAACGCTTGAACTCTGGCTTCGTCTGATCAGACGAAACCAACGCTTGAACTCTGGCTGTCACAGTACATACCATGATTGGAAGGAAGTATGATTGCGAGCATCACCCTGAAAAGTAGTATTTTCAGGTGGCGACATCATGGTATGGGCCAGTGGTCCTCAAGGTCCTGTGTTCTGGAACTTCTACATGTGTCCCTGGTCCAACACACCTGAATCAAAAGGCAGAATGACCAAAGTCGTAAGAGACAGGAATTGAAGACCGCTGGTACAGGATGGCTTCCATCATTTGGTGCTGGCAGACCTCATATTTTTTAAAGGAAGAATAAATGGTAAGATGGACCTGGGCATTCTTGTTAAGAATCCAAAGATGAAATAACTGGTTTACTTGAGTTGTTGTCGACGTGTGGGGGCGATTCTTGTATCAGTTACTTGTCATTTCAAGAGTTTGGGTTTGGTTGCTCTTTAAACATTTGTCATGCTCAAAAAAACAGCGTAATAGTAAAGTAAGGCATTTAATCTTTTCTTTTGGACTTGTATATAGAACGAATGTTTGTGACATAGATTACAAACTGTTTCGTATGAACCCTTACGTCTAGTAAAAATGTTCTTTGTACCCTTACGGAGTAATTGTTGCCTCTTAATCGGCACACATAACTTTTTTAAATGATTGTGCAATTATTTGTCACAGTCTGCATCAGTGTGCTGCTTCTTTCCCTGTTCTGCCTACTCTGTCCTAAACATCCCCATCCGGTTCCCATGCCAACACTTTCTGGGAGGTTATTCCGGTGCACTGGTATGGAAGCTGCGGAAATGTGTCATCAGTGAGGATGTAGGAGGGGAGAGGCGCTCTGTGCGTGGAGGGATGCCCAAAGGAAGAAGTGAGTGGGTTGCTGAAATGTATAAAAGAAGAGCTCAGTGGTACTCAGACACAGCAGGTCCCTCAGACTTGTGCACACTTTCCCCTGTTTTTAAGGCAAAAAAAAAACTAATTGGAAAAGGAGCTCAACTGGATCTCTCAAAGCATCTTATCAGACAGAATCCTGAGGGATCTTTTCGACAGCTCTCACTGATTAAATCCCACTGTTACAAGTCTTTTTTTTGTCATTTTTTGCATCATTTGTTCCAGAACACTTAGGACTGCTGATCAGATACATCTCAATTTTTACATCTTTCATCCTCTGCTGCGTCTTCTCTAGAGCTCTACCGTCTGCAGCTCAGCATCCCTACATTTGGGCCTGTTTTCTCCATGGCGACCAGCATGGACACTGTTCCTGCCCATCTGCTGCCTTTAGCGATGGAGGAGTTCCCTCAGTCTCTGGCCACGGCCTGCGTCTGCAGGGCTGGACAACGGGAGCCCCGCCTCCGCTGTGTCCAGTGCGGTGTCATTGAGGAGGAGGAGGAGGACTACTCCACCCTGGAGGAGAACCAGGCTCAGCGCTCCTTTCTGCAGACTCTGGAAAGCCTGAGAAGGAGTACCAGATGAACTCCTCCAGCAAAACCTTTAGCCTGATGTCTTTGACCTATCTGAGTTGCCTGCGACAGTTTGGAATCCAACTGATGTCGGAAAATGGACTCTGTGAGCGGTGATGCGCTCAAACCTCCGTCGTTGGACTGGCACTGACTGTATGAGGCAAAGGATGAGACTGATTAGTCCTGACGTTAACAGAGGGCCTAAAAGAGCAACTTGAAATGCACTAGCAGCGAATTATATATGTTCAAAGTAAATTGGCTGTGCTGCATAGTCCTTTTCTGCAAAGCAATGTCTAAAGACTTACACATTATGAACATTTGTTTGGTTTCTCTTAAAGTTTATGTTTACATTACCTGCTATTAAGATATTAAGTTTCATGAAGTTCATGTTTTAAGATTTATGTTTTCCTTGAACAAAAATCTGATAAATGTAATGTGCAGGCAACACTTTTTCACATGTTTCGTTTCCTATTAATATTTATTACTATTACTGGAACGTTTGTTTCAGTGTCATGCAAAAAGCCCTTGAAATGTTTTCAGCCGTTCCACTTGGGGGAAATATTAATATATTTTGTGGTGTTCAAAAGCCAAAACAGCTTTTTTTTAACTGCATAGTAACTTATTGTTCCAATAAACTTTTCTGTTTCTGACCTTATTCAGTTGTTATAAATCCGTTGCTGTTTCTGGAAATGATATTCTTATTAATCACAAGGAACAGGCAAAACATTGCAACAGTAATGTACTGATTATTATAGAGTGACCTCAAACGGGCTCTGAACAAGGCAAAAGCGTTGCCCTTCGGCACGAGCAATTGCGATCTTTTTCTTCTCACAATGTAGCTAATTCATGTCCATCACCACTAATAAAACGTTTTCTACACAGCCTGGCTTTGCCTTTGCAGCACATTTGCACATCCTTTCCAGCATAAAATGCCCCCCAAAATATTCTGAACAAGTTATTACAGAAAGAACGTTGCCCCTATCAAGCACATATTAGATTGCAATCTCCCTATTTCTCGATCATTTTCAGAAAATAGCCAGAGAGGTTTGCAGATGCCTGCTCCATGAGTTGCTTCAGTTACACACATTGTGCATCATCTGCAACCTGTTTAGCGTTTGGTTGTTTGGAAAATACCTGCTCTAATTAATTCGCTGCTAGAAATATACTCTTTCATTTCTGCTCAAGTACTCATCTCTTAAGTAGTAATATTCATTAAGTTACTTAATTTGTGATATTCAAGGAAAATAATCAACTAAATAATAAATTAAGAGCATTTTTACAAGAATGTTCTTTGTTGAAATTCCAAAATTTGATTTCCACCTCTTTATATAACTCCCAAAACTGCCGATGCAAATACAAAAGACAAATTCTTTTGTTTTTTATCTATTTTTTGCAGTTGTCCTTTTCATTTGATTAGTAGCTATCCATGTGAGTGTGCACACGCTGTTCCTGCCCTGAAAGTTTCTTTAAAACTTGCAGCCTAATTGTAGTGAACTGCCACAAAAAAAAAAATTGCTGAGCGTTTTCAAGCATATCTGAAGTATTTTTCTTTAAGCAGTCCAGCACACCAAATGTTTTGTGAGTTAACAAGAGAGCTGCACACATGACAGCTGGAAACGCGTTGATCTAAAGAGAAAACTGCAGGGTTTTTGAAACTTTCTCTTACAGGAACTTTGAAAGTAATGAGACTAAAAGCAAACCGCAAAGATCATATTAACTGAAAAGAGACATTATTTTTACTGTAACGTGGTAGAGCATTTATTTGATCTTTTTTTTTTACATAAAAAGATATTTATTTGTAAATTTGAGATGAGAACACAAATTATTGATTAGTTTCAGCCAGAAACTAATCAAATAGAATACACTTTATTTCCATGTCCAAATCACAAAGCATTTTAAAGCAACACATCTGCTCTGAATAAGGCTATAGTTAAATTCTCTTTCGATTTCCTATTTTTTTTCAAAAAGTCGGTTTGGAAAAAAATAAATAAAAAAATAAGAATCCAGAATTTTGACCTGCATGTTGGTGCAGTTGTCAACAGCTGCGTTCAAATCCTGTTTTGGGCCTTTTGTGTTCTTTGTTCACTTAAACTCCCTTCAGTTACTTAAATGATGTGTCTGAGGTCACGAGGCAACTGTAGGCTACTCTTGGTGTGCATTCATGGTTGTGTCCCACTTTGATGAACTGGGCACCTGCAGCCCTATAGGTCAAAAAGATGGATAGCATATGTGTCAAGTGGTGATGTATTTTTGATGTATCAATGCTCATTAAAGAGTCTTATTTATAGACAAAAACAGAAATAATGAAGATTGATTTTGAATATTAGACAACATGGCAGATTGGAGACTCGGCCCTCTGCAGCTCAAGATTCACAATCAAATTTAAAGCTACCTTTGTGCATCTGTCCTGGGTTTCCTTTTTGTTTAGCGACTTTTGCCATTCTTGAAGTTGATACGTGCAAGCAAAACTGCCGGCAGACACAGAAATTGATGAATTTATTTATATGAGAGCAAAGTTTATATTGCTCCAAACATATTTCTTTTGTTTTTGGATAAGCAGAAATGATTGGAGATAAAATATAATTTAGGTTTCCCTGAGGTCTGCAGAAAGCTTATTGTTTCTTTTATTTTGTTCTCTTTTTTTATTTTATTTCATAAGCTTTTTAAAAGTAACAAGCGCTCGAGCAACAAACCACCGAAGAGACACCAGGTCAGTCTATTTAACCTTCAGGTTCATCATACCATATGTGCCTTTGGCTTTGCAGATAATTCATATTAGTGTTTCCCTTTTGGTGATACCCGTGGTTTAATGGACTGGAGCCTGCATGTCTCAAAGGAAAATGCTGTTTTTCATCAGTTTTTTTTTTTTGGCATGGTCAACCATTTTGTATCTAAATGAAATTAGGACTATGATCATTTTTTTTAGATGACTGTTTAATGAAGTTCATTTTAGAATAAAGGAATTGCAAAGTTCTCATGTACTAGTCCGTGTCAACCACTGGGCTGGTTATGTTTGTTCTGTGACAAACTTAACAATTAAGGTCAAAAGATTAAATAACCCTGGCAGATTTAGTTTTAAAGGAATCCTTTTTTTTTCATTTTACCAACATATTTCTTCTGACTGGAAGTCATTTTGATGTCTTAGAGTGTTCCAGCTGTAGCAACGACTTGATTATAATGTATGAGAATCTATGGAGGAGGCTAAGGATTAGGGTAATGGAAAATAGGCCTTCAAACCACAAAGATTACCAAAGATTAATTGTTAAATTACCAGAGAATACATGAGAAAAACTGGTCAGCAGTTATCAGACAGGTTTGACCGTGTAATCCCAATAAGGGCATTTTCATTGATAATTGAGCAGGAAATACATATTTTTGTTATGTTGATATTTGATCACGTAAAATGTAAAAGAAAAATGTATTTCCCTTTTCAAAATCACTCCATTTACATCGTTTCATTGTCTTCTTAGATACGGCTGTCTCATTTCCTGTCAGAATCAAACTATTTCAAAATCGAAATCTACCATATGTATGCAACTGTGCATACAAACGTTTTTTTTTTTTTATATTTCCTCTAAATTTGCTTGCTTCAGTAAAGTTTTACATTAGTCACTGCAAAATGAATATCACAAAAGGTATTCACAGAAAACTTTGCTTGCCTTGTTTGTGTCCTTTTTGATATTTCACAGGTAAAACTGTTTACAGTGAGCGCGATCAACCCCTCCTACTGTGAGCTTTGTGTATTAGCATATGTACTCGTCACCTGCTCATTGTTGTATTTTACAGAAAAGAAGCTGTCTGCTCAGAGCTCCAGGTCTTGTGAATTTTAAGACGATATGCATAATTAGTTTCTGTGAAGCGTTTATGACTCAGCCTGCCTCTGCTGCAAATCACTTGGATTGCTGAGCTTAGATTTATCCTCCTCATTTCTCTAAAAGTTTCTCCCCCTCGTGGCTTCAGGTGCCCAGCAGGGGGGAATGACCACATGGTGCTTGATGCCGCTGGCGTTAGTTCTAACTCTCCTGCAAAACCTTGCAGCTGCCTTCTTGCATAAAGCATTGCGTAGCGTTCACCTCTAGGCTTTTTGAGTTTTCCTGTGGGGCGTTTTCTATCATCACTCTTCAGTTGTTGCTGTGCTGAGGTTTGTATCTGCTTGTGGTGAATGACAAGCTAAGAAACCGGCAGCAAATATCAGTTCTCAGCAGGCTCCTTTTTCTTTCGAATGTAATGCGAATTGGGTCCATGTGTGCTTGAGAAGCCAGTAAATAAATAATAAAATCCACGCTGTAACTGACAGCAGCAAAATTCTTCTTAATGATTTATACATAATCTCAAATAAATCCTTGTAATACTCCCAATTTGTGACTACATGTTTTCGTGTACCAAAGCAGCTTTAGGCATGACCTGCATGTTAGCTTTTTTAGCTCGCTCCCTCTTTTGTCCAGCTATAATAGCACCTTTATGTATTTATTGGTTTTTGTTGCCCAGCAACATTTCATGTCTATTTTCTTTCCCCTTGCTTGCTGCATGGAGCGTCACTGGGTGTTGCTTTATCAAAATGCAGTGCTTAAGATCAATCCAATAGACCCTGAGTACATGAGAATCATATGCACCTGTCATTATTCCACAGTCTCCGCATATTTGTACCTACATAATTGGACTTGCCCTTCTATTTCCCCAACAAATCACTGGCATGTTTTTGGGTTCACTTCGTTTGGGCATGGCATGCTATTAGGGGTTATTTGTATAATTTACTACTTCTAATTCCAAGGCTCAGCCATATTGGCAGCAACATTCAAGACTAAATTGAGTGTGAAGATTGAGAGGAATTAATGTCTGCTGGACCGCGGGCTGAAAGCATGCCTTCAGTGGGCCCTCGGCCACCACAAGGACAAGAGTGTGAGCAGGATTTGTACGTTAAAGCTTGACTTAGCAAAGTCAATAATTGAGCTACTCTGTGGGAGTTGGACCGCCCAGGAGTAATCATCCATTCTGTTTTGCTAGAAGAAAGCAGTGGGAGAAATGCGAGCCTACAGGACTGAAAGGCTCAAAAAAAGAGAGAAAGAGAGAAAAAAGAAAACAAATGCATTATTAAGGCAACATAAGTTTTACCATGTTATTCTAACCTTCAGAGAACTACTTTGAAGTCAGATATTAGTATTATCTGTCTTTTTTTCTGTTCTCCCATGAACAGGTTTCATGAGATTTTTCTGTGTTTTATAATGCAAAAGACAGTGACGGCTTCTCAAAAGTAAAACATGGAGACAGAAATCGGCTCGCTCACATCTGCGTCTCCAGCAACACTAAAATGAGCACTGTTCCTGGGTCCCTTTAAGAGGAATTTATTTATTTTTTACTACAGACTATGCAGCTCAGCTCAACAGGTGACATTTTTAAAAGGAAAACTACAGGGGAAAATCAAGACAAAGGGATCAATTGGTCACAGTCAGGGGGATAGTTTCATACATCAGCCTAAACTCTGCACTGAGTTCAAGTTTAATGTTGCACAGCTGGAGGTGTATTCATAGCGGCCGTATGTGATGTTTGCACCCGTGACCGAACACAAATGAAGATTAATTTAGTAAAGACCACAATTCAAATGACACACATCTCCTGCTGTTTGTTTAAGGTGACTTTAAAATGCTAGCCCCACGTTTACATTTCAGACTGTTTGCTTCGCTGTTCCATCATAAGCATATAGAAAGAACCGAGGAGGAATTTAAAACAATGAGCTAAATCAAAGTCATTCAGTGTCAGTATATCCGTACGAGAACCTTTGTGGAAACTGGTATGTACAAGTAAAAGTTTTTTAAGTGTCCTGTTTGGACTCATGGGTTTACATACACTGACAGAATGTCAGATATGTTATCAGTTTTGTTTGAGGTTATTAATTGAGAATACAGCATGGTTAGTGGTTGGGTGAAGCAATTTATTTTTAAAACAATCATAGTGACAAAGGAACCCACTCAAATGACTCTAATTAACAGTTTACATGAACTAGTTCTTAATACTGTGAGTTGCATCTTTTAACATCAACAACATCTAGAATATTTTATAGTAGTTGTGGATAAGTTGTGGATAAGGCCTGTAATTTTCATCATCAGCTGTCCACCACCAAATTTCCTTTATTTCCCTTTTACTCTTTTAAGTCCTTTTTGACTCTATTCTTTATGGTTGTGGTTTTAAAGTTCAATTTAGAAGATCTTGGGGGCTTGGTCATCTTCAAGAGCATCCTTCTTTTCATCTTGAAACAGCTACACTGTATGTCAGCTGCAGTTATTTGTGGGATTTTTTATTTATTTGTTTGCACCCTGAGCAATTTTCGTGTCAGTTTTGGCAGACCTTTTTGTTAGTCTACCCTCCCAGGGCTTGGTTTCAACAGAGTTCCTAATTTTTCACTTCATGTTTTGAGTTTGAAACCTGCTGAATGGCAATCCCAAATCACTGGATGTGTTTTCAAAGTCCTTGGAATATTACATAAAGATCAACTGCTTTCTCTCAAATAAAATTGGGCAATTATTTTGCCTTTCCAATCCTACAGGGTCATAAAAGAACCGGATAAAACACACAGGAACCAGGAACCTGCCAGGAACCCTAGAACGTACATTTTATACACACAAATTGCAAACAAGCAGATCACAGGTAAAGGAATGATGCCTTTTGTAGTCTTTTAAACTCACGTGTATCAACTTATGAGTATGTTTCCAATAATTTTTTTTTAGTTATTATAGCAAATTCTATATTTTGTTTACTATTTGCAATGTAGATAAAGTAAACACAATGATCATCATTAAAAATCCTTGTATTTTGATAATTAACGTCAAAAGGTTTTATATGGTCTTTACAATGTTCTTTACATCATGAAAAAAATATATAAAACATATTTTTTTGAATCATGAAATGTCTTCAGAAATTCAATTAAATAGAGCATAGAGACCAGCAGAGCCAATTTACAGTCATCAGCGGTCTATTTCTAAGGCTCCACATAACAATTTTTGAGGCATTGATCAATTAAAAGTTAAAGGGGCCAATGCACATACAGTGACCATCTCTTCGCATTCCTGTGAGATGCCGGCACAGCACACTGCAAATATTTTAATTATCTCAAGAAAGAGCACAATTATACACAGGAAATCTTTATCACCTTTTTTTTTCATTTTAATCTTAAAGGCAAGGCAAATTTATTTGGATAACACTATTCATACAGAAGGTAATTCAAAGTTCTTTGTGGATAATAATAAAAGTGCAGAGGCTAAGAAAACTGCAATAAAGATGGGCAATTAATTAAAACAACAATAAAGTTTGAGCATTATAATAATTAATAATTGAACTTTATTGATCTCACAATGGAGAAATTCACTTCTGCATCTTAACCCATCCCCTTGGGGAGCAGTGGGCTGCCACTGTGCGGCGCCTGGGGAGCAATCTGGGGTTAAGGGTCTTGCTCAGGGACCCAGAGTGCAGGCTGTGGGGATGGAACTGGGTACTTGCAACCTTCTCAGAGCGCAAGCGCACTACTCTAACCAATAGGCCACCACTCCCCCATTAATTAAAAGAAATGGGATAATAAATACTTAGATTTAAGACAGATAAATAGCAGAGACATGAAAGGACTGAAATACAGTTTGACCATTATTGGGAAGCAGCAATGAACAGGAGTGTTATCAGTCCGAAAATTAAAGAAGCCGACAGTTTCTGCACTTTTCAGCTTTTCAGGGAGTTGGTTCCAGAGCAGAGGAGCAAATAAAGTAAATGCTGTCTGCACTTGTCTAATTCTAGTTACAAAAAAACAAGAATGAACACATTTTTCTGTATTATGTTTGGACAGAAAACAGTTTTCTCTGGCAATGTTTAAAGATGGCAGTGTGCTGATTTTGTAACAGACCTTGTGTGAATGCTAAAATATTAGTGAGAGTCTGTAACTACACCTATGTTTCTGGCATGCTCTTTCGTCTCATTTAGTCTGGCTGAGTGCTTTTCTCTATCTTGTGCTTTTGGGACCAACGACAATAAAAGTTGTTTTATTCACACTAGGCTGGAGAAAATCCTGACCGATCCATTCACTGACTGGGTAGTCTTTTTTTTCTTCTTAATGCATCACTTTAAATTTAGCTATGTGGCAGGTTCAAACATAATTCAATAGGAGATTTTGTTTCTCAGTGATCATGAAAGCAAGTTGTTGAGCACAAGGTTGATGTTTATGTTGTTACATATTTAAAATATAATTTGATTATTTCTTAAAAAGAATGTTTAACTTAGTTGTTGGGGCTTGGTTAACCCCAAGCCTATTTTGATGACAGAAATTTGGAGGGTGTATCAACTGTAGTCATTTGCATGCCTGTCCTATAAGCTATACCCCCTTAGTGATCAAATTTTTGGTCATGGAAAAGTAGGCCTTATAGCCTTTGAAGTATGTCTATGTTTTAATATGAACACACACATCCAGGGGGAAAACGTTTGCAAGGGTGTCAGTTAAGACATAGAAGAAACTAAAAAGTGCTTTGCCAATTCCCTTGGGTTTAATAACACTTGAATCACTGTTCATTAGCATCTCCACCTCTGTAAAAGTTGACATTATGGCAACTTGATGGCCTGGAGTGCAGGTGTGTATTTACAGAAATCCAAAGAGGCAAACCATCAGTGGAGCTTTACAGACGTTGTTGTCCCAGCAAATTCAGACAGAGAGTGTGCAACGCTTAGAGAAATAGCAGAAAACCCAAGAGCTCCATCTCAGACTCTATGAGCTACAATCAGCATGCTAAATATTACAGCTCATGAAAATACAATTAGTAAAAAATTAAACAGGTAACAGTTTTTTAGTATAGGTGCTGAGGGAAAGGCTATTTTTCTCTTCTAAAAATATGGCACTTATCCAAAATTTAGAGTTACATTTGAATGAACCATAAGACCTCTGGGACAATGTCCTTTGGGCAGAGGAGACCAAACTGTAGATGTCTGGCCATAATGTGCAGTGGCATGTTTGGAAATAAAATCAAACAGCTTATTGAAACATGGTGTTGATTTGTGACTATTTCTACAGCTTCAGAATCTGGTACAGTCAATGAGCTAACCATAAACTTCTCTGTGTTTCAGAGTTTTCCAGGGTGAAATCAAAAATCTTTATTGTCACTATGCGTTACCTTTGTGAAATTTTAGATGAGACTCTGGCTCAGAATGCAAGCAGATTAAACATAACAAGCAAACACAAGAAACGTAACAAAACATAATTTGTTCTAAGCCTTACTTTTACAGCTCAAAAATAAAGAAACATTCACATTCAAACATTTTGATGTGTTGAAAACAGCTGACTGAAGTGCTGGGTGTAAATGTTTTACAATGCATGTAACAAAGAACAGAAAATAAAGTATGTCTTCAGGATTGTGGAGAGGACATAAAGGTATGGTGCCCAATAAAAACTCTGCTGTGCCCTAGCTCTAGATTCAGCAATACCTGTTTTTTAGTTTGCTTCTTGCAGAACCACTTTTTTGAACCCTGAATAGAGTAAATAATCAGAGAAAGTCAAACATTGTTTTTTTATGGTTATTTAAAGCTTAGATTAACTTTGTGATATATTTATGACACCGTGTTTACCACATTATGCTTTGGCTGTTATTACAGATGTTGACAATTGGAATAATTCTGTTTTGAAGTACTACTGTTTTCTAGTCTACCATAATTTAACAACTTTTGAAGGTACCTTTTAACCAGACAGCCCAAGTAGCAGGTCCTGTTTTTACCAGATTCATTGCATTTGTTTTTTTTAATGTTATTTCTGTGTATTGAACATCATTTACACATTTTGCTGTCATCATGCCGAGTGCTTTATACATCATGTGGCAGTCAGATTTATCTTGCTTTTATATAAGACCACATTTACCCTACGGAGTCTGAGAGCTTTTCCTGTCTGCATGACAGCATTCCATTCATCCGAGGTTGTGTGTTTTTGTAGAGCTGTGCTTTAAAGAGATTAGAATAATACCTACAAAGAACATTCATTGATAGGATGATTCCATAAGCACAATAAACTAACTCTAATGCTATTACAATTTGCACAGGCTCCTGTTAGGTAGCTTTGTCTATGAAAAGGGAACAGGATTGTTGTTCTATCCTTTCTTTTTCTTGCTTTCTTTCCTTACCTCTTTGCTTTAGTGACAAATAACCTCCTTCAACCTCCCACAGTTCAACTTGGATATGTAACTTCCTATATAACCATTATGTGCCTTTGTTCCTTGACACATAACAAATAGCTCTGATACAAAACAGTAAGTTAAATATCATTTGATACAAGTGGTTTAACTTGTAATTATTTTGATCACATATTAATATGAAGGTAAACTATTTCTGACATTTTAAATTGCCTCAAAATACAAAATACAATTCAATTACATTTTATTTAGATTGTGCAAAATTGTACATTTTATTTAGATTCACAACACATGTCATCTCAAAACACTTCAATCACAATCAATCAAATCATCCAGACAGATTGGTCAAAATGTTTCCTCTCTAAGAATACCCAGCAGATTGCATTGAGTCTCGACAAGCAGCATTCACTCCTCCTGAAAGAGCGTAGAGCCACAGGGACAGTCGTCTGATGGCTTTGCAGCAATCCTTCACAATGAGCATGCATGACGCGACAGTGGAGAGGAAAACTCTTCTTTAACAGGGAGGAAAACCTCCAGCAGAACCAGAACCAGGCTCAGTGGGAACGGACATCTGCCTCGACCCACTGGGGGTTAGAGAAGAGACACAGAAAAGAGACAAAAAAGCACAGAAGCATATAAGTACACCAGACCAGGTGTACCTACTATGAAGAGAGAAAAGACAGAGACTACATTTGGTAAAAGTTGAAATAACTACACACAATGCAAATTGGTGAACAGAAGGAGAACGTGGCAGAGTGAGAGAAATAGATCTTGATGTCCTCCCGCAGCCCAAGCCTATAGCAGCAAAACTACAGAGATATCTCAGGAAACTAAGCCACTCTAATTATAAGCTTTGTCAAAACAGGAAAGTTTTAAGCCTAGTCTTAAATGTAGACAGGACAGAAGACCATGGAGACTCATGGACCAAAACTGGGAGTTGCTTCCACAGGAGAGGAGCCTGATAGCTAAAGGATCTGCCTCCCATTCTACTTTTAGAGACTCTAGGAACCTCCAGCAGACCTGCAGTCTGAGAGCGAAGTGCTCTGTTAGGAACATACGGGGTAATCAGAGCTCTGATATATGATGGAGCTTGATTATTAAGGGCTTTATACATGAGAAGGTGAATTTTAAATTCTAGTCTTGATTTAACAGGAAGCCAATGAAGAGAAGCTGAAATAGGAGAAATCTGATCCCTTTCTTTGATTTTCATCAGAACTCATACTGCAGCACTTTGGATCAGCTTAAGGCTTCAAACTGCATTTTGTGGACTTCCTGATAGTAAAGAATTACAATAGTCCAGCCTTGAAGTAACAAATGCATGGACAGAATATTTAAAATTTTTGCAATACTCCAGAGGTGAAAAAAAGAAACCCTGGAAAAGCTGTCTGATAATTTTACCAATCAGAAGTATAATATATATATATATATATATATATATATATATATATATATATATATATATATATATATATATATATATATATATATATATATATATATATATACAGGGGTTGGACAATGAAACTGAAACACCTGGTTTTAGACCACAATAATTTATTAGTATGGTGTAGGGCCTCCTTTTGCGGCCAATACAGCGTCAATTCGTCTTGGGAATGACGTATACAAGTCCTGCACAGTGGTCAGAGGGATTTTAAGCCATTCTTCTTGCAGGATAGTGGCCAGGTCACGACGTGATGCTGGTGGAGGAAAATGTTTCCTGACTCGCTCCTCCAAAACACCCCAAAGTGGCTCAATAATATTTAGATCTGGTGACTGTGCAGGCCATGGGAGATGTTCAACTTCACTTTCATGTTCATCAAACCAATCTTTCACCAGTCTTGCTGCGTGTATTGTTGCATTGTCATCCTGATACACGGCACCTCCTTCAGGATACAATATTTGAACCATTGGATGCACATGGTCCTCCAGAATGGTTCGGTAGTCCTTGGCAGTGACGCGCCCATCTAGCACAAGTATGGGGCCAAGGGAATGCCATGATATGGCAGCCCAAACCATTACTGATCCACCCCCATGCTTCACTCTAGGCATGCAACAGTCTGGGTGGTACGCTTCTTTGGGGCTTCTCCACAGCGTAACTCTCACCGTGGGGAAAACAGTAAAGGTGGACTCATCAGAGAACAATACATGTTTCAAATTGTCCACAGCCCAAGACTTGCGCTCCTTGCACCATTGAAACCGACGTTTGGCATTGGCACGAGTGAACAAAGGTTTGGCTATAGCAGCCCGGCCGTGTATATTGACCCTGTAGAGCTCCCGACGGACAGTTTTGGTGGAAACAGGAGAGTTGAGGTGCACATTTAATTCTGCCGTGATTTGGGGAGCCGTGGTTTTATGTTTTTTGGATACAATCCGGGTTAGCACCCGAACATCCCTTTCAGACAGCTTCCTCTTGCGTCCACAGTTAATTCTGTTGGATGTGGTTCGTCCTTCTTGGTGGTATGCTGACATTACTGGATACCGTGGCTCTTGATACATCACAAAGACTTGCTGTCTTGGTCACAGATGCGCCAGCAAGACGTGCACCAACAATTTGTCCTCTTTTGAACTCTGGTATGTCACCCATAATGTTGTGTGCATTGCAATATTTTGAGCAAAACTGTGCTCTTACCCTGCTAATTGGACCTTCACACTGTGCTCTTATTGGTTCAATGTGCAATTAATGAAGATTGGCCACCAGGCTGGTCCAATTTAGCCATGAAACCTCCCACACTAAAATGAGAGTTGTTTCAGTTTCATTGTCCAACCCCTGTATATATATATATATATATATATATATATATATATATATATATATATAGTATAGATAATTGGCCCAGGGACTGAACAGTGTAATACTCCACAAGTGACCCTGGAGTTTGAAGATTTTTATTAACATCAACAAACTGAAATATGTCAGACAGATAACATTTAAACCAGCCTAATGCTTTCCCCTTAATCCCTACAGCATGTTTAAGTCTTTTTAGGAGAATATTGTGATAAACTGTTTCAAATGCAGCACTGAGATCTAACAGGACAAGTACAGACACAATATCATTAGTGACCTTCACCAGAGCTGTTTCAGTGCTATGATGAGCTCTGAAGCCTGACTGAAACTCTTCAAACAAGTCATGACTTTGTAAATGTTCACAAACTTGAACAGCAACTATTTTCTCAAGAATTTTAGAGAAGGAAGGAAGATTAGCTATAGGTCTGTAATGTGTTAACTCGTCTGGATCAAGAGATACAGTGAATAATTATTTTCAGAAATCATCAAGCAAATTGTAACATCAGACACAGATTAACCTGGATAACTATAAAATGCAGTTTTCAAATGATCTTTTTATCTATATAGTGGAAAAAAGCTATTCAATCAAACAACCTTGACATATAAAGAAATAATCAAACCCCTTTCAAATCATGAATGTTTTTAACCACCTATTTGGAAACCTGGGTTTAGTTCCACTACTCAAGCCCAGGCTTGAGATCTTCAGGACCAGTAGTACCAAGAAATTACTTAGACAAAATGTTTCTGACAACATGATGCAGGGTGAAAACTCCAAAAGACCAACACATCATGCTCCCATCTAAAGAAAATCAAGAACAGATGAGAAACCAAGTCTTGTTCAACTCTGGCTCTGGAAAGTCATCCGAAACCATTGTAAGGCTTTGGAACTCTAGTGAACCCCTGTAGTCAATATCCACAACTGGAAAAAAAACAGCTATGGACCTTAACAGGATCAGCCAGCCTACGGAAATTATTCTCAGAAAGCATTGACGTTTCATCCAGGAGGCCACAAAAAACCCAGAACATCTAAAGCTCTGTAAACATCACTTGCCTCAGGATCAGCCTCCTTGATTCAACAATAAGAAAGAAACTGGGCACAAATGGCATCCAAGGGAGGGTTCCTGAGCCAAAATCCACCGCTGACCAAAAACAACACATCTTGAGGATCCCCGAGACTTTTTGAAAAATATTGGAGGACTGATGAGGCAACAGAGAGGAGGTTTCTGCCAGGTTTGCATTATATTTGGTGTAAAGCTCACACAGAAAATTAGAAAAAGAACATCATCAGCAACAGTCAAATACAGTGGTGGTACTGTGATGGCCGGAGGCCGCTTTACTATTGCAGAACATTGACGACTTGCTCTAATTGATGCAGCCATATCTTTTTTTCTCTACCAGCAAATTGGACTATCAATTTGTGACCTTCAGCTCAGGTCCACTTAGGTTTGTTTGTTTGTTTCAAACCTGCAAGTAAAATTATTCATATTCACATTTATAATAAAAAAAGATACCTGATTTGAAAACAATGGAAAGAAGCAATGCTTATAAGGTTCCAACCCCCAATTCCACACAACTCACTCCTTAAAGAAAACACTATAGTACACAACACGTATTGACAATGACGATCCACCCTAACACAGGCAAAGTCCAACAACACAAAAACAGGCCCAAACACACTCCGATCCATCTCTTCCCTAGAACATATAGCCCAGGTAATGTTTAAGGAAAAGATTCTGAAGTACATAAGCAAGTCCAGCCCTGAAAGGCTCTAAAAGAGATAGCTTTGGTGTTTGGAAGTCTTCCTTAATAAAACAAATCAACATTGCATGTTGCGTTTACTCAAGTTATATTTCTCTGATATAAAAGTTTGTGTGATTATCTGAAACATTTAAGATTGACAAAAAAGAGAGACATAAACCCCAGAGAAAATATGAAAGGGGGAAACACTTTTTACAGCACTGTGTATTTCACAGAAACAGAATGTGAGAATAAGAAAATGAGTACACCCTTGACTATTACGGATTTAACAGCCTGAACTGATCACATGCTGAGTTTCATGAATGTAGATGTTTTGAGAGATTGCCATTCTGAAGCATTCTGTCCTGTGTTCTTGCAATGCCAAAGAGGAAACGCACTACTTTGCAAAAGTACTATAGTACTGTAATTTAAATGTTTTATTTTAGCTTACTTTATCAGCGTATCTGTACAAAGTTTTGTAAGTTGGTGAAGGGAAAGAGACAAGTATAAAGAAAATGCTATGTGCATTTGTATTTGTATTTGCTATGAAGCCCTTAAAATTTCTGGTGCAACAAATTACTTTCAAAAGTCACATAATTAGTCTTAAAACATCTAAGCAAAGTCCACCTGTGTGCAATTTAAGTGATCTATCTGTATAAACACCCTTTTCTGAAAGGCCCCTGAGGCCGCAGCACCACTAAGCAAGAGGCATCAGACACAATGAAGACTAATGAGATCTCCAAAACAAGTCAGGAACAAAGTTGCTGAGAAGTGCAAGTCAGGGTGGGGTTATAAAAAAATATCCAAGGGCTCACCCACTAAAACACACACACCAGGCAAAGAGGGCATTAATCAGAGAAGCAGCTCAGAGACCAAAGGCTCCATGTCAACCAGTGGATAACCATTAAGTTACTCCTACTAGTCTACAAGGCTATCAACCACACTGGCCCAACCTACCTCCAGTACCTTCTTTTTCCTCAATCGGCATCTCGGTCACTCTGATCTGGCACCCAGAATCTCCTCACTGTCCCCCGTACCAGGCTATCAACCATGGGTGACCGTGCCTTCTCCTTCTGGAGCCTCGGCTGTGGAATCAGCTGCCTGAATCAGTCAGGATGGCAGGCTCCCTTACAACTTTCAAAAGCAGCCTGAAGATTCTTTTGTTTCATGCTGCCTTCAACAAACACGACTTCACCCATGATTTCCTCATTCTTAACTGCAATTTGTTGGCCAAATAAATAAAAATGTTATGTTTATAATCTTGATGAGGATGTTTTATTCTAGATTGTTTTAAACCTAGTTTAATGTAGAACTGTGAAGCACCAAGTGTGCTAAACAAATAAAAGTAATAATAATAATAATAATAATAATAATAATAATAATAATAATAATAATAATAATAATAATAATAATAATAATAATAATTATTATTATTATTATTATTATTATTATTATTATTATTATTGACCCTGAAGGAGTTGCAGAGTTCATCATCAGAGACTGGATTATCTGCCATGGACCACAATAAGTTGTACACTCCACAGAGCTGGGCTTTATTGAAGAAAAAAAAGCTCTTAAATGGTGTTTAAAAATAAGGGAGTCTGCCTGTGATTTTAGACTATGACAGAGGTTCGCCATTCATCAGGGGTCCGTTCTTCGTACGTTGCTTAAAACATCCAAGATCAAATGACACATCCAAGATGATTTCATCCGGCTAATCATGATCCGGCTAATTGGGTTCTTCGAACACACCTGTTGTTTAGGATTAGTATCGCTGGATTGAGTTATCTGAGACAACTGCGCGTTCATGCGTTTGTTTAAAAGGGGAAATGTATCGATAGTAGAAACATTGATCAGCAACGCTGCTATTGGCTGTTCAGCATGGCCAAAGAACGCCCACAGTTTTTCTCCCAAGCAGAACAAGAGCTTGGAAGGTTATGCCGAATTTGAGTCATTAATTAAAACACCTCAAAATCTGTTAAAGCCAGGAGAGAGGGCTGGCAAAAAGCAGCGGACAAATTAATGCGTAAATACTGTCCATGGTAGATGTTTCTATCACTTTCTACAGTATGAATTTTTGCATTTTAATAATCTCATATTTACTTTGTTCTTTTATGTCAGAGCCTCCACAGGACCCACTAGAACATGGGGACAAGTAAAAGTGAAATACAAGAATATTCTACAAAATGGTAGCCTTTAATTATTATACTTTATTTTAAAAAAGCACTTGTTATGTCAAGAGATCCAAATTTCAGTGTCATTCCTTAGACACGGGAAGTAAAGGACATGTGCAAACTGGGAATTTTAACAAAAAAAAATCTTTATCCATAAAAAATGAAAATTTCCCTTTTCCAAGTCATCCACAGTTTACACGGTAAAACTGTATTGCTCCGTGGCTAGATAATCCATCCATAAGCAAGCCTTTCAAAGTAAAATAAACTTCACAATAAAATGGCCCGAACAAATCTTCTTACTGAATAGGATAAAAATAAAAAGCAAACCATCATACAAATAACTTAAATATTTTAGATTTATGGCTCCAACACCACTTTTCCCTCTTTAAAAGCCACTGTTAAATGATGTGTTTGTTTGTTTATAACAGCCATCAAGAAAATCTCTCTACTGTCGCGCTGCTCTCAAGGATCCTGTCTATTGCGCAATACGCGATTAATTCGAAAAACTCTGCAAATTATTCTTGCACCTTCCGCAACAGGTTGCAGTCGTAAAAATGGACATGGCTACGACAGACTTCCCTATCTCCTCCGCTTATACAGCCGTGATCTAATCTTGTTTACATGAAATAAGACTGCTCTCGAGCAGGCTTAAGCTGGCGCACATGTTGCTATGACAACAAGTGCAGGATGTCTTTCGAAGAACCAAACGATCCAAGATCATGCCAAATCGTCAACAATGAAATCCTGCTAACTGAGTTAGCGACGTACGAAGAACGGACCCCTGGACAGTGATCCTACTAAAGCAGTTATGCACACTGAAGTTGTTGTTTCGTCCTTTTAGTTGGTTGCTTCGCAACGCAAAAAACAAAAACAATATGTCTTCAAAGTTGTAGGGATGTTCTGTAAATGAAATGTTGCAAACTCTCAAATAATCCATTTAAATCCAGGTTGTGAGGCAACAAAACATGACAAATGCCAAGTGGATTGCGCTGTAAGTCAATAAGTATTAATCTTCCAGAAGCCAATGGGGATGTCTGTCAGATTTATGGGCAGACTCTAAGCGCCTTGATAAGTTAAATGTTAAAGTTCATGACTTTGCAGATAGAAATAAATAGCAAAGTTATGTTTTGTTTGGACAGGTTTGCCTGAAAGAAGCCCTTGCATCCAAAAAAGAATGACAGCATAATTTAGATTTTCAAAAATACATCTGAACAAACTGACCAACTTCCATAAATATGTCCTTTGGACAGATGAGACCCAAGCGGCGATGTTTAACCATAATTCACAGTGCCATGTTTGACTAAAACCAAACACAGCATGTCAGCACAAACACCTCGTTCTATCTGTCAAACGCATTGGTAGAACACCAATTACATGGGCTTGTTTTGGAGCCCCATGACCTGGGCACCTTGCAGCTATTGAGTCGTCCATGAGCTTCTCTGTCTAAAGGCATTTAGATTAAAATGTAATGCTGTCTGAATGCTGAAATGTAGCCCATGTCAGGTCAAGGATCAAGCAGATGATGCTAAGTAAACCGTACTAGACTACTGAAAATAAAAAGAATTGAAGTATGACAATGCCCCAGTCAAAGTGCAGATTTTGAAATGCAACGGGAGGATTTGAAAAAACATGCACATAAATACATGCTCTGCATACAGTTATAAATTAATCCAGAAATGATACAAGGAATGGGTCAAAATCTACTATTCAGAGGAGCAATGTGGAGTATATTTCTAACTTGAATTTGTGTATATATATGTATATATATATTTATTTATTTAAATTTACAGCGATGCATAAAACAATGTGTCCTGAACATGAAGGACCTACTTTAACCATGACTTTTTTACATGCCTATTCGCATAATCCTCATTTGACTAGATTAACTGAACTGAGGCTTTTTTTTAAAAAACATTGGTTATGAGTTAGTGACTGTCATATGTAGGAAGAAAATATACTCATCATGTTAATACATAAAATAGAAATACACACTCTGGGGAAAGGTAAAAGGCCACTTCTCTCATGTAAACAGCGTCCTCGAACAAAAGAGTCTTCCTACTTAGGCTTTGACTTTCTTTTCCCTTTAAAGAATCTGTCCTATTCAGACATAACCTGAAAAATGGTTTATTCAATGAAGTGTACTTTTGTATTAGATTAGATGACCGATCTGAATGATGCTGCACTGGCAGAGTCATAGCTCTGTCGTTTTAGCATGAATTACAATGCGGGGATGTTGACAAAAGCCATTTTGCAAGGTCACTTGTCACAAAGAATTTAAAGGAATCTCAAAGTGATTGAATAACCTCACAGTGGTCGAGGGAAAAAGAGAGGGACATGTCGCACCATGTTTGGGCTGTTAAACAACATTGAGAAGAATGGATTACCTAATAAATGATTGATTATTGGTCATCTTACTGGAAATTAGTCGTTTCAGAATTATGTAGAATGAATAAATCTAAGCAAATTCTGCTTTCAAAGCTTTTCAAATAATGTTCAGTAAGATTAATAAAAGACAACCTTTAAAATAACTACACTTAAGCTATAGATTATCTAAGTTAAGTTTTAGGCTCTTCCCAAACCCGATTGGATACTTGCTTTAAGATGAACAAAGTGTAGTTTGTTCATGGCTCTTGTCTCGTTCGCCTCCCATCCATTTTAGGAAAGTGCAGGGGCTCTTCATCAAGGAAACTGAGTATTCATCAGACAACCGATTATTCCTTTAGTCCTGCTTTTCTGTCCGTCTCATTTGATTTCCATCAGTGAGGACTTGTTCTCTCGTTCTGTCTACCCGACCCTTAATTAGCAGGCACAAAAAAGAAAGTTACCATAATGAAGGAAGGAGAAGGGAAACTCCAATTTGGAGGACAAGTAGGCTTACTCTTTAGAGAAGCAGCATTTCATTCTTAATTTATTCTCCCGAGCTAGCCTTTTGGAAATTATGGATAGATTTAAACCATATAGCTTGACTATAGATATTTCATGTTTTCGACAGCAGTTCACATGAATTTACTTTTATCGGCCTTTGAACCACCATCAATTCTGCACATTTCTACTGTTACTGTGGCTCATTAAAAGTAATATTCTATGTAAAACATGTTGCAAAATAGAAAGCAGAGGATAAATGTCTGAATTCCATATCTAAATGAAAAGAGGAAAAAAACATGTAAAACAAAACAAAACATTGAATTTACTTGACTTCACATGACTTGTTACTTCAGAAGGTTACCCAGGCAACACTAAAGACCCCAAATCCAACAAAGGATTCAAAGCAAATAACCATACACTATTGTACAAAAAAACAAACTTTTAAAATTATTTAAATAATTTCACAATTACAGGTACCAGGTAATTATGTTGCCAAGTAATTAAAAAAGTTATTCTTAGTCAAAACTATCTTAAAGTTTTATGGATTAAATACGAGCTAAATTGATTAACCCACTGAAAGCTGCTCTTTTATAATAATAATAATAATAATAATAATAATAACAATAATAATGATAATAATAATAATAATAATTCTGTATCTATAGGCGTTTTAGCTTTTGATATGTGCAATAGAAAAAGCACTGCATAAATTCAATATATCCCCCATTATAGTGGCTGGATGGTAACAAATCCAAAGCGCCTGACTTGGTGCTAAATTAAAGGGCTTTTTCACAGCTTAATAGGCCTCTAGACTGCATTTGGTATTTTTATTTGAACCAATGGAAGGGATCGCCCAAGCTGCCATTCATGGAAGAACCAGTGGTGTCTGTAAATGTAAGTAGCAATAAAATATATGCCGTACTCTAGCCACTTTCAGAGGGACTGTTAAAATATCTATCTGATTTAAAATGTTCCATCTTCAATTATGCCAAAAGCGCCAATGTCTGCCCTTACATTTATTTAAATCATGCAGTGAACCACTGATTGCAATCTCTATAGGGGACAAACTGATAAGGGGATTGATTGACAGATCAGGGGGTGTTGCTGGGGGATGATTTATCTCCAAATGGTTGCCGTGAGGTTCACATTGAGGGAAGATAAAGTCATTTTGTGTCTAATAAGCTAATGGATCCTAAATCCATTTTTTTTACCTTGCATATGAGCTGAGCACCATTACTGTAATGGTGATGCACAGACTAAGGATGAAGAGAATGGCAGGGAATGTTATTTGAGTTTAAATCCACTATAACCTCAAACATGTGGGGGGTGGATTATGACAGTGGATATGATGGCTGCAGTGTTTTCTCTCCAGTTCAGTCTGCCTTGGTGTTCAAGCTATTTCCTCAGAGGGATTAGATGGGATTAGCTGGAATTATGGCAATTTATGTTTGATTGGGGATAAAACCTTTTTTGAATTACTATTATTAACTTTTTTAGAACATCTACTTAGGACTAGTTAGAAATATAATTAAAGTTTGATTGTAACACTTATTATATCTCTGTTTAAACTTGTAATGTCAAAAGTGAGCTAAATATTTTTGGAAGGCACTTAAAAGAGGTCTGTGGTGTCATAAATGTAAGCTTTATGCATATTTTTATTTAACCTTTTATTAATTTAAATAGGAAACATAATATGTTAGACTGGTGACTGGATTATTCAAATCAATTTTTCAATTAAATTATAATTATATAGCGCCTATTCATGAAACATGTCATCTCAAGGCACTTTCCAAGGTCAAATTCAATCAGATTATACAGATTGGTCAAAAAATTCATATCTAAGGGAACCCAGTTGATTGCATCAAGTCTTGACAAAAGGTTTTTTAATCCATCACAACTACTAACCTGAATCAATTAGATGGCATTGTGGAATTAAACAGCTAGTTTTTGAAATAAAAGATAATGAATTCAGTGAGCGCTCTGCAAGAGAAGTACAAACTATTTGCCAGTTTTAACCACCAGCCAGTTTGGCAATTTTTAAGCCTTCCTTATTTAGTGTGATCAGTTTGTGTGTTTATTGCTGGGGTTTTGTGGGTGAAAAAAAGTCCCACTCTCATGAAAAAAAAATTCACAACAAACCGGCATGCAGGTATCAGATGGCAAACAGAAACATTGTGCAAATAGTTGCCAGGTTCAGCTGTGGCTCGCACTCAAATGTTAATAACTCACACTGGTATTTTTGAACACTTGAAATTACTTTTCAGTTTAATTGGCTGAATTTGAATTTAACTGAAGCCTCATCCCACTGAGGAACATTGTATAATCACAAAATTGATAACCAAAGGGAATGAAAGGTCTCAATACCCTTACCAACTGAAAGACACATAAGAGTTAAAAACTCTGTTTTTTGTACCATTATAACCTTATATAGCACATTCATGTCCTACAGCATCAGTTTTGATATGCATGTGCAATGGTATACCATCAGCTTCACAACTCTGACATGTCACTTATACTTCATATAGGCAACAGTAAAATTAATATAATTGTTGCGCATTTATTGCAGCATTCACCCAGTAATAATTTTGCTGACGTTTATGATACAGCATGCAGATGGTCTGTCTGCATTCATGAAGATGTACTTACCCTGGTGTGAAAAATGCTTTGAGTTGCTGCCCGAGCGAGCAGGCGGCACAACCTATTCTTCAATTAATTCAGTTAATATTTAATAGAGCCCATCAGGACACTCCTAGCCTGTGTATAGTGCATTGGAATTCCTGCCAATATTTTAGGTAGTCATTAAGATTTCTGTGGATATTTACAAAAATTAGACAAAGATGTGGGGGGCCAAAAAAAAAGTAACTCACTCAGTTTTACACCTAGCATAGCGATGTGACAGCAATATACTGTATAAAACAGGGTGAAGCACGAGTCTCACATACTTTCTGTATGTGATACGTCACGATGTTTCACAAAATACACTCCATTTCCTTCTGTCATGTAAAACATATTGCATACACCATTATGGTTTTTCTACATTTAAATACTACAATTGCATTTATATTTTAATAATAGATCTTTGTTATTATGCAGTTGGTGGACCAGTTTTTTTTAAGGTTACACCAAAAAGTCAAAGCAGCTGCACATAAACCTGACCACCTGAAGAACACACAGAACCCAACCGTGCACTCACAGACGGCGGCAATAACAAATTCATCACTTTATCACTTCCACTCGTCTGATTCTGATGTGCCCATCAGCATCCAACTGGGTAAATCTGGGCTTACCTGACTACATGACCATATTTCTTTACCTCCAGGTTCAAATTTTCTTCTACTGTTGCAAAGCTTTTATGTAATTAGCCTCACCGGTAAGTGCTTTTCTGAAAGCTATTCAGGCATTCATCCTATATACTTTGACAAGGCTTTGCATTGTGTGTGAGCTGTATTTTCATTTCTTTATTGTTATTTCAAAAATGTATAAATATTTATTGATCATTATCAATCAGGACCGTATTTTCTGTTAAGATTATAGTCTGCTTCTGTCATTCCAGGGGTTAAGGTTAGACAGTTAATAGCAGGATTAAAGTATTTTTTTCCAAGCTTCTGTTTACGTGTTGGTTCTGCGATCTGCAGCCTGTCTGTCGAGCCCATGTCTGTCTCGCCCACTTCGTGTCTGATGGCAGCTATAATAGACTCCAGCTCCTCCACAACGCTGGACAGGATCAAATGGGTGTGGTAAATGATTGATTGAATAGACACCTTCCTACAGTATTTCCCAGTCCTTGTCCTTGGGTCATCCTTCCCTGGATGTTTTGTGTGGGTCAGTGCTCAACACACCTGATTTAGAAGAATAAATAACATTCAGCTCCATCAAAGCTTTTTAAAGGCCTATAAATTAAAACCTACTTGCCAGACATTTCTGCAAAATCAATAAACTCATTGAAATTAAAGTTTGTCAACTTTAGAATAAACTTATCATTGTCAGTCATTTATTTTTTTGGTGTGTCATTATTTAATCAACATAATACTTCCTAAGAACAAGCCTTTGGATGCTAGTCTCTCTGGTAAGATTACGTTTAACAGAAGCCAACTGATCCAAGTTTTTTGTTTTTTTTTTAATATGTACATTTGTATTTTTCACACAAACCAATCCGATGGAAAAAGTAAAACAGGAGCAGAACGATTCAAACAAGAATTTAAACACATGTTGACTCGTTGATGTTCTGAAGTTTTGTTCGTTTCAGGTTAGCCGTCCATCATGGCTTGCCAATCATCAACTTTCTTTTTGCCGATCATCTCTGGCCAAAACACTTGAGTGAGTTAATTGACACAAAATACACTCAAAAAAAATATATATTTTTATTTCTTCAGTTCTCTTTTTTTAAAAAACATTGCATTTAAGAATCACTGTAGGAATACGTTTTAGAAACACTTGTTATTAAAGTTGCACCATCGCTACATGCACTCATCTAACTCTAAATTATCATTCAGCACAGATGTTTCCAAGAATCCGTCGTACTGAAAGTGTCTACGCGTCAGTAGTACTGATGCTTATCCACATCAGTGCTGAAAGAGACAGATGTCTTTTGGATCTGGGTTTCCAAATGCCAAGGAAAGACAGGCTGATGAGGAAATTTCAGGTGTTCTCTTTGATTTATGTAACCTAGAGCACAACTAAAGACCCTCGTTATAATCTTCTTTAGTTTTTTTTTAATCTGATATCTTTTGTGTGTGTATGCCAATATTTCCTCATAATTCAACTACTTTGATAAAATCTCTTTTAGTAATTTATTTCTTTGATTGAACACATTTGAGAAAAGTATTTTCCCAAAGCAAACAGAGACCTGTGATCATGATAATATCAATTCTTCCTCATATGCCTCTTCTGTTTTCACATGTGCTCCACTATTTCTTTAACGATATTCCTCTGACTGCCACCCTAAAGAGCTTACAAAAGCATAACAAGGTAAAAAACAAATTTCAGATGAACATAAACCGCTAATATATTACACAGAGAAACACATCTTGGAAGCGATATCGTCACGCAACTGTCAGATATCCAAGAATTTCATTTTTATTTATTTATTAATTTTTTGCATCAGGGATTTTATCATCTTTCATTGTAGATTTGACCTAATTATTTTCATAAGCTTTGTCTTATAGTGTCAAAATGTTCATGTCCAACAGCATTTGCCGTTAAAGTTAACTAAAATGGCATATCCTGATGGACATTTTTCTATCCCTTTACCTAAACAGAAAAGTGTCCTTCTTTGTAATGTCTTTTCCGTGAACTAAACAAGTGTAAAGTCATTGCATTATGCAAATTCAAAGTACCCCAGACACCATGTGCTATTTTTAGACACGTTAGGCTTATTGTTGGCATAAAATTAAAATAAGTTTTTTTTTTTTTTCACTCAAAGGTAAACAGTGTAAAAGGACATGGTACGTTTCATGTAAGGTTTGTACCACAGCTCAGATATTGTATGAAACAGGAAATAATGCATGCATCCTGAAAGTCGGCGCAGCCTTTCACTTTAGGCTTTAATTTGTCATTTTTACTTCCTTCTCATCAAGTATAATTGCGTGAGGAAGGCATTTAGAGCAAAACTGGGGTTTGCCACAGAATGAATTTTGAAAGAATGTATTTAGTCTTTTGTGTCTCTCACCAGCTATTAAGTGTGCCATAATAGTTTTTATATGAGCAGTCATTTGACTAGGTCCATCATTATGTATAATATTTTTTTTTTCTGTATGGGTGTACAATGCCAGAGAATTTGAGGCACAGGCGCATAATAACAAAGCAAAAAACACTGTTATATAATGGACCCCTAGATGAAGTCAGACCATGTCCATTATACACAAATCATGGATTTTTTATGCCTTTTGAAGCACATTTAAGGGGACTTTTACTTTAAGCGATTATCTCAAAGTGCAGTACAGCTCACGGCTGCCCTAAAACATATTTTAATCTAATGAGCTACCACTGAAAAAAAAATTGAAAATTCTTTTAAAAAATTAAGCATAGGTCAACTATCCTTTTTTTGACATGAAGTGGTATCTATAGCCAAGACTCAGTTTATAAATATTAAGCCTTGGATACATCCTTTTTGACTTCAGACTATTCAGATATTGCCCTCTAGCTCCATATTCTTTTCCAACTAGGGTCATCTCTGTCTCCAAAAACGAGAAAAGATTTTGATCCTTAATCTTCAAAACTGTATTTAAATAAGGATGTAAAATGTTGTATGTTTACGGTATACTTGGGAAAAATAATTTTGCTAAGATTTTCTTAATGCTGTGAAAATAATAATATAGTAAGCATAAACATATCAGATTTGGCCTTTCGCAAATTTTAACTGCTTTTGTCCAGGTAGCTTCAAAATATTCTCAGAGGACCTGTTACAAAATTCACATTTTCCATGCACAATGCGATCCTAAATCTTCAAAAAAAAATTATTTATAAGTGTTAAGTTAAAAAAGTTTTGTCTATATACCAATATATGTCAATATGTCAAGGTTTCCTTATTTAAATTATATGATTTAGCTTGTTCAGATATTCTGAAAAGTTTGTATTATACCTCATAATTTTGAATTAAACTCTGAAATGCGGACCTTTCTGAAAACTTGAATGTGAAGACAACTGTGGAACAGCCTACCTCTGCAGCTACATTTAATTGACTCTGTGGACTCTTTTAAGAAGCTGTTAAAACATTTTTTTTTTAAACGGGCCTTTTGTTGAATGTTTATTTTTATTGTCATTTTATCTTATTTTATTATTGTATTTTAATTGATGTTTTGTTGGTTTTCTGTAGAGCGCTTTGTGATTGCTGTGTCTGTGAAAGACGTTTAATAAATTACTTACAACCCTTGTCATGAAATAGCATTTTATCAGCAATGATAGTCTGTTAACGTTTTGTCTTTTTTCCAAGTTAAAGTATTGTATTTTAGGAAATGACAGAATCCAGTTTTCTTTATTTTTGCAGCATATCCTTCCTAAAGTCTGTCTCTGATTGGTTGATCAGTCCCTTATGACGACTCCTCTTCTGGAAACATAAAAAGTCACAGTTCTGACTGAGACACTAGAAAACCCATCAACAAACCTTACCTGGGTGAGTAAGAGCAGGGACTGATCACCTTGTCCAGATTTGATTGTAATAAATTTCTTTGTGTGCGTCACAATGCCCAGATACACTTGTTTCAAGTTCCTAACAGATTTTTGTTTTGTTTGTCCTCTACACCTTGGATGTGTTCAGTGTCCCTAATAACGTTGATTAAGTGTGTCATCCCTTTCTAGATCTAAAATGAGTAACCATGGGTTGTCTAAAAGCCAGTGTGAAGAGAGACCAGCAGCATTTGATGTTTCACAGGGACAAGGTAGCCTGAACCATTGTTTAAGCAGGAAAGCAGACTTTCCCCCCAGCTGAGAAAGGGAACTGACTGTGCCAAAATAACTACTGGAGCAGAAGCACAAGCTGGTACCAAGCCAGTAAACAGCTGGGTCTGAACAGTGGGGTACAGCTTCCAGTTCTATCCCATGTGGTTCTGTGTCGGAAGCTGATGGGTTCTAATATCCTTTAACCTGAGAAGGGATTTATTTTTTATTTTATTTATTCTATTTTATTTTTTGCAAGGCAATGAGGCAACAAAACCAATGTTTGAAATGATCTTTTATCCAAAAGTCTAGACCAGGGGTCTGCAACGAGAGCTGCAGTTTGCAGGACCTTTAACAATGGCTCTTAAAAACTTTTATTTTATATGTAAATATAACAACAGATGTTGGTTTAAAGATTTTTTTTCTTGAAATATTTGCATTGAATTCTCCACAACAGAATGACACTAAAAGTACTTGTGAAAATGTTTTAGGTCTATTTTTCTTGTCATTTGGTTAGAAACTGTGTTCTTTCACATGTAAGTTTCCACAAATATTAATATACAATCCATGGATGGATGGATTAAAACCAAAAAATGGAAATAAACTAGTGTGTTTTTTGTTCTTAAGATGAAAACACATTTCTTTACTTTAAAGGGTATGTAACATTAGCAGTGGGAAAAAGTATAACTTATTTCATCCCACCCCTTCTCCAAAATGTTATAGTCTATTCCTTAATTTAAATTATAATGTAGTTATTGTATAGTTTATGATTTATTTTGGATCAACACAAAATCATGTTCAATTTAAATCAATAAGTATAATATAATCTTAAAAAAATTACATAAACCTGCAGAGATTTACAGAAGAACAAATTAAGAAATATTTATTTTAATTTGTGATAAAAAATTGTTAAAAAAGAGGGTTCCATTATAGTAGATCTTTATCGGACAATGCTGCATCAAACTTTAAAGAGTCTGTCCCCCTTTTAATATCGTCAGTATTGCAGAAATACCCTGCAGATCTCAGCAATGTTGTTTCTTCCCATTCACAAATAGATGTCTTTGTTAACGGTGTGACTTCCTCATTGCGTTCTGCATTAGATAATGTAGCTCCCTTGAAAAAGAAGGTGATTATTCACAGGAAGCTGGCTCCCTGGTTTAATTCAGAGCTGCGTTCCTTGAAGCACAATGTTAGGTAATTGGAGAGAAAATGGCGCTCTACACACCAAGAGGAATCCTACCTAATCTGGAGGGACAGTCTATTGTTGTATAGAAAGACCCTTCGCAGAGTTAGAGCAGCATATTTTTCATCATTAATTGAGGAGAATAAAAATAATCAGTACAGTTGCCAAACTTACTCAGAGTCATAGCTCCGTTGATCCATCCATTCTCTTAGCTTTTAGCAGTAATGACTTTATGGGATTCTTCATAGATAAAATTGATTCAATTAAAAATAAAATAATTGGCATCCTCCCAAACATGATTACCTCGTATTCAGTAAGTAAGGCAGCATTGGAGGAATCTTTAGAATCTTTAGAACCTGCACAGTGTCTGAACTGTTTAGAAGCAGTAGAGCTTTCTGAGCTATCTAAAATTTTAGCTTCATCTAAACCTTCTACCTGTATGTTAGACCCAATCCCAACCAAGTTGTTTAAGGAGGTATTCCCTTTGATCAGCGGCACTATTTTAGACATGATTAATCTATCCTTAGTAAATGGATATGTACCACAGGCTTTTAAAGTAGCTGTTATTAAACCTTTACTTAAGAAACCATCTCTTGATCAAGATGAGATAGTAAATTACAGACCTATATCTAATCTTCTCTTCTTATCTAAAATTCTTGAGAAAGTAGTTGCTAATCAACTGTGTGAACATTTACAAAGTAATGACCTACTTGAGGAGCTTCAGTCAGGCTTCAGAGCTCATCATAGCACTGAAACAGCTTTAGCCTCAGATAATGGACTTGTGTCTGTAGTTGTCCTGTTAGATCTCAGTGCTGCATTTGATACAGTTGATCACAATATTCTCCTACAAAGACTTGAGCATACTGTAGGGCAGTGGTCCCTAATCCTGGTCCTCGAGGGCCGGTGTCCCTGCAGGTTTTACATGTGCCCCTGATCCAACACACCTGACTTACTTCCCCAGTGTGCTGTCAAGTTCTCCAGAGTCCTCCTAATGACCTCATTATTTGACTCAGGTGTGTTGAAGCAGAGTAACAAATAAAAGTTGCAGGACACCGGCCCTCGAGGACCAGGATTGGGGACCACTGCTGTAGGGGTTAAAGGGAAAGCAACAGGCTGGTTTAAATCTTACAAATTCCAGTTTGTTCATGTTAATAATAAATCTTTTTCAAACTCTAGGGTCACTTGTGGATTACCACAGGGTTCAGTCCTTGGACCAATTCTCTTTACTATATATATATGCTTCCGATTGGCAAAATTATCAGACAGCATGGGATTAATTTCCACTGTTATGCTGAAGACTTTCAGCTATATTTATCCATAAATCCTGATGAATCCAATCAATTACTTCAACTGAAGTCATGTCTTGATGACATCAAAAGCTGGATGACTTTAAATTTCCTGCACTTAAATTCTGACAAGACAGAAGTTGTAATCTTTGGACCAGAGTTTTCAAAAAATAAACTTCTTAATCAATCACTTAATCTGAATGGCATTAACTTGGTCTCTGGTGGTAAAGTAAAAAATCTTGGTGTTATTTTTGACCAAGACATGTCATTTAAATCCAATATTAAACAGGTTTCCAGAGTTTCCTTTTTTCATCTCAGGAATATCGCCAAAATTAGAAACAGTCTGTCCAGGGGTGATGCTGAAAAACTAGTCCATGCATTTGTTACTTCAAGGCTGGATTATTGTAATTCTTAACTACCAGGATGTCCACAAAATGCAGTTCAAAGTCTTCAGCTGATCCAAAATGCTGTAGCAAGAGTTCTGATGAAAATAGACAAGAGGGATCATATTTCTCCAATTTTAGCTTCCCTTCATTGGCTTCCTGTTAAATCAAGAATATAATTTAAAATTTGTGTTCTAACGTATAAAGCCCTTAATAATCAAGCTCCATCATATATCAGAGCTCTGATTGCAGGTCTGCTGGTGGTTCCTAGAGTCTCTAAAAGTAGAATGGGAGGCAGATCCTTTAGCTATCAGGCTCCTCTCCTGTGGAACCAACTGAGGCAGACACCCTGTCTACTTTTAAGACTAATCTTAAAACTTTCCTTTTTGACAAAGCTTATAGTTAGAGTGGCTCATATTACCCTGAGCTACCTCTGTAGTTATGCTGCTATAGGCTTAGGCTACTGGAGGACATCAGTAGCCTAAGCCTAAGCATCTTGGTGCATGCCTGACTGAGCATGCCAGGAAGGTACAACTATTTGTAAATTACCAAAACAATTTGAAAAAAGGTTTAATAGTATGAAATATAGCTAGAGACTGTGTAGAGTTGTGCATGGATGATAACATAAACTGTAGCAGCGGTATGTTGACGCCTCACTTTGATTATGCCACGACCCATTTATTGGTAAAATTTGTGATTTAGAGCTTCAAAATATCCAAACTAAAATGATTTGATGATCCAGATTACATTTAATGATGGCACACAGTTCTGCAAAGACGGAGAAGAACAAGTTTTATCAAAGCAAGAAATGAATGTGTTATTATTGTGTTTAAACTGATAGTGTGGGTTGTAAAAGGTGTGGATTGTTTCATCTGGTATTATGTGTAATCTTGAAGTGAATCACATGGACTGAAATATCTGTGAGGAAAGAACACGCTCAGACTGCGAACTCACATACCCTCACAGCATTAAACCTAAACAACGTCGGCGGCACAGATTAAACTAAATGTCTGTATTCCTTTTTCTATTACCTTGATTTTCCTAAAACAAATTCAGACCGCTATTTCAATAAAAAATAAATACTTTTATTCATTTATTTATTTGCTAGTTTATTTTATTCTTCTTTCCATATAGATTTTTTGGCCAGAAACTGTTGCATAAATGAGATGATTTATATTTGGATAATTAAACAACAATTCCTTACAATGTAATTAAACTGATTATATGTAAATATGTTAGTTAGAAGCAGAGTAGCCTTTAAACAAGCTGCAGTGGTCTAAGAGGGAGTTGCCACTAGTATAAGGAGTGATGGGATTGTTTCTGTTATGCTAATGTGTTAAGTTTCAGGCTTTAGGGTTAAGGCAGTCCATAGCTATGTTTACAAGCACACAATTTCACTATCAGATTGAAACGTATTTGGATTAAAAAACAAAAAATAATCGGATTGTATTTTTTATATGGACAAAAAATCAAATAATCCGATTAAACCTGGCTCTATTAAGAATAGAACCACTCTGACATGAGCAGTCATCAAATTTCCCTAAAAAACATTACAGAAGAAGAATACCCAGGCTGTACTCGAACCAGGTTTTAATTTCGGTTGGGTTGTTACTGTAAAAAATAAAAATTTTGAGCTCTTTTAATATTTAAATAGAAAGGTTGTATCGGGACACCCCGACAGTTTTGCTTCTGTACTTCCGCCTCTCAACAACGCAGAGATACGTCACGTTTACATCGACAACTTGGTTCAGTTTGCCACATTGGGAGTAACTTGATCCTGACAAACATTTAAATGCATGTCAATCATATTATCAATCAACGTAAACCATCCATCTCATTCAGAATACAATTTTATTCCGATTGATCTTAATGTGATCCCAATATTCTGATTGGCTTGTTTACGTGACGCGTTTTTATTCCGATCAGCTCTTTATTCTGATTATTTTTTCCCATGTAATCATAGTTACTGTGACGTAAACACTTAGTTTTCCTGTCTTCATTTGGCTGACTATTTGGCAATGGACAGGGCCAAAGCAGAACTTGTAGAATTTCTGTTTTGTTATATTTCAACATTGGTTGTCGGGTTGCGGGTTTGATTCCCGAACTCCGACCATTGGCTGCATGTCTTCCCTTCTCTTTATCCTCTTTCCCGACTAGGCCACTAGTGCCAAAAAAAAAATCTTCAAAAAAGTTATCTTTGATTATGCAATCAGTGGATGAGCAGCTGTATTGTTTCTCCCTTATAACAAGGCCAGACAAGCAGGGCAGAACGATTTTTTTAATTAGCTAAACAGCAGTTGATGTGTGCATGCAAATTATTTCAAATAGCAGAAATTCATGGCTGCACTCCCCCTAAAAAACATGACAGTTAAACACAACTCCCTAACAACAAGTTGTTTAAACAACCATACAGTGCCTTGCAAAAGTATTCACCCCTCTTGGCATTTTTCATGGTAAATGGACTGAACTTATATAGCGCTTTTCCAGTCATGCTGACCACCCAAAGCGCTGTACACTATAGCCACATTCACCCAGTCGCTCTCACTAACATGCACACATTTATACACCGAGACGCAGCTCGGTAGGCAACTTGGGGTTAAGTGCCTTGCCCAGGGGCACATCGACATGTGACAAGGGGAAGCTGGAATCAAACCCACAACCTTCTGATTGCAAGACGACTACTCAACCCATCAAGCCACAGTCGCCCTATTCATGTTTTGTTGCCTCGCAACCTGGATTGTTTGAGCGTTAAAATATTTCAATTACGCCTACAACTTTGTTATTTTGCTTTATGTAATACATCTTAAGTGTGCTTAACTGTTTGCCCCACCTAAAGCCAGTACTTTGTGGAGCCACCTTGTGCAGCAATTCCAGCTCCAAGTCATTTTGGATGAGTCTCTATGAGATTGTTCCATCTCGCCACTGGGATTTTGGCCCATTTCACAAGGCAAAATAGTTCCAGCTCCTTCATGTCAGGTGTTTTTTTTTTTTTTTTTGATTGTGCACAGCGATTGTCAGTTGCATTAAGGTCTGGACTTTGAATAGCCCAGGCCAACTCATTTAAATGTTTCCCCTTAAACCAATCAAGTGTTGCTTTAGCAATATGCTTCAGGTCGTTGGTGAATATCTGTCCCACTCTTCACAGGCAAATCCCTGAATATCCTGTATTTAGCACCATTTTCCTTGACTTGGACCAATTTCCTAGTCCCTGCTGCTGAAAAACATCCCCACCACATGATCTGTTAGGTTTGTGTTTTCTAAAAAATTAAAATTTAGTTTCATCTGTCCGGAGCACTTCCTCCAAACATTTGTGGAGGTGCCCACAAGCCTTTCGGCAAACTCAAAACGTGTCTCCTTATTTTTAATACCAGGTAATGACTTTTTTCTGATCCACTCTTAAATAAAGTGGTCCAACGGACAGAAACTGCAGTCTCTGCTGTGGAACTCTGCAACTCCTTCAGGGTTTCCTTTGGTCTCTGAGATGCCTCTCTGTGTCATGGTTTTGGACATTTTCCCGACCCACATGCAGAATCACCAGTAGGACTCAGATAGAAAGGTGTAAATTATTTGTTTTTCAAAATATACAATGGGTAGAACCGCGCTGGAGAAGACTCAGAATCCGAGAAGGGTCATCATTGACTGGAAAGACAGGAGTAGTTAGACAACGTGCGGAAAACAACTGATCATGTTTGTGGATGGATTAACCGTAGTAGTTTGCTTACTGTCCAGAGATTGGAGGAAGATATTAGAGAGGATGTGAGTGAAGTGCACCGAAGGAGGTTTGATGAGATCTTTCCAGGAGAGGTCGAAGTGGTTTAGACGGATAGTTTTTCTTGGATATCTCAGAGGATTGGGTAGTTGTTGGAGAACGGGCTGGCAAGTTGGCCTCAGAGGAGAAGGAACTGTAGCGGATGGCCCTGGAGTGTGGAAGAATCCAGGGCAAAGTGTTGCAGAGGAGGATTTTAGGAGGGGAAATCCAGGATTGGTAGGGAGCTATGACCTAAAGACACAGAGAGCATGGAGTTGAGCCAACAGAGTGGAATCATCAGGCGCTGAATGATCATCCTAAAGCTCCTTATCTTCACAGCAGCAGATGAGCCAGATTGCCAACAGGTTCACTGTCTGCTACTGGTCAGCCACGCCCCCCAACAGAGATACTGAGCAAAAAACTCACATAAGCCAAAATTGAGTCTCACACATGGATTCTGTCATGTTCATAGCCCTTGAACTGCCTGACTGGATAATGCACTATAATGAAGGCTGATTACAGATATGATGTTTTAACAACAAACATTAAGAAAGAATTTAAGAACAGTTAAATGAAGCACATGTCTGGGAATAAATTGACTTATATTCAATTCAATTCAATTCAATTCAATTTTATTTATATAGCACCAATTCATGAAACATGTCATCTCAAGGCACTTTCCAAAGTCAAATTCAATCAAATCATACAGATTGGTCAAAAAGTTTCCTCTCTAAGGAAACACAGCACATTGCATCAAGTCTTGACAAGCATCATTCACTCCTCCCTTTAAAGAGCGTAGAGCCACAGGGACAGTCGTCTGCATTGTCGATGGCTCTGCAGCAATCCCTCATACTGAGCAAGGATGAAGCGACAGTGGAGAGGAAAACTCCCCTTTAACGGAAAGGACATGCAGCATTGCATTGATTCCACAATGTTGCCATATCTTAATAACAACAAAAAGGAAAGTCAATAAACATTCATTTATATCTGCAGCTAATAACAGGAAAACATAGATTGTAACCTTGACTGGTGACTGATTTAATTTACACAGCTTGAGCACCCCTAAACACAGAAAGCACCAATCATATGTATTATTTTTGGAATTATAAGAACAAAATCAGTTTTCTTAAATTAGTTAGCAAATTTACCCTATATATACAAGTAATACTAATAGATAAGTCATTACAATAAGCTTAATGGCTTAATGGCTTTTTGAGCTATTTTCCGCTTCACTTTAGTTAATGCATGAGGGAACTTAAGATATGACTGAAGCTCCACATATTTTCACTTCTAACTACTTGCTTTTGAGAGCAGAAACTTAATAATTACCTGTTGTCTTCATTCTTAATCCCAAAATACTCAGGCAATTTTTGATACAACGATAATTAAGCAGAAAATGCTCACTGAATGCGAGAGGAAATGTCAGACACACTTCTAAACATCATCATTATGTTCGCTCCTCATTACGCAGTTATAGATTTGACTTATGAATAATAAAAAGTAACAAATATGAAGCCATCTAGCCTAACAAATCAGCTAAATTGATTCATAATAATGTTCAGTTGCAATGAAGCCTAAATTACCAAATTTTCTGTGCCTATAGGTCATAACAAATTAGAGACACTGTCACTCACCCGGCTAACTTAGTTTCAGCTTCTCCCTCTAGAAAAATAACATGGTGTAATTAATTGTGCTCCCAAGCCAGTGCTCCTTGTCTAATTCCACCAGTTGTAGTGGGATTAGATAAAGGCGCAGGATGGCAGAGTTTCTGTGTTTGAGTTGATTTTATCTGAGATTGTACTTTAATTTCCTCTTTTGAAGCAAGAGAAACATTATCAGGGGTTTCTTGGCCCTACCAGGAGACCTGCATTGTGGAAACTACTGTGTAATGATTTTGATACAACCGATAAATGATGGTGTAGGAGAAATGCTATTTTTTTATGCTTTTGAAAGAATGTGTACACTGTAGAGATAACATTTAAGCCCAGAAATTGCAGAACCTCTGAAGTGTGTGCCTGCATTTATTCAAAATCAACAATAGTTGTCAGCTCTTATTTTCTATTAAATACTCTGTAGTCCTTATTTATGCAAAAACAAAAGATACATTTTAGATTAAGCTGCTGAAATAATCAGTAATACATTTAACTCGGATGACAGTTTCTTAATTTAACCTTTAAATTAAGAAATGCTTGGGCCCTTTTGAATTTTAAATAGGTTCCAAGTATCATTTTTTACTTACAAGAAAAAGTTACAAATTACCTTTTTACTTATGTTTTCTGGGTGGAGATATTATGAGAAACTCAATGTTACCTTTGTTTTAAAAATTCAAAAAGTCTGCCTCTTTAAGTCCATATAAGAGATAAGGGTTGTTTCATAACATATGCTTATTACTGTATGAATTTAACTACTTTTACTCTATGGATTTACTTTTGTTTCCATATGTAAAAAAAAAATTGAACCTGGAAAAACATTTCAAACATAGCAATGCAGGCAGATCTATAACCAGCAGTTGTTCTTTCACATTTTCACATAGAAATATTGGACAAAGCACACAGATGAGTAAATAAGGGGGACATATTTTCTATAATTATTTGTTTTAGGAATATTTTCCAATAACTCTTTTGCTTTTTTTTAGAGATTTTTCACGGCTCTAGTGGCTCGCTTCTTAACACAGTAGGCTGATAGGAAGGGGGGTGGAAGAGGGGGAAAGACATGTGGCAAAGGACCGCGGGTCGGAGCTGAACCCGGGTCGACCGCGTCGAGGACAGAGGCCTCCGTACATGGGTCGCGATACCCGCTGCGCCACCAGTGCGCCCCTCTGTTTAGCCTTTTGAAGAAAATCATTGAAATTGAAATATTTGACTTTTGATAATTAAAAACTGTTTTGTACCAAAATATCTTGCACTAAAATATTATTTTCTACCCCCACAATTCATCATGTCATCATATGAACACCTGGGCAATTGTTCTGTTGTTTCACACCAAATCTGAGCGTCATCACGTTTCTCCCAGTGACATCCTGAAAACAGTTCTTTATTAGCAATATTTTTTATTCTTTAATGTTTGTCTGGTGCTATTGCTCCTCTAAAAAATAAATCAGCCTTTCACATTTCCTGAAATCTCTTTAAGATATTCACCATATTGTAGTTCAAAAATCTGTTTTCAAAGAATAACGTAGTATAGCTCTTATTATGACATTTTTATTATGCACAGTCTTGCCCTTGACTTTGCTGACAGATTTCTAGTTTATTTTATGATCTCCTCTGTCACCAAAAATGACTAAACAACCTAAAAATAGAAGGCCATGAATGTATTACCTTCAACAAAAGGTACACGTACAGATATAATTGTCTCCCCAACAACATTCTTGACCACCGGGGCGAGCCTATGATTGAGGCCAAGCACCTTACTGAGGTGTCAAGTGGCCAAGTTGCATTAATGCAATTTACTTCATGGCTGTTGTTAAATCTAGTGTTAGTACTAAAACAGGTCACAATTTCTCTTGTGGGGAGAATTATTTCCCCGAGTTTTGATTAGGTCTTGGTGCAAAATGATGGTTTCTGACCCCAAAAGCTCCAAACATGGCAACAGCAATTTCACTATGTGTCACATTTCAGAATAAGTAACCTGCAGGTGAGACGGTTGAAATCACCCACCTTAAAGAGGCACTGGAAGTAGATGTAGGTGATTCTACAACAATTTAGAGACGGGACTCTATTGAGAGTTTGGGCACTACTCATATTTCCAACGTAATATGATTATATTTGGAGATTGTTCTGTTTCAGCTAAGTAATAAAATACAGAAATACAGCCAAGATAATCAAGGACACTGAAAAAATCTCTTCAGCTTTTGGAGAGTGGGAATAATTAAATATGTGGAAACTTGTGTGTATTTTTTGGAGAACTCTGGTTGTTAGCTCTTGTTGAAGACAGTGGGAAATGGTGTATTTCACAAAAATGACTATGCTAGGTTTAAGGTACATTTACCAGTGAGGAATAACTAGTTGTTTTTCTTGCCTCCACAAAATTGTTTAATATTGTAAATGAAAAATGTTGAAATGCAGAGATTTCTTTCAAGTTGACTTTGCACATAATTGCGTTTCCTAAACTGAAGAAATGATACAACTGATACAGCAGGGCCGGGGATTCAAATTCCAGTAAGAATACAGCTTGTCACCCACCACTTTGAAAGCTATTTCATAATTTGCCTTATTTAGTTAAATTTTACTCTCATCAGGTCAAAACAGGTCAAAATCAACGGTTTATTGTGGGTCACTTTAATTTTGTGTGTTCTTTTCCGTGCTACATGCAGGGGATTTATAGTAAAATGCATAAATGAGGCAGACACCGTGTCTACTTTTAAGACTAAGCTTAAAACTTTCCTTTTTGACAAAGCTTATAGTCAGAGTGGCTCATGTTACCCAGAGCTATCTCTATAGTTATGCTGCTATAGGCTTAGGCTGCTGGAGGACATCAGGGTCTATTTTTCTCACTCTGCTGAGTTCTCCTACTGTTCTCCAATTTTGCATTGCTTGTCATCATTTCAGCTTTTAACTTTTTGCTCTCTCTCTTTTTTCTTTATAGTACGTACACCTGGTCTGGCGTTCTGTTAGCTGTGACATCATCCAGGGAAGACAGATCACCCGCTATTACCATCTAATGTAGAACAGATTCCTGGATCAATGTGAACTTCTGTGCTTGTTTGTCTCTCTTGTTGTGTCTCTGCTCTGTCTTCTGTAACCCCCAGTCGGTCGAGGCAGATGATCGTTCATACTGAGCCCGGTTCTGCTGGAGGTTTTCCTTCCTGTTAATGGGGAGTTTTTCTTTCCATTGTCGCTTCATGCTTGCTCGGTATGAGGGATTGCTGCAAAGCCATGGACAATGCAGACGACTCTCCCTGTGGCTCCACGCTTCTTCAGTAGGAGTGAATGCTGCTTGTCAAGACTTTGATGCAATCAACTGGGTTCCCTTATATAGGAAATGTTTTGACCAATCTGTATAATCTGATTAAATTTGACTTTGGAAAGTGCCTCGAGATGACATGTTTCATGAATTGGCGCTATATAAATAAAATTGAATTGAATCGAATTGAATTGAATAAAGGAACGTGCACTATAAGTACAGGCTTCCAGATGCTGAACAATGTGTCTTTTTTTATTTTATTTAACATACTTAATACGAGTGTAACAACACATACAAGAGGAATAACTAGTTTTAATCATGGCAAAAAAATGGGATTCCTTTTAATTCTACAGCTTTTTAAATAAATAATGATATTGTGTATTTTGAAACCTTGGGTTTCGATATAAGTAGTCTTAAAACCTGGCAGAGGCAAGATCATTTTATTTTGATACCATAAAACGTGCACAGTAACCGTTTTATATCAAACACATTTTCTTTATTAATTTCATTTATTTTCAAAAGTACGCAGCAAAAATAGGACATCAAGTTAATAAGAGTGTTTCTTTTTATTATTCAAAGGGTTTGGGAATGCACACCACATCAACATGCACTTTTTAGTACAATGCATTGTAAAGAGGGAAATTGTAGCACTTATCCTAGACCAAGAGAGACACACATTTGTTGTGGACAAAAAGAACATTTCATTTCTTTTTAAGTGAAAGTTGCTTCATAGAACACTGGACCGGATTCCATTATGTTGTTTTTCCGCTAGCATTATTGTCATACTCCGTTTACCGTGTATATAGGGTGTTGCCCCCCCCCCCCCCCCTGTTTTGACAGAAAATGAGCAAACTCCTGCATCAGTGCTGTTTCACAAAAGCAGCATTTCACATTTATATTTGGTCTCGTCTTCACACACAGCTCACTGAAAAGCAAAGTTATACCCTTGGGGTTGCTTATGGCTCATTTCTAAGTCTTGTCTTACGTTTGCTGCGCACAAACCCATTAAACTGCGGGGTCTTTTGTGGAGAGCCTGCTCCGTCATGTACAACACAAACAAATGTGTTTTCAGTCCACATACACACACACACACACACACACACACACACACACACACACACACACACACACACACACACACACACACACACACACACAAGCCATAAGGCTTCTTTTCCTTGGAAGGGAGTGCCCACTTTGCAAAGTGGAAGAGTGAACACACTGGAAACTCTGAGTGGTATGAAACTCATGGATCTTTGACGTTGACAGAAGATTCTGTACACTTTGTTGGTAACGTTGACCAGCACTTCAAAGACTGCATCAAATTAGGATTTATTTTAGGGAGTAGATTTATCATGTAGTGTTTAACCTAAAGAGGATTTTCTTTTAGTAATTTTGGGCCTGATATGTCTATATGTCATAATGTTGGGTATACAATTCAAAGGATATAACGTTCAGTATTCCTAGTCATACAGTAGAGGTACCTTACAAAAAAAACATGATATGTAAAGCATAATCAGACATGTTAGTTTCAACTGTTTTGCCATCATTTTTGGTCGGTTGGCTGTTGCCTGAGCCAGAAGCAGCATCAAAGCACATTACTATAATTCTTCTATAAAGTTGTCTGGAATTAAACTATATTTATGGAACACTTTTTTGTTAAACTCAACATTTAGAAGGCAATGTGAGATGCTAATACATGGATCATTTCCCAGTTTCTTTCCCATGAAAATTGATTAGAGATTGAACCAACCTACCAGGGGGAGGATTTGCTGACTTTCACCTACCTGGACATCTATCAACTGCTACTTTTTTATATTTTGTACTTTTCAGGGTGCATATTCAATAGTCAAGAAACTTTAGGCATACAAGGAGCTGATGGATATTTATATGTTGCCGTATGGAAGATTCTTCCTCTTAAGCCTAGTCAAGGATCAGCAGGGAAGTTTTATGTTGGATCGTTTCTGAAACGTGTAGGCAAAAGTGGCAGTGCATTATTCAGTAGACTTTGTTTTAAATTTAAAGTTGTACAGGCAGATCTGAGAGAAAACGAGCAACTGATAGCCTCACAACGTCAGGGAACTATTTTACATGTAAGCACTTCATTTGCAAAGCTATCCTTGGAGAGACACCCTCATATGTTGCGTCTTTTATGTCACGCAGACTGACTGGGAACAGGCTGTGCTCTGGGCTTTTATCACCTACAACGTCCCTTCAGTACACGCAGAGCTTTGCAAAAAGACATTCTCATTTGCAGGTCCATCGACCTGGAACATTATACAACAGGATCCAAAGTTGTCCAGTTTAATTTCATTGGGCTACTTTAAACATTATTTAAGGGCTCTTGAAAGACATCATAAAATATGTACCTGTTTTTGGCATTATAAAATGCAACGTAAGGAACACTATTTTTAAATGTACAATGTAGCGCCTGATATTTTTTTAATCTTGTTTTCAATTATTCAATCTGCCCAGCTAGGTAAATTGATTTGAAGTTGTATTCTTTAACATTTGAGAGATGACTTTTTGTAACAAATTGGATTTGTATTGTACTATGGCTTAAACAGGTCCCGCTTGAAAATGAGACCTTGCGTTTAAATGCAACTCACGTGTATAAATAAGGTTATAAATAAATACATGTATGAATAAAAATCAAAGATGTGGCTGGACAGGACATTAGCCAAAAATCTTTAGTAAGATAAAATGAGATATATTCTTTATTGTGCCCCAGTGTCATGGTTTTATTTAATTTGTATTTATTCTGGGTCAGTCCTAAGCAAATAGTTGAAAGACTGGTTTGAGATATCTAATGATTTGTACAGACGACTGCTGTGCAAAAAAGCATTTTGTAAAATCTTAGTTGGGTATTTATTGCTTTTAACTGGAACCACAGAAAGATAAGGAAATACAGGATATTTTCTTCTAAATTCTGTGCCTATGAAATTAAAACAAAATAAGATGAGTCATTCTATGCCTAAAGCTGCATGGGTTCTATGAGAAAACTTGCAGAAAGTCGTAGGATGTGAAAGGCTGTAGGCGTCTGTGGATATCTCAAACTTGTATGTGCAGCTTACTCCAACAAAAATAAATGCATTTCCACTGTCTCTGCTGCAGTCTACAGCAACACCTGTTGTTAACCATTCTTAAAAAAAAAGACATGGGGAAATAATAACCAAACATATTTTAAAACCTAGATCTTCATTAACTTTTCATTTGCAGTAAAGGTTTCAGTTAAAAACACTGAGTTACTCATAAATTATTTGCCGAGGTCCACCCTGGGCAGGTCACCAGTCCATCACAGGGTAACACAGGACAAACAACCCTGCACACACCCACACACCTCAAAGTCACAATTTGGAAAGACAGTCGTGTTTTTGGACTGTGAGAGGAAGCTGGGGTATCTGGAGAGAGCAGACACATGCACAGGGAAAACATGCAGAAAGACCCTCGGTTGGGGTTTGAAACCTGCCACCTTCTTGGTGCAGACAACAGCACTACCATCTGTGCCATTCATGAATGGTACTTTTAATTTAATATGTGAATGTGACACACATACATATCAAATCAATCAATATATTTACTATATTTGTTATAAATAAATTCTAATACCAGCATCAGACTCTCAGAACAACTGTACATAAATGGTCCACATGAACTCAATAAAAATGTATTCACAGATTAACATGCTTCTGAAGACAGAAAAAAAAGACAGGAAATAATCTCTCAAAGCATTACGGTTTTAATCCAATAATGTTCAGTATAAAGGATCACAAAATATATGGAAATTCGGATTCACTGCTCAACCCCCATATAGAGAAGGGGGTCTCTGCAGTACCCATACAGACTAATCTTTGAAGAGTATAAATCCTGGAGACCTCCTGCTGTTCAAGTGTTTTATCTTGGTCGCCATTGGTGGTAAACCACACATTAGATGCTGCAGAAGCAGAGGGATGCAACACCATAGTGAGCATTACTGATGTGTGCACAGCTGTGCCATAATCTTTGTAGTTAATTTGTATTGTGCTTTTCTAATCTCTGATCTTTTATTGAAGACATCGGGTGGCTTTTCTAAAACATGCATGCCAAGCGAGCAAGCACACCACATAAAGATCATGTCATATTTGTGTAAATGTGACTGAAGAACGCAATGACTGACGAAAAAGGTAGATTTTAAAAGGTTTATTGTATGGTTGGAAATAGATGGTTCTTTCTGTGGTTTGAAGGTCTCACGGGTTCTGCCAGAAAGAAGGAGAAGGTGGTAAAGAACTTGAGCTTGGTTATTGTGAAGATGAGACGTGGTCGGGAACTCACTTAGGCGGCAGCTTGGGTTTGGTGCAGAGGAGAGGTACTGAGCATACATCCGGGTTGTCGGTGCAAGTCCTGGTTCCTTCTCGGTGTTGTGACTGGCTGGAGGGTGGACAGGCAGGTGAGCGCAGGTAGGAGGACAAACAGGGTTCTGTAGGTTCAGCTCGGTTCTTGAGGACTGATCCAGGTTGGCTTCTGATAATATGACGAGGTTTCCAGGCTGAGGTCAGATGAACGGGTTTCTGGAGCAAGGAGGCAACGAGAACAAGGTTAGTAACGGACTTCAGGAAATAACAAGAGATCATAGGGTTGGTCTGTACCATGCAAGAGCGCAAACGAACTGACGCCCTCCTCCTGGTTCCAGCTCCTTATAAAGGGTGGCAATTAGCTCTGATGAATCACACCTGCCCGTCCAACCCTGCAGAGAAGAGAGAGAGCAAGGAAAACAGGCCCGCACCTAGACCACGGAGTATGATAGATCATGCATTGATCTGTTCATGACGCTGTTAAGAGAGGTTTTTACTTGTCCAATTATTTAAAAACTTTGTCCCTGACCCATAACTATGGGTCATTCTTGTTTATCGGTACACTTAGTTTCTAACCTGGCAAGCCAGATTGTTAATGTGTAGCACTCTCCGTTCAGCACATTGTCAATTTGGGCCTGCTCCCACAGAATCCGTACGGGGAAAGGAGAGACATTCAGCAGAACTTTGCGAGCGGAATGGGCGAAGCGACACCTTGGACCCACCTACCAAAGGTTGGTTTTAGCCAATCACGGTATAAAATGAAAATATCGTAAGCAGCAGGCGTCATGAGAAACCACAACAAGTCACGCTGGTCAAGACACTTCTTGCTGTTCGTCTTCCGAAAAAGAAATTGGGGATTCTGACAAAACAGATGTGATAGCAGCAGCTACGCCTGCATCCCGCTGCGCTGCCATGTTTGTCTTGGTTCGGCTGTGGTCTCAAGACTAACCCTAACCCTTTCGTCACTGCTGTATGTCCCGTCTTAAACCATAATACAGCAATGTGATTGACCCAAACTGTTTGTGGTCCAAAATAGTTGAGGCAGGAGCGGTACAAGATGGATTCTCGTGTTCTTGTGAAAGGTTGGTTCATTTGTTTTATACCGACTAAAATGCAGTTTACCCTCAACCCCAAGTGATTTTAAAAAGTTTAAAATTTGCAGACATTATATCCTTGGGTAAAGCTAGTGGCTTGTCCAGACACCAAATTAAAAAAGCCTCCCGTCTTTGAAACAAGTGAAAGGTTTCCAGCCTGGAGCAAACGCCTAAAAGAGTGAAGAGAAGATTTCTCAGTCAGGAGTCTCCTAGTTTGATCCTTGCCTCTAGAAAGTGTCACCTGGCAATGCACTGAAGGCCTTCTTTCTGTCAATACATTGATCTGCGTGTGAATGTGTATGTGGCAAATTATATTTTTATTCAGGTTTAAATGAAAAGGTGTTTGTGAATGGGTGAATTTGTGCAGTGAGTGTGAAAATAGTAATAGAGTTTAGTAGTTACTTATTCATTATCTGTAGCAAGCTGCCTTTGTTACATTTTTTTTAAAGGGATGGGGGGGGGGCATTGTTGATCTCAGTACTAAGACAGGCACATGATTTTGCTGTTGTAATCTCACATTACCATATATCCTCATATATTTAAAGGCTCCCTCACCTAAAAGTAGGTGAAATGTAAGATTACTGGCAACCCTGTAGATCTCACAAATAGTTATTTGCATTTTTTAATTGGATGTATAATATAAAATAGGTCCGCTGGACAGTGTAACATTTTTTTTTCTATAAAACAATTGGTTAGTTACATTTTCCTCCAGGAAATGTGAAATATATTAGGTAATTATTGCTCCCTGAATGGACCCCTATATCAGCTCCCATTTTCTTTATGTGTTTTTTTGTTTTGTTTTGTTTTTGTGTTAAAGACCCCATACTCAGTGTTCAAACTGCTTTTGAAAACATGAAGCCTTGAGGTGCTCTCGGAAATGAAAAGGCTATCACAGAGAATAAAATGTTCTTCGGGAGTCTTCGGAAGAGCAAGCAGAGAAGATGTATCAGAAGCCTTAAAAGAGTTGTGCATGTTATTAAGATACCCATACTCATTTTCGCCTGTTTGACTTCAGCTGAGAACCAATAAGGGGAAACGAGTTTGCACTTGGCAGTCTTTATTCCAATAAACAGGAACACTGCAATCTTAAACCCATTAAATCATTAATGTTATCAAGAAATTAAGGAAACAGGCCATAGTTACGCATGGAATTCTCAGATTCTTCCAAATGATTTTGGACCGTCGCCGCTTGTAATAAAATTCATTGCATACATGATGTTGATAATGACATTAAAGTTCTGTCATTTGCTTTCTTTCTTGCTCCCTCATTTTGAGGTCAAAGAACATTTCCATAGAAATGTCATGCGGTGTTGATTTGCATAACCAAGTGGCTTAGAAGCTTGATGCTGCAGACCTGGCAGGAGCTTTCAGCTCAGGTTGGACTTATATCAAAGAGAAAATCAAAGCTCTTGGAGTAAAAACAGAAAAATCAGGCATGTAAAATAGAAAGGCAGAAAATTCTTAAAAAATGAATCAATGAAGAGCATCCCAAATGGTTTTGAGAGTAGCTTTTACACTCAGACTTCAATTATGGAGCTGAGGTGCTGCCAATCATGGCTTCTGTATGTCCAGTATTTCCCCTGCAGACAGACAGATGTCCTTTGAAATAGCTCACAAGACAACTGCATCTGAAATGGACCACTTAAAATTTCTCCAATTTCGAGAAATGTCACAACATTTTTATCAGTTTTCAGTACAAAACACGGCAAGTAGAAGATACAAACTAGAGTATCATTGTGGATAACAAGCTGAAGAGAACCTGTCATTGATCATGTAAGAACTGTTTGCAGTGGGAGCGAATATATTTAACGAGAAAGGCTATAACGGACTGCACAGTGGCGCAGTGGGTAGCGCTTTTGCCAGGAGTGCAGTGGGTAGCGCTTTTGTAGGACTCGAACCAAAGAAGGTCCTGGGTTTGAGTCCTACCCTTGCCCTGGGTCTTTATGCATAGAGTTTGCATGTTCTCCCTATGCATGCGTGGGTTCTGTCCGGGTACTCCGGCTTCCTCCCACAGTCCCAAAAACACGATTGACACGGCCTCTCTAAATTCTCCTTAGGTGTGAGTGTGTGCGTGAATGGTTGTCTGTCCTGGTTGTGTCTGTTGCCCTGCGATTGACTGGTGACCTGTCCAGGGTGTACTATGCCTCTCGCCCATTGACAGCGGGAGATAGGCACCAGCACCTCTCGCAACAACAACAGGGATAAGCGTGTTGGAAAATGGATGGATGAAAGGCTATAACAATTTAATAACATCAGTGTGACAAAATTATACACCATTTTACTCACCAAGTACAGTTACTCAACAGGATATGTCCTTTTAGTCTGTAGATATCTGTTTGTGATGAAGGAGAAAGTGGCTTGAGGAGTCCCGATTGTTCTGGAGATGAGAGGGAGTGTAAGAAGCGCTGGGAGACGAGGATGGGAGATTATCCAAGAAAACGACTTATCCAGGGTTGAGTGCAGGTAACTGATGCAAGCAGACAAGCAGGTGTTCAGTTGAGGTAGCAGGAGCGGCGAGGGACCACTGTGGAACAACGTAAGGATCCAGGTGAGTATTTCTTGGAGGACAAAGCAATGTCTCAAGAACTAAGTCCATTCAGAAGAGGAAACCTAAGTGGTACAGAAAAAAAACACGGCAAGGTGATTATCTCAGAGGGAACGTAACAGTTTATTTTACCTAGAGGATGCTTGATTTTGCCGCTTTGGTTGAACATCAAGCAAAGAGTAGTTGTCTGCCAGCTCCTAAAGAGCACTGTAGCCCAATCAGCAGATTAATTTCAGGTGTAAGTGCTGTAGTTAGCCTTTCCCTACCTTCTGGTGGAAAATCTGCAGCTCAAGGAGAAAAATAAAACAACAACACACCCGCCCACACACCCACACACTTTTGAAATATAACAATATTATACACTGAGCTAAAATAATATTTAGAGTTCATAATGTAGCTAAGGCAATGAGATCAACTTATGTTGTGCTTAACTGGTCTCCAATTCAAATGGAAAACTGTGACTACTTTGTGTCTTTTAAAATTTATAAAGCTGAGCAAACAAAATCACTTTTATTTAATATTCTCATGGAAAAATAAACTACCAACAAGCTCTTAGACATCCTGTCCTTTTTTTTTTACCATTTTCTTTACGTTGTGAACCTAGCGTCTTACTTCAAAGTAAGTTCACAACGCTATTCCTGTTTCAAAAGAAACATAATATAATATAAATAACCTCAGTCCCAAGCCTAGATAATCAGCCCTAAGGTTTATAGCCTAACATAACTGGTAATGATTCCTTGATTACAAAAATTGCAACAACTAACTCAGATTAGTATAAAATAATACGCCACAGATCCAAATACTGAGTAACGGCCAGCTGTGTCAGATGTGTCAAATGTTAATAGTTATTGGCTCAATGATACGCTGTTTCAAACAGAAAATACAGAAGTTTAAATCTATGTTATATAACTAAGAAATGGGAACCAGCTTCTAGCATATGGCATACAAACCAGTCAGATGTATCTCTAGATGTCTAACTCAATTAAAACAAGTAGAGAAACCACTACTGTAGCATTCAAGTGATGTTTGTGACTAAATCAGATTGAAACAAAAGTGTTCATACAGTGGATAGGGATGCTGCAAGGAAATATGTCAGCGTAAATACTAAATATACATTTTTTTCTGTGTATTGTAGAAGATTACACGTCGTTGTAAAATTCTGTTTTCGATACATTCAAGATTTAGTTTTATTCAGCTGCCGTTCTCCCGCAAATGTACTCGGCTCTAAGGTAGGATGTGATATTTTGTTTTTAGCTTTGTATTCTGGTTTACAAGAGATTCATAAATGAGCACAACCCTATCTGAAAACATAACAGCTTCTGAACATTGCTTTTATGTTGCTTTTGTCTTTGATGCAACTGCTCTGCTGGGTGTTTCATTAATGGAGGTTTAATGAAAACAGTTCTTTGTATCATGCAATAATACCAGGCCTGTGATATGATAATTGCCCTTGTGTTCATGTCCTGAAATTTGACAGTAGTACAACTTGTAAAACCAGTGCTAAACAGACATTTAGCCATTTGCTAAATGTGCGCTAAGAAATTATCCTTTTGTTTCTAAATAACATTTTTGAAAAAAAAAATAGGTTATTGTGTAACCTTTTGCCGAACTCTGGGAAAGAGCAAACTATTAAATCATGTTTCCAAATAGGTTTCATATAAAAGTAATAATTGTGCATCAGGGTTCACTGGAATTATACACATTAAGAGACATCTGAATTCTGAACAACACACGACAGTACAGAAATAAATCAATATGGCAGTAAATAAGTCACGATGAACTGACTATAACAACACTTCAGACACAGGCATTCATCATGAGACGTCAACTCCTACATTATGGTGCATCGTTATTAGTTCTCTCCTGCTAAAATCCATATGTAAATATCTGTGCATGTGCAAGAAGTGGGTGAAGAAAGGACAGGAAGGGCTGTGTACAGAAAATAAAGTGTCCCCAGGGACAGTCCTTACTCCTGGTGGAGCGACCTGTCTTAAATAAATCATTCAATTTCTATGCCCAACTTCCCTATCTTTCTTTAATCCAGTGTGGGAGAGAGTGGAAAAAGATAGGGGAGTAAGCTGTTTGCCTTCCTCCTGTGCCTCTGTGTTGCTTTAAGCCTTTAGTAACTTGAGTTCCCAAACTTTTTTTTTCTTTTTTTGTTGTTGACCCACTTAAATGTTACTGTAAACCCACAAACTGAGTGTTACAGTGGTGCAGGGGGAAAAAAATACCCCCCCCAAATATTTTTTTAGTAAACAAGATGGCATCGTTCAGTGATGCAAGTATCAGACTCTGTTGGCAGGTTTACCACAAACATAACCCCTGGTACCAATCTTAGCACTTCAAAATGCAATTTTTCATTTTAAAAATACACTAAGACACTGGATAAAAAAACAACAACCACAAAATCAAATATCTTACAATTCCTGACACATAATTAAATGTACTTTTTTTCTTTTTTGAATTAACTCAATTTCTTGTGATGTTTTTGAGCGTAAAACTAGAACTGCACAATGAACGGTGTGTCTTTTGACCACAGGGAATCCTATACAAATTGACATTTGGAGGTCATTGGCCTTGTGAATAGAAACAGTAGTGTTTACACTCCAAGGGTTTGTCTGAAAAATGCACTTGCTGTACACCAAATCAGATGACCCTGTCAGCTGTAATATTGCAGTGATTGACACTGCACTCTCAGAAAGCTGAATGTTTTTTTTTTTTACTTTTGCTGACAAGACAAGTTTTTTTTCTCATCTCTTTAAACCCCAATGGATAAGCTCTTTCTGTATGTGCCATTCACCTTTAGTTTTGAATTTACTTTTATCGGCCACAGTCAAAGCCCGTTTTTACTGTTACATTAAATAAAGCGATTTTTTTAGTAATGCAGTGATAAAACATTTAAATCATTGAGGGAAAATGCAGAGTAAAGGATATCACAAAGTAGTGTAATTTAAATTTTTTGTACGTTATTCATTGGCTTAACGGTTTATTTCTGAATGGACTCACTTTGCAGAATGGTCTGAATGCCGTTCGTACAGACTCAAACACATCCATTAAGTCTAGCAAATATTAACAATTTGCATTTATTTTTTGCATCAGGTCAGAATTCATCAAAGTGATAGGAGAAAGATTTGCTCAGGGAGCTCCAGGTCCTGACAAGGTTAAAGAACTGTTGTTTGTAAGCCTGCTGGACAGTGGGCCCGTTTTGCCTGCTCCTTTAAAGCAGCACCATGTACTTTTTAACCACTAGGGGAGCTAGACTTGTAACTTCCAGCTTTAGTGGAGCTGAAGGCCACTGGCAACACTGCATAGTCGCAAAATTGAACACTCTCTCTTTCCCTGTTTTGAAATCTGATGGAAGACCACTTTTGAATAACAGACTGAGAAGTCATTGACTTACTTAAGTTACATAGAGACAGGGCTACATTCACTGCTCTAGATTAAATCCTACATCAGAAGAAATATGTGACGTGCCACGGCAAAAGTAGGAACAAGTGAGCAGAGCTCAAACGGAGAAAAGTGTGAAAAACCTTCAATTGCTGAGAAAAAAGTGATTTTCGTTTTTGTCATGGTTTTCAGATGTTTTGCCCACATGCAGATACGACCAGGCGACAGCAGATAGATTTAAACAGTTTATTAGGAAATGTGCAAATACAAAAGACGAAATAATGTCTGCAGCTACGAGGTCTGAACATCAAGGAGGAGAACGGAGTAGCTAGATCGTCGGCTAGAATCCAGTACCAGTCAGAACATGCTATGCTTACCCATTAGCCGGACGGACCTAACCGGGAAGGAGTGAGTGTCGGGGAGACCCTGTGAGCCTGCTCTAGATGGAGTAGGTGGATAGTGGCTGGAGGGCGGCAGCAGCGGCTGACGAGTGATCCGGAGCTAGCCTCCGCTGGGTCGAGTGACAGATGGATTGACCAGAGTTGAAGTGGGAACACCAGTATCCGGGTAGGGGACCTCGAGCCCAGCTGGGTAACCTCCAGTGAGAAGAGGGGGAGCGCCAGAGCAGAATCTGAGCCTTGTGATACTGGTGAACCTTCTGGGACGGAACGTCAAGGCAGGTAAGTGCATCCAGCACAAAAACTATGACAAAAACAGGAGAGTCAAAATTAGTCAGAGTTGTGTGTACAAGACTCACAAACAGGT